>JANRMT010062819.1:61223236-61280855 GCA_026402145.1 Polypterus bichir lapradei
TAGATAGATAGATAGATAGATAGATAGATAGATAGATAGATAGATAGGAATTTATTTGTCTCCAGGGGTAAATTTGGCCTTTTGCAGAGGTTCTTTAAATAAATACATACATAGATTGATAAATAAATATATGTGCACACACACTATGGTCTGAACACACACCAGAATGACTAAAAACATTTGACTTGGCACTCACAGTCACATTATCAGGCATTATCAGGTATATTGCTGTTAGTATAAAGAAGCACCAGTTAAAGTCAGTGTTAATGTTCTGTTTTATGTGATATTTTACGTTGGCCTTTAAACCCTTTTGTGAGTTTTTTTTTTGCTTAATTAATAACTCTTTTCTATACCTTTAAGTTTTCTGGCACTTGTAGCTCCAGATTAGGCTTGTGCAAAGTCACAACATCTCATATAATGTGTATTGTGAGAAAAAACAAGGGTTACTTTGTCTTATCCCCTTATAACAGCTAAACAGTGCAGTAAAAGCTCCTCAGCAAGCTCTAGTTGGCCATCTATTGCAGCCTTGCTGCTCTGAGAACTATGGGAGACAGAAGCTGCTACAATGCCACAGTATAAAATGGAAAGAATAGACATAAAATCACTGGAAATTTCACGCATTTCTATTTTTTTTAATTACACAAGAAATAAAACCTTTACAAAACACTGTAACCCTGTTCTTTGTTGTGCTGATTCTTATTCTTAGCAGAGCCTCCTTCCAGTTAGAACTCAGTCCTTATACCAGCTGGGTGAGAACTTAGTTGAGGAAAACATGAGAATGATAATGTGTATCTGACTATGAATGTGTGAGATGTGAATGCAAATTTCTGTGACTTTGAGTTGAGCCCTATTAATATATCTTCTTCAGGCTTGTTCTTGCTTTGTACCTACTGTTGCCAGAGCAGCCTGATATAAAAAAAGTGCATATGAGCAGGTTATGTTAAGTAGATCTTGTTTTTGTCCACAGCTGGGGGTCTTTTTCTTCAGCTTCCAAATCAACAAACCAGCATCACCTTGGCCAATAGTCATGGTGCTGCATCAGCAAGCTGAGCACTCCTTGTAACTGAAGCTCCTTCTAAATGTGCTTAACTATCCCCCTTCCAAGTTACTGATTTTGAAGCAAACATAATCATTGAACTTAAGCATCCTTTGATGGTAATTATTTATTTAATTTTAGATTGATAAATTTCCAGTTTTTGCTCATCAATCCACACTCAAAAAACGCATAATGACAAAGTGAAAACATGTTTTCAGAATGTTCTACAAATATATTAAAAATCAAAAACTGAAATCTGTCATTCAGAGCCTTTACTGTGGCAGATTGTGTTCAGGTACATCCTGTTGGCTTTAATTACTCATGAGATGTGTCCAGAACTTGATTGGAGTCCACATGTGATATAACAAATTGATTGGAAATCATTTAGAAAAGCACACACCTGTATATATACAGTAAGGCCAAACAATTCATACTGCACATCAGGACAAAAACCAAGCCATGAAGTCCAAGGGGACTCTCTGTAGACCTTCGTGATCAAATTATTGTGAGGCATATATCAGGGTAAGGGGTTCAAACCATTTCAAAAGCTTTTAGTGTTACCAGGAGCAAAGTAGTGTCAGTAATTGTGAAATGGAAGACTCTGTCTAGAGTTGGCTATCCAGCCAAGCTGAACAACTGGGCAAGAAGTGCCTTTGTCAGAGCAATGATCAAGAACCCATTGGTTATTCTGATAGGGCTTCAGATGTCCTCTTCTGACAGGGAAAACCTGTTGGGAAGATGACCATCTCAGCAGCACTTCATCAGTCAGGCGCTTAAGGTAGCGTGGCTGACTCCTGCTTGAAGTTTACCAAACTGCATTTAAATGCCTCTAAGACCATGAAGAAAAATATTCTCTGCTCAGCAGTGAGACAAAATTCTAAGCACTCTGTCTGACAAAGACCTGGCACTACTCATCACATGCCTAATACCATCTTCATGATTATTCATGGTGGCTCCAAAATCCTTACTAACCCCTACTTTCTCTTTTACTACTACTGTTCTTTTTCCGGTTTTCTGGGGTGGCGACCTGCGCCACCACCACCTGATCAAAGCACTGTGATGTCCCTACATTGATGGATTAATGGCCAGAGGTCCACATGACAGTCATCATCAAATTCTTCCATGAGAACCCTGAATACCATGAGGACTGATTGAGGTCATTTATGTTAGGTAGAATGCCTAGAGGAGGCTGGCTGGTCTCATGGCCTGGAACCCCTGCAGATTTTATTTTTTCTTCAGTCATCTGGAGTTTTTTTTTTTTGTTTTTTTCTGTCCTCCCTGACCATCGGACCTTACTTTTTTTCTATGTTAATTAGTGTTCCCTTCTTCTAATTTTAATTTATTTTGTCTTTTTTCTCTTTCTTCATGATGTAAAGCACTTTGAGCTGCATAATTTGTATAAAAATGTGCTCTTTAAATAAATGTTGTTGTTGTTCTTCTTCTTAGAGGCAGGAACAGGGAGACTGGTCAGAACTGACAAAAGAATGAATGGAAAGAAATAGAGAGAACCTGCAGAGTGCAGGTGACATCAGACTTTCAGCATGCCAATAACCTGACGAATACAGCCAAGACAATGATGGAGTGGCTTCGGGACAAGTGTCTGACTGTTCTTAAGTGAAACAGCCAAAGGGAAGACTTAAACTTCATTACACAGTAAAGAGTACAGAGTCCAAAAGATGGCATTTTAAAGAAGCTTCCTCTCCAATCTAACGGAACTTGAGAGGTCCATCTCAAAAGAATGGGATAAACTGCACAAACTCAGGTGCCCAAAGCTAGTAGTGACTTACCCAAGAAGATCTGAAGGTGTAAGAGCTGCTAAAGGGGCTTGTACAAAGTAGTGAATTAAGGGTCCTAACACTTAAATGAAGGAGAGATTTCAGTTTTTGATTTTTAATAAACCTTAAAAAGGTGCAAATCTTTTGGAAAACGTGCTTTCACTTGGACTTTATAGATCACTGAGTGCAGATTGATGGGTAAAAATAGCAAATTTTCCATTTAAGATTAAATCTACAACACAATAAAGTATTCAGAAAGTGAATTCAATGTCTCTATTTACAGTGCTCAGAGTTGTTCTTAACATTAGAAAGTAGGTACCATTATCTTTTCTTATTGTAGAATCCTGTATCCACCCTTCATTGTGAGATAGCAGCATGTCTCCATTATTTACATTTCTGTTGATATGCAGTTGCTTAAAAATAAGCACAGAACAACCTGGAAAGATTACCTGAATCCATTTTTCTTGTCTGACTGTTTACTACAGATATGGAATGCTGGAGTCAGCTTTACAAAGAAACTGCTGCTAACATTCCACTGTGCTGCGTCATTACAATATTGAAATGCCTTCAAGCTTACCAAAGTAAACAGCAGAAATGTAAAGCAGCGAGTCGTTTAACATCTTGAAATGTAGTTCAGTGCTTCTGCTTAACTACAGGGGGAGTTGTTTATCCATTTTTCACCTTTCATGCAGTATGTCCATATTATCTCTTTTCCTTCTTTTTTCTGATTCATAAGATTATTTATTAATAATATAAAGATTGACCTGTGTATTTTAATTTTTTAATTTGAAGCGTTTTGTTTATCATATTATGAATAGTTAATGGCATTAATTAAAACTTACTTTTAGTATTTCTGTTATATTTCTTTCCTTTGTATATTTAAAAAAAAAGTACTGACAGCTTCAAGTTGACAAACTTAACTGGTCATCACACCTGAAAACTATTAGTTAAGACATTGCACCCTACTTTTCAAAATTCATTCTGATGATTCGCTTCTTTTTGTTTAGAGGGAGTTTGTGGGCAGGTAGGTGATTTAAGGAGTGGAACCAAAAATAGGGTAATACATCAAGAAATAATGAAACAAAAATATAATTTACCTAACTAAACAGCTAAGTAACCTGTCTGTAACAATGAGCAGACTTACCTCTAATATCATAAAAGCTCACTTACTGGACCTGCCTTCATAAAAGGAGTACTGCCAAAAAGCTTGTCAATAATCAGAGAAAGGTTCTCCACTTTCAAACTTGATAAGTGAACCACCTCCAGGGTCAGGGATAAAGCTACTGGCAAGCAACGTCCCTCTGATTGTAGTTCACTTTAGGACAATTGATATAAGAACACAAGTTCATATACCTTGCAAAACAAATTCTGGGAAAGACATGTGGAAAGAAAGTGAAGGTCAGAATGAAATCTGGTAATTTTTTTTCTGACATTCTAACAGCACCAAATAAGATGCAGTACCATTAGAACTTAATCTTAGGTCACAGTCTATAGATGAAGGAATGGCATGAAAAACAGGATTATATTGTTTTTAGCCAATGGAAAATGTTTCACTAAAACATTTTCGTTATGGCAGGTGGGGTGTACCTACAAGAAAAAAAAGGGAAATATTCAAGGGGTGACCGAATGAAGTAGCTGGAATGCAAGCCGTTTTAAAGACTGACTGTGCATGGCAGTGTGTCGGTTCCCACTGAGCATACCTGGACGTTGGGTGAGCAGGGGTATATTAATGAAATGAGCCACTGAAGCTCAAGAGCAGGAAAAGCACGCAATTTTAACCTTCTGGTTCTAACCATGGTTTGGATTATTTATTTATTTTGATTTTAACTTCTACATGAATGCTGTTTTTACCCTGGATTATTCATTTATTAATTGAAGCACTGCACTTTTTGAACACTGTTTAGAAAAAAAATGCACTGAGCACTTTTTGCACCACCCTTTTCGTTCAATATCCTCATTCACACTAATTCATCCTCAGTTTGTGACCATCGATGTCATGGATCAAGGATGGTGTGTGTGCTGTGGGCAACAGGAGCATCACATTGATCTAGACTGAAACTGTAAATAAATAAAATGGAAATTCATGGGTTATTTGTCTTTGTTAAAATACTCTTGGAATCTGAAATTTTGTAGAGTGTTCCATTTTTTCTTGTGGGTGCCACGCTGTATTTGAATTTAGAAGTTTTGTTAATTAATTAAGTATTTAATTAACTGGAAAGTGTTAAGGCTGAAACTCCAAAAACCTGAATACAATAAATTGGAAATAAGAGGTATAAGAACATCCTAATTGTTTCAAACCCTCTTAATTGAACAGAGTAGCAAGGAGGGCAGGAGTCTATCTCATGTAGCAAAGCAAAATGTTTGCAGTACAAAAAGATGTTTGAGGTGCCAACTCTATAGAATATAGGAAGAGGCAGAAAGAGAGAACAATGGAGGCAATGTAGACTGTTTGTGTTTTGTTATTACAGTTCTGAGTTGCTTATAAATTGGGATTGCTGGGCTGGTACCTCCTCCTGTGTCTGATTCATCACTGACAACATTATATATTAATAGGGCCCAATTCATTGTAAACATGCCCCCCTTAATTAACTGTGACAGATTATCTATCAATAGCAATAGAGAAATGTTTATCTTCTATCATAATCATGAAATTACTTCATTACTTAAATCTCACCTGGGGTGCAACTGAATGTCAATTTATTTCAAAATATCATACATTGTTAGGTGTTCAAAAAAGCATTTGAAGATGTTGTCTCACAGGTCTTTTCTTTTAAAATTCCATTTCTTTGTGTTACAGGGTAGCCTTCTTAAAGATGATAGTTTTTATTTATCTTATCTTAAAACTTGTCTTGTGCATTGTGAAAAGCCAGAAGTCTACGTGACCATCATCATCAAGTCCTTCTGTGAGAACCCTAAATCCAAAGAGGACTGTTTCATTTATGTGAGGTAGAATGCTCAGAGGGGACTGGGTGGTCTCATGGTCAGGAATCCCTGCAGATTTTATTTTTTTTCTCCAGCCGTCTGGAGTTTTTTTTTGTTTTTTCTGTCCACCCTGGCCATCGGACCTTACTCTTATTCTATGTTAATTAATGTTGACTTATTTTATATTTCTTACTGTGTCTTTTATTTTTCTATTCTTCATTATGTAAAGCACTTTGAGCTACTTTTTGTATGAAAATGTGCTATATAAATAAATAAATGTTGTTGTTGTTGTAAAATCTTTTGGCGCTAAAATGGAGTATAGGACAGCAGTGATAAGTTTCTATGGTAATAGAAGGTTTTTCAGGAGATTTTCTTGAACCTTCCAGAGCTGTAAAATGAAGCAGAAATTTAGAGTCAGATGACCAACAAATTACAAATGCTATCTCTCCAGTCTATTTCCCAATTGACTGAAAGCGTATGCGTGAATATTCATAGGTTTTAGTGGTCAGCAGTATGGTTTCATGCCAAGAAAGAGCACCACAGATGTGATGTTTGCACTGAGGATGTTGATGGAGAGGTATAGAGAAGGCCAGAAGGAGTTGCATTGCGTCTTTGTGGACCTGGAGAAAGCATATGACAGGGTGCCTCAAGAGGAGCTGTGGTATTGTATGAGGAAGTCGGGAGTGGCAGAGAAGTACGTAACAGTTGTACAGGATATGTACGAGGGAAGTGTGACAGTGATGAGGTCTGCGGTAGGAGTGATGGATGCATTCAAGGTGGAGGTGGGATTACATCAGGGATCAGCTCTGAGCCCTTTCTTATTTGCAATGGTGATGGACAGGTTGACAGACGAGATTAGACAGGAGTCCCTGTGGACTATGATGTTTGCTGATGACATTGTGATTTGTAACGATAGTAGGGAGCAGGTTGAGGAGACCTTGGAGAGGTGGAGATATGCTCTAGAGAGGAGAGGAATGAAGGTCAGTAGGAACAAGACAGAATATATGTTTGTAAATGAGAGGGAGGTCAGTAGAATGGTGATGATACAAGGAGTAGAATTGGCAAAGGTGGATGAGTTTAAATATTTGGGATCAACAGTACAGAGTAATAGGTATTGTGGAAGAGAGTTGAAAAAGAGAGTGCAGGCAGGGTGGAATGGGTGGAGAAGAGTGTCAGGAGTAATTTGTGACAGATGGGTGTCAACAAGCGTGAAAGGGAAGGTCTACAGGATGGTAGTGAGACCAGCTATTTTATATGGATTGGAGACAGTGGCACTGACAAAAAAACAGGAGACAGAGCTGGAGGTAGCAGAGTTAAAGATGTTAAGATTTGCATTAGGTGTGATGAGGATGGATAGGATTAGAAATGAGTACATTGGAGGGTCAGCTCAGGTTGGACGTTTGGGAGACAAAGTCAGAGAGGTGAGATTGCGTTGTTTTGGACATATGTAGAGGAGAGATGCTGAATATATTGGGAGAAGGATGCTAAGGATAGAGCTGCCAGGCAAGAGGAAAAGAGGAAGGCCTAAGCGAAGGCTTATGGATGTGGTGAGAGAGGACATGCAGGTGATGGGTGTAACAGAACAAGATGCAGAGGAAAAGAAAGATATGGAAGAAGATGATCCACTGTGGCAACCCCTAATGGGAGCAGCCTAAAGAAGAAGAAGAAGAAGAAGGTTATATGTACACTGTACCTTTATCATACAATATACAAGCACATGTTTTTAAAGGAATTGCTAAGAACAATACTTAAATGTACAACCAAGTTCATAATCAAAACCTATTTAAATGCTTTTGCAATTTCCTTTTTTGCCTTAGAAGAGTACTAACATCTCAGATGTTCTAGATACACACTTGCTGCTGCAGGGATTACTGTGGTGAGTGGAAAGAAGGGATGGGGTGAGCCCAAGGTAAACACTTTTTTGTGAGAGAGTTGTGTGATAGGGATGAGAGATAAAATCTGTATATTGCTGGTTTAAATCAGAAGGAAGTGAAGTGTGCTAAAAAGACAGTGACATGGAAAGTGCAGGAAGAGAAATACAAGAGCAAGCGAATGATAGAGAGATCAAAGATGGATCTGAGAAAGGGATTAATTATGGCTTAGGAAAATAATTCATCATATCTTTTTATGAAGAACGAAGATAACAAAATTACTGACACACTAGATGTCAATGGGGACCAACAGCAAACAATATCAAATTGTTCAAAAAAATCAAATTAATAAATTTATAATTTCCCAATTGTGTTTTATAAAGTTTGTCTAATCTAATCTAATCAGATCGACATTCAGTTATCCAGTTGCATGCTCCTAATGTATTTTGGCTAAAATATTGAATCCAGAAAATTCTCTTATATACAATGGGAGTGTGATAAAACAGAAATGAGCTTTTTGAATTGAAGACCCATCTTTCTTCTTGTTCATTGTTTTTCATTGGCTGCTTCTGAAACTGTAGCGGTGAATTGATCTTGTGACTGGTGAAGTATTTCAAATATGTATAAATGCAAGGCATATTTTCCACCTGATAATGTTTTCACATGTTTTTCTTTAATCTGTAATCTCTAGTTGTACAAGTTTCTCAGACCATGCTCAGCAAAATTTATATCACGTGAAGCATACAATAGCCAATGAATAAACTGCAGGGTGAGCCAAAAAGAAGTACCACATTTCAAACGTTTATTCTACAAAAACACTACAAGATAAAATAAATTTCATTATGACATAAGAAAGGGTATACAAAATTTTTTTTTTTTGCTGTGTTTTACAAATGATGTCTTTAAAGTGGTGGCCATCATTAGCGATACACTCTTCGAGTCGATTTCTAAATGCTCACATGGTGATTTGGTGGTGAATAGTGTCCTTCAGGGCTTCAAGGTTTTGGGTTGATGTGTGTATACCTTTGACTTGAGATAGCTCCACAAGAAAAAATCACACAGAGCGAGATCAGACGAACGTGAAGGCCACTTGTAAATCGCTGCGCAGGGAGATCAGCTTCTCCAGAAACATCTCCCATAAAGCTGGCATAGATCTCCGCACCGCATGAGCTGTTGCTCCATCCTGTTGAAACCAGGCATCCACCACATCCATTTCTTTCAGTTGAGGCTGCAAAAAGTTCTCCAGCATTTCAAAGTAACGTTCTGAAGTGACAGTGACTGTTGCTCTCCCCTCCTCAAAAAAGTAAGGGCCTACAATGACAAATTCTGCAACGGCACACCAAACTGTAACACCCGCACTGTGCAGAGGTCTCTGAAGAAGTTCACGAGGATTGGTTTTATCCCAATAGCGAAAGTTTTGCTTATTTAAGTAAACATTCAAATGGAAATATCACTCATCACTGCACATAACAATGGCATCTTGAAAAACGTTTTGCAGAATGTTTGCACACAATTCTCTATGGCTCCACCACTCTCTCCCAGTGAGTTCCTGCACTACCAGCATTTTTTGTGGATGAAAATTGAGGTCCTCATGCAAAACCCTCCTCAAAGACGTGTTGGAAATGTTTAAGGCAGAAGCATGTTTGCAAGCTGAACGTCTAGGAGACTGCAGAACTGATGCGCTTAAATCTTGGGTGTTTTCAGGTGTTCGTACAGTCCGAGGACAGCCTGGAAATTTTCTGTTCAATGTTGTACTCATCTGTCTAAATTTAGCCACCCACAGAAGAATTGTTTTCTGGTTTGGAGGAATGCTGAAGTGCATTTAGGAGGCGTGTTGCATAGCAATGATGGACACGTTGTTTTTGAAGAATGCTTCGACAGCAAAAGCACGGTGCGCACCGGACCAAGGTATGTTGCCTACTGGAAACTACAAGAAATCGCCTATCAAAGGACCCCCACCCCAACCCACTCAGCTGCCTGTGCCTCGTGCAATAACCTTGAGAAATGTGGTAGTTCGTTTTAGCTCACCCTGTATTACTGAGCAGGAATCCTGACCAATAAATGAGGGGAGGTGGTGGGTCTCCAGTTTAACCACATTTCATCTGGAAGTGTTTTATTTACCAATACTTTAGCAAAAGTAGATAATGTTTGAAACATTGTGAGTATATAGATCCATCCATTCATCCATCCTCTTCCGCTTATCTGAGATCGGGTTGCGGGGGCAGCAGCTTGCGCAGAGATGCCCAGACTTCCCTCTCCCCTCCCACTTCTTCTAGCTCTTCAGGGGGAATCCCAAGGCGTTCCCAGGCCAACCGGGAGACATAGTCCCTCCACCGTGTCCTGGGTCTTCCCTGGGGCCTCCTCCCAGTTAGACGTTCCCGGAACACCTCACCAGGGAGGCGTCCAGGTGGCATTTTGATCAGATGCCCGAGCCACCTCATCTGACTCTGAGCCCCTCCCGGATGACTTAGCTTCTCAAACTATCTTTAAGGGAAAGCCCAGACACCCTCTGGAGGAAACTCATTTCAGCCGCTTGTATTTGCAATCTCATTCTTTCGGTCACTACCCATAGCTCATGACCATAGGTGAGGGTAGGAACATAGATTGACTGGTAAATTGGGAGCTTTGCCTTACGGCTCATCTCCTTTTTCACCACGACAGACCGATGCAGAGCTTGCATCACTGCGGACGCTGCACCGATTTGCCTGTCGATCTCACACTCCATTCTTCCCTCACTCATGAACAAGACCCCAAGACACTTGAACTCCTCCACTTGGGGCAGGATCTTGCTCCCAACCCTGAGAGGGCACCACCCTTTTCCGGCGAGTACATAGATGGATACCTGAAATGTGGATTATGACAGATGAGTAATTTGACTTTTTTTCATGGACATTTTGATATTGTTTGCTGTTGTTTAGCATTTGTCCTCACTGATGTCTATTGTACCAGTAATTTTGTTACCCTCATTCACCATAAAAACATTACACTAACAATTTTTCACAATCATAACTACATACAATATGAAGTAACATAAGAAAATAATCAGACTTGAAAGAATAAGTATTAATAGCAATTACAAACTAATAGATTAAAAAGAAAATACACTTTTAGCATTTTTAGAATGGAGTTTTTGAAACATTATATTCTAATAAACTCATATATTAAAAAACAAGAAAAATTGTGTAACATGTGCCTTTTATGTAATATACCCAAAGACGTTGTGACAGACTGTGAAAGCTTTTTATTATTTTTATGATTTTATGGGGAAATGTTTAACTGAAGCATTACTGAGTTAATTTGTTGTGTAACTTAAATCTACATGAAAAAAGGTAACCTAAAAGCAAAAAAAAGCAGAAAAGCAAATACAGCAGCAGTAAGGTATTACTGTCGGTCAAAGGCAACTTCAGTTTTTGCAAGTCGCTATGTACTGGTCAAAGTGTGTATTCAAGTGTAATACAAAAAACATATTTTAATATTGCAAAACTGTCTGAAGAAAGGCTTGTTTATCGCACCTTATATTGTGAGCCAAAGCGTTTCACAAATCTGTCTCATTTTTTTGTTTAATATTATACCAAAATCTTCTGAAAGGCACAACCGACCTGGCACAAGACTTTAGAAAATTAGAAAAACTTTCTGACAAGAACATGCCAATTCAACCCAACAAAGCTCGCCAATCATAATCAATTCTTCCAAGTCGAGTTTTACAGATCCCCATAGTCCTACTGTCTACCACAGTATTTGGTAACCGATTCCAATTGTCTATTATTCTCTGTGTGACGAAAATTTTCCTAATGTTTGTGCAAAATCTACCCTTAATAAGTTTCCAATTGTGCCCTTGTGTTCTTGTTGAACTAATTTTAAATGGACAATCTCAATCCACTGTACGTATTCTTTTCATAATTTTAACTACTTTAATAATGCCACCTCCTAATCACCTTTTGCTTAAATTGAAAAGGTTCAACTTTTTCAATCTATCCTCATAACTGAGCTCCTGCCGACCTAGACTCAGCCTAGTTGCTGTTCTCTGGACATTTCAAGAGCTGTTATGTCTTTTTTTATTGCATGCAGTATTCCAGGTTAGGTCTCACAAGTGCATTATAAAGCTCAATTACAAGGATAAATTAAAAAGTAAAGACAATTTGAAAATGACGCAGTAACCGCAATGGACGGAAGCAAATGTAATACAATATGTTCCCAATGGCTTATGGATAGCTTGAACACACATAGTGTAGCACTCTACTGCTATTCTAGTTGAAGCCAAGGTCAAATGAACATGGAGGCTCTGCTGCGGGATTGTATCATTGTCGAACAGCATTCCATAATGAGATTTCTTTGGGCAGAGGGGATGAAACTTTCTGAAATTCAACCCATAGACTGGTTGGTTTCTGCAAAATCTTCCCACGCTTTCTGTGCATCGCAAATGCTACGACTCTGAATACAAATAACCTTTCCAAACATTTTCCAACCTACCTTTGCTCCTGTGCTGGTTAAAAATAATAAAAGAAACCTTGTGAAGAGAAAACAAGCTTCAACAATTAGTGCATGGCTCCTTAGCTGCAACTAAAACAAAGTTTTTAGAAGCAAAATTTAAATTATCTCTCACGGAGCAGTAACACTAAAACACTCAACACTCCATCTTACACTTGAGCATATAAGGATGACAGCAGTATGTCAGTCTCAGTCTCATACTTGTAATAGTTAAATATATATAATTTTATTTAATTAGTGAACATTAAATTAGAGTAACGTGTACATTTTGTGCATTGAGTTATTATGCATTTATATTTTGGAACCATGAAAACCAGGAGATGAATTACCAGAAGGAACAAGGTAAAATGTGTGTGTGTAGAGAAGGCAGGGTTCAGAATACCAGAGACAAAAACCAAACCAAACAAAAAAGCCAAAACAAAGTCCAAAAAACATTGTCAATAGTCCTAACAGTAACTTGACCAACTGAAATTCACTAGGCTAATACTGTCGAACATTTTAGAAAACTGTCAAAAACCACTCTTTTAATTTGATGATTTCATAGTTACATTTTAGTTGTACTCCTAATACCTGTAGACCTTATAGGCATAGAACTATCACACTATTTAGGGAGTTGCAATCTTCAATAAGCTCTGCTCCTCTCTGCTTTCATTTTCAGTTCTTCTGCAGCTGTGTTTTGTGCCACCACCATCTGACCGAGGCATCGTGCAGCCACTCGTGCAGCCACTGGAATGAAGGTGGGTGCCCCAGCTGTCCACAAGACCGACTGCATTGAATCTTCTCAGAGAAGCCTAGAAATAATGAGGAATGACTTAAGGACTTAAAGACATCCAGCTTAGGCAGACTGCCCATTGGGGCTGAGTGGTCTTTTGGCCTTGGGACCTCTGCAGATTTTGTTTTTGTTTTCTCCAAGTTAACTGGAGTTTCTTTTGGTTCTTTTTTCTGTCCTCCTGGCCATCCAACCTTATCACCAGACTCATCTTTGATATTATATATAAGGATATGTTACCTTATTACTAATTATACTGCATATCTATGTTTTATAAGAACATGTGTTTTTTTTTGCTGTGATAGGCTGTAGGGTTTGTTTCCTGCCTTGTGCCCTGTGTTGGCTGAGACTGGCTCCAGCTGACCCCCGTGACCCTGTAGTTAGGATATAGCGGGTTGGATAATGGATGGATGGATGGATGTGTTTTTTTGTTTCCTTTGTTACTTATTTATTAATGTTCTTACGTAATCTTATTTGTTTTTGCTTTTTTTGTAAACTTTCTCTTCAAAATCTTGAGCTACATTATTTGTATGAAAATGTGCTATATACAGTAAATACATGTTGTTGAATTTCTATCCTCTAGCCTTTCTAGAAAATCTGATTAGTATTTGTAGAGAAGTTGCGGTCCAACCTAGAACTCATGAGCTAGTCACCACCATCTTATAAGGATCTGACATCACCATATTACATCATTATGATAATGCGATGCCACGTTGGGAACAAGTCACTCCCAAAATTCCAAAAACGTAACGGTAGTTGCTTTTTTGGCAATACACCAGAAGTCATGCCTGAAAATGCTTTGTGTTGGAAGCAGGATAATTAGAGTGTGCTATTGCAGGAAGTATACTTTTTATTTAAAAAAAAAACAGCAACACATAGGTTTCCCAATTTTATCTTGGTATAAAGTTAGTCCAGAAATAGATTTGTTTGTGTCTTGAGTGCACAATGATGTGACTGATGAGGTGTTAATTGTAATTGCCCATACTAATGTTTTAATATTGATGCTAAGCAGACAGTTTCAGATACTTGAGAGAAAATGTCAGAGAATAAATTTAGAATGTGCACACGTTAAGGTAAATGAGGGAGTTCCTATGCTAGGCTAAACCCCCTCCAAGATTATAACACCTACCCCACTTGTTTTTGATTCCCTATCACACACTAAAATTCATCCACTGCTTTGTAATTTGATATTTATAAATCTATCCATCCATTATCCAACCCGCTATATCCTACAGGGATACTACAGGGTCACGGGGGTCTGCTGGAGCCAATCCCAGCCAACACAGGGCTCAAGGCAGGAAACAAACCCTGGGCAGGGCACCAGCCCACCGCAGGATATTTATAAATGCCAGTACTAATTTTCTTAAATGATAGTTGGGTAACTACTTTGTGAATTTAGAAGTATTTCAAAGCTCTTGTTACTGTTAGTGTTTATATTTTTTATATTCTGCACAATATTATTCACTTGAAGCTACTTAAAAAAAAGTAATTGAGTGGGTTTTCTGTTTTTACCCTGGTATCAACAATATTGAGTATTGTAAAATTTCACTGGCATTGGTATCAAATACAAAAATTCTGGTCTCGTGACATTGCCAAATTGAGCAATGACCATAGCAATAGTAAACAACGTGGCTTCACTGGTGACAAGACATAAGATGACATGACATGTTAAAAAAAAAAAACAAAACAGATTACGTTACTGTCAAAATAAACAAACAAAATAATGATCACCATCAAGAAAAACCAAAGCAACAAAATTGCACAAATGATAGCTTTGAAACAAACAGAAGCAGAACAGGGCAAAACAATCAATGTCAAAAAGCAAAGTAAAACTATTTGAGGGGAAATAAAATAAAATAAAATATATATTTTTTATATTTTATATATATTATAGCTGTGTTTTTTTTTTTTTTTTAATGTTTGTACAGATACTAAGATTGCAAAGGTCCTGTGATTAACCCATGTTCTTCAATTTGTTTCATTTTTGAAAAGTTACAACTGACTTATTAATTTTATCACTAATCTGGCTGCACCATTTTGTGGTGTACAGTTGCTGTGCCTGTTGTCGGTCATGTGAATTAGAAGCAAGGCATACGGTATAAGCTGGTGCCTGACGAGTCCTGCATGTGTTTTTGACTTTGGGTCTTGATTTTGGTGGACAGTATTTTCAAAGAAGTGTTTTGCGGGAAGAATATGTTTGCCATTTCCTGTCACCATTTTGTTATTTGTGAGGTGTTATTCTAGTGATGACTTTAGTGATTTCAATCCTGGCAATCACAGCACTGAAGTGAAGGGTTCGTCTGCATCGTCAGTGCAAATATTGGATTCACAGTATGTTTTACGAAGAACTCAGGCAGAATTTGTAACAATTTCAGGATTATAAATGGATATTGACAAACATGTAAGCATGGTGATAGATGACAGAGTTTTTATGATATTTATGGAAGCTTATTGCCACCACTCAAAAAAAAAATGTTGTGTTAATTTATTGCTGTCAGTGCAGCACTGTGCACATGCATGCTCTGGTTGTCTAGTTAAAGCTAGTGAGGAAGGAGAGGGATACATTTAATCTGCCTAATTTAGGGTCAGAGGGAGGTGGTGATTATCACAGCAGCACCGAGTGTAAGTAAAAGGGTAATCAGAGACAATTTAAATGAAGTATTAAGGTGGGAGGAAGAAAAGTCAGAAGTAAGCATCTGGTAGAGTGAGGCCAAAAGATAGACAGGATCTCAGAGGCAATACATCAGGACCTGGAGATTTCCCAGAACGTATAGGGTCCAGAGTCTCTTTTAGTTCATTAAGTAAAAGGGGAACATCCAAAGTAGAGGATTCTGACTGAAATCTCCAGAAGGGGTAAGGATTTGAGGAAGAAGTCCATATCAATTGTGCTAGCAATGAGTGTTTTGGGTCCCATGTCCACCATATAGCTATGTAATAGCAAGAGATGATTTTCAATACCGGAAATATTTTAAAGAGATTTATTTGCCATACCTTTTCTCTGATGTGTGCATCACTACATTTTGATCGTGGAAGTCTATGCAGAGATCCTTGGACTTCATGGCTTTGTTTCTGTCCAGACATGCAGTGTGGACAATGTCCAAACAATTAATTATGCACACGTGGACTCCAATTAAGCTCTTAACACATCTGAAGAGTAATTAAAGTAAACAGGACATGCCTGACCACAATTTGGAGTGCCACAGAAAAGGGTCTGAATACTTAGATGAACAAGAGATTTTAGTTTTTTTTGTTTTTAATACATTTGCAAGTCTTTCTGCAAACATATTTTCACTTTTTCATTATTGGTTTATGAGTTTAGATTGAGTGGCAAAAAATGGCAAATTTATCCATTGAAATTGAATTCAGAAGACAATAAAGTGAGCAGAAATTGAATGGATCTGAATACTTTCTGAATCCACTATGGGCAGACAAAGTATGTGGTGCCAATTTCACTTCACTTCCTTTTCCTTATACAACACATTGCTGGCCTGTATAATTATATTATTAGCTTTTTAAATACAGGGCAGAAATCTAATGAATTATTTTGTCTCAAGCGTTAAGCAGTGTTTTTTAACCTTAGGTAAACTGCATATTGTCTTCAATTTACCTTTTTTCTTTTAACCCCAGTTAAACATTGACACAATATCTGTGTCTACAAAGGATATCAGGATGGTACGTCTGGGTCAAGTACAAAAGTTTCACATCAGGTTATGTCTTAAAGAAGACTGAAATTTTACAATTCAGCTTGCTGATAATTTTAATAAGTAATTAATACATTTACATTTCTAAAAAATAAGCAGCAAGGTGTACTCATTATACATTAGTTATTCCTGACATTTTTCTTTTTAAAGGCTTTGAAGTTTGTTTTGCTTATTTTAAAACTACAGAGTACATAAACACCAAAATTAAATATTTTTCTTTCCACACATTTCAAACAACTTATTGCAGGGCTCAGAAAACACAACCATTAAAAATGGCATGTTTAGGATATTAGTTTTGGCACAATAAAGGTCACTGATGTAGTCTGGTGTGAGGCCATTTAAAGCTTTATAGGTTAGTAGGAGGAGCAGGATTGATGTTATGTGCCTGCTGTTGCAGGTTTGTGTAAGGACTCTTGCAGCAGAGTTTTGAATAAACTGGAGGTGTGATAAGATATTAAAAGGGACACCTGACCAGTAGGGAGTTAGAGAAGTCGATGCAGAATGCAACAAAGCATGGACATGTTTCTCAGCATCAGAAAAGGAGAGGAATAACTGGACATGGGATATGTTATGATGGTGGAAATAAGAAAGTTTCTTAAAATAATACGTCTTTGGTCATCATAGGAAACCCGAAGTAGTTGTAGAACACAAAACCCACCATGAACACCCATGGGGTGAAGACAAAATGAAATTAAAACAAAAGAACCTGGAGTCGTAAAGCAACAGTGTTGGCCACTCTGCAAACATAACAACATGTCCTCCTTCCATTTGCATTTTACAATACTATATTTAGGTATACTGTTATTCAGCCAATAGAAATAGACAAACAACAATAAAAATCACCCATAAACCCCATATTTATGTCATCTAGAAATTCATGAAAATACAGTATATAATAAAGTAGATCCAGCAACATTCTTTTGGCTTATGGGTGAATCACATACTCGAGGACATCAGTGAAAGGAGAAGTGCGTTTAAAACTGAAGCCAGGAAGCATTTTTTATGCAAAGAGTTGTGGCATTGTGGAACAGGCAACCAAGACATGTAATTGAAGCAGAAACCTTGATAACCATTAAGAGGAATGTGTATGGGATATTGGGAAAGGTTAGCTATTAGCTAAACAAATGGGCTTGATGGACTGAAAGGTCCCCTCTCGTTTGTCAAATTTCTTATGTTCTGATGTTCAGTAATTATATTACTCCTTGGTTAACTCTGCCACTTTGACTCCCTTTCAGAGCCACAGCTTTTAAACTCTATTAACTTACAAATTTGTTGATATCAATATACACTTTACATAATATTTTCTTACTCACATTTAGAGTCATGGATACATGTCTGCCTGTCATTCCAAAGCTTTTTATTTACTTTTATGGTAAGAACAATAGAACAATTGTGATGACAGCAGGCCATTCAGCCAACAAGCTTGTCCATCCTATTCATCTAGATTCCCCAAAATAACATTGTCATATTTTTTTACTACACTGCTTGGTAATTTATTTGTTGTGCTTATGGTTCTTTAAGAGAAACTTTGTAAGATTTGTATGAAATTGGCCCTTAAAAAACTTCCATCACTGTTACCATGCTCATGTTGAAGAATGTATTTTAAAGTGACAGCTGGAAAATACTATACAATTCCATTTATAATTTTAAAAACTTTAATTTTAACAACTATTAGTGTATGTTTGCTTAAACTGAAAAGGTTCAACTCCTTTACTCTTTCCTCTTAACTTATACCTCTCAGTGCCAGAATCGGCCTAGTCCCTATTGCTTAAACATTCTTCAATGCTGCGATGTCTACTCCATGTTGATAACTCCTCGTGCAGTGCAGCCTCTGATTTTATGAGCATTACTGAGGCTTTTCATTTCACACCACATGTTTTACATCACACTTATAAAGGAGGGCACACGTTAGACCTCATTTATTCTCGTGGTGTATTGCAGCTATCATGTCTAGGGGCATAATTTTCGGTGATCATAAATGTATTTCTCTTTTAAATTGTCTTTCATTTTGAATTTTGTTCAAACCAAACTGGTGAGCTGTGATCGTATTATCAATGAAACTGTGATTGCACAATTGTCTGATATGTTTAGTAATATCAATGATGTGAGCTAGCAATGTTGACCTTTTGGTTCAGACTTTTAATGATCACCGTACCATTCTAAACATTGTTGCCCCTGTTAAATTAAGATCTAAGTCTGCTGTTAACACATCTCCCTGGATGAATGATAGCCTCCGTAGTTTCAGACGTGTCTGCCAGCAGGTTGAACGTTTGTGGAAGGCCACTAATTTGGAGGTACACTGTCTCTTTATCTTAAAGGTCTGCTTTTTACATATAACAACATGGTGAGGGAATCTAAAGCTTTGTATTTTTCCAGTCTTATTTCTAAGAGTAAGCACAACCCTAGAGTTTTATTTGAATCTTATTTTGACTTTGACTTATTTTGAATTTCCAATATTGTTTCACCTGCTCCATCTAATATCTAGTTAGTTTACTAACTTCCTTGTTTTTAAAAGTTCTTCACTCTATTGGCCCTAGCCTAGTATCTGTTATTAATTGGTCTCTGTACTACGGTTGTGTCCCCAGTTATTTTAACTCTTTGAGGGCTGAATATTTTTTTCCAAAAAATTCAAGCTTATGGAAAAGCACACAAAGCAATGGTTTCACACATAAATCAACATAAAACGTCTGTTGCTACATGCTGTGGCTGCTGTTGGTACAATTTCGGCATCTCTGGAGGCAGTGGCTACGTGGGGGCACCTCGATGGCCAGCAGGAATGCATGGTGGGCTGGCTGCCTTCACACAGGTGGGCGGTGGTGGCAGTCACAGCGTGACACAACTGGTTTGATGGTTTGTACCTCTTGTCATCATAAGTGGTGGTCCTTCCAGGTGAGCGCTGCCATAGGCATATCAGCTACACAAACGTGTTCAACACCACGATCATCTGGGGACTGATCAGCTGATACTGGTGCCTCACTTTCGTATTCGATGTCCATCTCCTGATCACTTACATCAAATTCCAAGTCCGACAAGTCAGAGTCCGATTCAGCAATAATATGTAAAACGTCCATGGTGTATTTAGTCTCTTGCCAGATGTCGATGCCATTTTAGAGGTTGTTTGCTGTTTGCTACTCATGCAGGGAATCAAGTTCAAATCAACAAAGCTACTTAACTTTCCTTCTAGAAAAGAGAGTCAAACTTAAATGTAAGGGCGAGTTTTGTCGCAGTTTACAGCTGATTACCGACAAAAGTCGACATCAGCCCTGAAAGAGTTAAACACACTGTTGTTCACCCCCTACTGAAAAAACCTAATCTAGATCCCTCCATTGTAAAAAAAACTACTATCAGGGTTTCAATCAGGGTTTTGAAAGAATCATTCCACAGAGACAGACCTACTAAAAGTCTCAAATGACTTACTAATGGCTGCAGATGCTGGCAAGTGCTCTGTATTGGTATTGCTTGATTTTACTTCAGCTTTTAATACTGTTGACCATAATATCTTTTTAGATAGGTTATCCCAGTCTATAGGTATCACTAGCTCAGCTTTAGCCTGGTTTTCATTCTATTTAACTGATAGGAGTTTTCCACTTTGTGTGGGCGAGTTCACGTCAGACTGTGCTTCGCTGTTTTGTGGAATGACTCAGGGTTCTGTCCTTGGGCCTACCCTTTTTTCATTATATGTGTTACCGTTGGCTCATATTATTAATTTTTTTAAGGACATTTCTTTATCATTTTAGAGTAGGGAGCAGGTTGAGTAGACCCTGGAGAGGTGGAGATATGCTCTAGAGAGGAGAGGAATAAAGGTCAGTAGGAACAAGACAGAGTACATGTGTGTAAATGAGAGGGAGGTCAGTGGAATGGTGAGGATGCAAGGAGTAGAGTTGGCAAAGGTGGATGAGTTTAAATACTTGGGATCAACAGTACAGAGTAATGGGGATTGTGGAAGAGAGGTGAAAAAGAGACTGCAGGCAGGGTGGAATGGGTGCAGAAGAGTGTCAGGAGTACTTTGTGACAGACAGGTATCAGCTAGAGTGAAAGGGAAGGTCTACAGGACGGTAGTGAGACCAGCTATGTTATATGGGTTGGAGACGGTGGCATTGACCAAAAAACAGGAGACAGAGCTGGGGGTGGCAGAGTTAAAGATGCTAAGATTTGCATTGGTTGTGACAAGGATGGACAGGATTAGAAATGAGGACATTAGAGCATCAGCTCACGTTGGATGGTTTGGAGACAAAGTCATAGAGGCGAGATTATGTTGGTTTGGACATGTGCAGAGGAGAGATGCTGAGTATATTTGGAAAAAAATGATAAGGATAGAACTGCCAAGCAAGAGGAAAAGAGGAAGGCCTAAAAGAAGGTTTATGGATGTGGTGAGAGAAGACATGCAGGTGATGAGTGTGACAGAGCAAGATGTTTAGGATTTGATTCAAGGATTTGATTATCATTATTTGTTTCAATCAGGTTCATATTTGGAGAACGTGTTGTGTTCAAGTTACATTCCGTGTTTGTCTATTCTATCCCAGACCATCTCATCTTCGTTGTCAACCGTTGTAAAGATAACAGGTTTCATTTATCGAAGTGATCACTACCCAGATCGGTACTCGTGAATCTAAGATGTTCAACAGGCATTCCCGGTATTAAGTTGTGGATTTGCCTGGGAATATTAAGCGGCAGCGTGTCTATGAACGTAAAAAAGTTTCTCTCGCACTTTTGCTGAGTTTGTGCCAAACACTATTCTATCCCTGACCATCTCATCTTCGTTTGCATAAGTACAGTCCTTCACCAGTAATTTTAAATCCGTTACAAAGTGATCAAAAGTCTCGTTTATACCCTGCGTCCTCACATTAAACTTGTATCTCGCGAATATCGTATTCGTCTTAGGCATGACAAACGCCAGTGGCAGCGTGTCTATGAACTTAATTTAAAGTTAAGCTTTACACCTTGTTTTTCTATTCGTTTGCATAAGCACAGTCCTTCACCAACAATTTTAACTCCGTTACAGCAATTTTAACTCCGTTACAAAGTGATCAAAAGTCTCGTTTATACCCCGCTTCTCCTCATTAAACTTGTATCTCACGAATATCATATTCGTCGTAGGCATGACAAACGCCGGCAGCGTGTCTATGAACTTAATTTAAACTTAAGGTTTACACCGAGCTTTGTTTCCGCAGTAGCTGCACTTATGAATATGCTTGTATGCGTCACTCGCTTCATATTCTTTTGCTGCCTTCTCAATTGTGTAATGCGTTTTTTGTTCAGTGCTCTTTGGAGCTCTTGCTTGTTCTCTTCGTACTGCGTTCACAGTCAGTTCACGTGAGCCGCCCAGAGTAAATGCATTGAAGGTTCTCAGCTGTGCTTGTGCTATCTCGTGTGATCTTGCGATGTCCACGGCTTTATTTAATGTTAGCTGAGTTTGTGCCAAACACTAGTCTATCCCTGACCATCTCATCTTCGTTTGCATAAGCACAGTCCTTCACCTGCGAATATTTAGCGGCAGCTTGTCTATTGGATTGCTGTTGATGGACGGCCTTATATGGGCAGGCACTCAATTACGTGGGTGGCGTGACGATGAGGGACGCAACTCTGCCTCACACGGCGACCGAGTTGCAGGCTATGGCCGTATATATGTACGTAAGTTGGTTCCAGTTATGACCGTCACGTGTAGAATTTCGTAATGAAACCTGCCTAACTTTTGTTAGTAAGCTGTAAGTAATGAGCCTGCCAAATTTCAGCCTTCTACCTACACGGGAAGTTGGAGAATTAGTGATGAGTCAGTGAGTCAGTGAGTCAGTCAGTGAGGGCTTTGCCTTTTATTAGTATAGATATATATTGGTGTGGTGGCCCTGTGCAGGTGCACAGTTTTGCACATGCCTAAAGCCGTGCCTGCTGCCTGCTGCCCGCTGCCCGCTGCTGCAGCCTAGCACTTCAGTTGTGACGTTGCGGCTCATTAACTTTGGTCAAGGCTCGTGGCTATACTAGCAGATGACGTTTCCGGTACCGTAATGCCATGGGAAAACGCGCTTTTGTCAGAAGGCAGAAATGATTCGATCACAAACGATAGTAATCATTTTGTACAAGTTCAGTGCTAACTAGGATCTGTCATGCGGGCCGCACAGATTTCTGCGGCCCGGGGGCCACGCGTTTGACATGCCTGATGTAGAGGGCAGGAAGATATGGAAAAAGATGATCTGCTGTGGCAGCTCCTAAAGAAGAAGAAGAAGACTTTTATGCTAATGACATCCAGTTCTGTTGTTCTTTTATGAGAAAACAACCATGCAAGTTTGCTTTTCTTGTTGATTGCCTGACAGAGATTAATAAATGGCTTTTAACACACAACTTAAAGCTCAGCCCTCAGAAAACAGAACGTCTAATTTTTTCTCCTCCTGAACTATACACAATTAGCCAAAAGCTTGCATCATTTTCTAGCTTCTCTTAGGTCTGTGTATGCAACTTAGGTGTTGTTTTTAATCAATCCCTGATGCCCATTTGAGATACTCTAGTCGCTCCTGCTTTTTTCACTTGAGAATTTTATCCAAGTTATTGGATAATGAAATGAAAATGCTTATTCATGCTTTTATCTCATCACGCATTGATTTTTGTAACTCTCTTTTTACCTACCTAAGCATATCTGGTTTAACTCTCCTTCAGACAATTCAAAATGCAGCTGCCAGGTATTTAACACACTCCCATAAGTGGACTCACATTTCTCCTATTTTATTCTCTTTGCATTGGCTTCCAATAGAATTCAGGATACATTATCAAATTCTCATACTTATTTATAGAGTCCTGCTCCTCAATACACTTTCCAACACATATTATGGGGTATATTTACCATAGTTCATTATTTGATCCTACTTTATTATTATTATTTCTTTGTTTGTATTGTAACATTGTCTGAAGTGACATACAATTAAGATTTGTATTATATTACAGTATGTATACTATGTATTATGTACATAAGGTAATAAACTTGACTTGATTTGACTTGACACTAAATGGGTAAATTGGAAAGAGACTAACGCAAGAATTTTCTGAAATGAAGGAATGCAACTAGCATTAAGGAGATTTATGTTTAATTTCCTTTCTGGAAATGACAATCCCTTCTTTTAAATATTTTCTGAAGTACTCTAACTGAAAACAGATTTTCAGTAAGTGGCAAAAAATCACACATTCTTTCTAAAAAAGCTAAGTAATTGACTAGATAAACAAAATATAATTTCTTTCACACATATACTTTAACAATATTTTGATTGATAGGAACATTTTTGAAAACTTTAAGGGTAAATGTTTCTGTCCTTATGATTTTTGTAGACATGATGACAGAGTTGTCGGTACAGCAGCATTTCATCTCCAGGGTCCTCTCACTTATTCTTATTCTTGGCCTCGTTCTGTGTTTGGTTTTGTGCTCTGCACTGATGTTGATGTTGGTTTTTTACTGTATGTGTACCCCAGCTTTCTTACACTTGCTAATAACATTCATAATATTAACCATTCATCCATCCATCCATTATCCAATCCACTATATCCTAACTACAGGGTCACGGGGGTCTGCTGGAGCCAATCCCAATCCTCCCTAATTTGCAACCTTACATTGACACTGTGTGGCTCATATCTCATGAATGGCTGATTACTGCTTTGCAACGAGTGCTGCCAGGATAGTCTCTGTCCTCCATAATCCTCTACTTCACAAAGTGGATTACCAGAACTGATAAAGTCAGTCATGTGAGCCTGGTAAGTGTTTTCCATTGACCGAATCAAGAATGCATAAGGGGAAGGGTGAGAGTGTAGCACAATCACTGAAGTTGTTTCCATTTATGAATCGAAAGTGTAAGACATGCCTGAAGAACTATGATGTCACTTGAGCTCTGCCCTCAACTTCACCTGTTCTAGCAACTTATTATGAAGATTACAGCCTGACGTTCTGAGTCATTTGATGGATTATTGCACTCTGCTTTGAGGACCACTAAAAAGTCACAGACCAACATCTTTACTGTTCTTTCTTTTTTTCATTCTTTTGCCTTTTTCACCAAAGATTAAATAGTTCTGGCTTGGGCCCCAACTATCTTTTACATCACCTCCTCATTTCATTCACAATGGATAGATGGAGAAACTTTTCATGGAAATACCTGATAAATGGGTATAAATATTTAAAAATTGTACCTCTAGTAGAAAACAAGAGTATACATATCCACACCACTGCCTAATAAATGTGGATAATCTTTTATTACTTGTTAGAGCAACTGAAAGAAAAAAAAGATGAAGATCTCTACTGTGCCACTAAGTTAGTTTCTAGCCTTTGCCCTGCAACTTAGCAGTTTCTACTCAGGGAGACGGTGACTTTCATATCTGTTCTCTGCATTCTTTTTAACATCTTATTGTATTCATTCTAATTAAAATAATGGATCAGAGAAATGTACATTGTGTTCTTATGAAACAATCAGATAGCAGGACATTTAGTCCCTTGCTTATTTATAAACTCTATGTTCACTCAGAGGCACTGGGAGGATTTTTACATTTCAACATCAAACTCTTTAATAATTTTCCCTTTAAACTTCCTAACTCTGTTGGTTTTGATAAACTCAGTTCAACCATTGCTGCCAACCTTTGAGACAGCCAGAGTAGAATTCAGTAAACCTAAAATATGGTGGATGTTGTTTGCTCTAATGTCCTGCATTCTTGCTCCAACCCATTACATCAGTCAGTTGAAAGCCCAATCTGTCATTATCTGAAACTGTATCTTTTATTCTCCTTCATTTTCTTTTTATTTACTTTAAAAATACTCTTCCACTATCTTTGCAGAAAATAAAATATCAACTAAAGTACAATGTCCAGTGTGTGTAATAATCCATCAATTACGTTTTAAAAACAAATTAGGGCTAGAATTAAAATCATGCAGCACAGTAGCCCAGAAAAAAACTTTGTCCTTTCATGTTAAATACTATTTTCCCCATGCTGTGAGCTTCTAGTGGTGCAGACCAACAATCACTAAAAGACATAATCATGTTTTAATCGGGTTTAGAATGAAATGCCTCAGTCTAAAGGTTAATCAGACTTCTACCATCTGCTTTAGTTTACTTATTAGTGGCGTTGTAATTTACCACTATGCTGTAAGTGCTGTCCAGCTTAAGGACTGCTTGAAAAGGAGATTTATGTAAAACTTGCGTGTTTAGGCTGTAGTGTTTTTGAGAGCAGTGAGGAGACTTACACTCCCACCATACTAAATGTGGGCTCTTAATTAGCTTCTGTGTGACTATGGTAGTGAAACACAAACGTCCTCTATGAGCAGAAACACACAAAAATGAAGGTTTTCTCGAAAGTTATTTTTATGTGTGCTTGATATCCCACTTCTTTCATATGCTGTATAGGGTCCCTTTATGGTCAACTCCTAAAGATGGCATCGCTCACTTTGTTGTAGTCCACTGATGCTGTAGCAGGATGTCTGTCAGGTCCAGACTTTGACTGCTATGCTAATTTATTCAAACATGGTGAACACCTCCACAATAAATAAAGAGGGTATGAGTTATGCAAAGATTATTATCAGTTTAAACAAACAAAGATTAAGAGGTAATATGATTCAAATGTTTTAAATTATGAAAGGTCCAACAGTGGTAGCACTGCTGCCTCGCAGTTAGGAGACCCGGGTTTATTCTCTAAGTGGAGTTTGCATGTTCTCCCCATGTCTGCGTGGGTTTCCTCTGGGAGCTCCGGTTTCCTCCCACAGTCCAAAGACATGCAGGTTAGGTGCACTGGCGACCCTAAATTGTCCCTGGTGTGTGCTTGGTGTGTGGGTGTTTGTGTGTCCTGCAGTGGTCTAGCACCCTGCCTGGGGTTTGTTCCTACCTTGCGCCCGGTGCTGGCTGGGATTGGCTCCAGCAGACCCCCCCGAGACCCTGTGTTAGGATATAGCGGGTTGGATGATGACTGACTGACTGACTGATGACTGAAAGGTGCAGGGTATCTATGCAGTTCCTTTAAAATGAGCTCAACAAGAACATATGAACACAGTTGTAAACCTTTTAGGGGTAAATTTCGCACATACATTAGGAAGTTCAAAAAATTTAGGCAACTTTACATCCTTCGAGGTATTCGTTTTAAATATTAAAACAGATTCCAACACAATTATAGTGCTAGTCTACAGACCACCAGGGCCATATTCATTGTTCATGACTGAATTTAGCAACCTTCTGTCTGATTTGGCTATAAATTATGATCACGTAGTTCTGATGGGGGATTTTAATGTACACATTGATGTGGAAACTGACACTTTTAGCAAATGTTTTACTTATTTGTTAAATTCAGTAGGATTTTGTCAGATTGTCAAAGGTCCAACTCATAATCATAACCACACATTAGATTTAATTATAACTTACAAAGTTGAAATTCTAAATTTAAATATTACTCCATTAAATGTAGTTATTTCTGATCACTTCTTAATTACATTTGATTTAGTTCTGCCCATGCCAACGCACTCACAGATTAAAACAAAGACAGTGCGACATCTAGATTGTAATTCTGCTTCAAAATTTATAGACACCTTGAGTAAGTCGAGTGTAATTGTGGAAAACCAATTAGATCAGTTAACATCAAATGTAAACATGGAAAACAATTTAGATCAGCTAATATCACATTATAATGTGACCTTGAGAGATGCTCTGGACACAGTGGCTCCCCTTAAAACAAAAGTGATCAAAGCGCATAGAAACTCTCCCTGGTTTAATGAAAATACTCGAGCTCTTAAATTAGAGTGTCGAAAACTGGAGCGTAGATGGAGAACAACAAAGCTACATGTCTTTCAAATTGCATGGACAGAGAGTGTTAATAAATATAAAAAAGCCCTCTTTAAAGCTCGCTCAGAATACTATTCTACATTAATAGATAGCAATAATAAAAATCCTCAGGTACTGTTTAGAACAGTGGCTAAATTAACAAATGGCAATTCAGATCAACAGTGCAAAATACCAACAGATATTAGCAGTACAGACTTTATGAACTTCTTCAATGAGAAAATTAAAAATATAAGATCCCAGATCTCAGCATCACAGTACAAACCAAATAATAGCTTAGCAGACCCTGTCTCACATTGCATTCAGCACTTTAGTAATTCTAATCCTGTAACTGAGCAGGAAGTCTTAACTTTAATTACTAAAATGAAGCCCTCTACTTGTTCCCTAGATCCAGTGCCAACAAAACTAGTAAAAAGTGCAATGGATGTTCTTGCAGCACCTATTCTAACCGTTATCAATAGTTCATTACTGCATGGCACAGTACCTGATGCACTAAAAGTGTCAGTCATTAAACCTTTACTTAAAAAGTCAGACCTAGACCCACACATACTAAATAATTATAGGCCTATTTCAAATTTACCATTTCTCTCTAAAATACTAGAAAAAGTAGTCGCCAGTCAGCTTCAGTCACACCTTATGCATTACAATTTATTTGAGAAATTCCAGTCTGGTTTTCGCACTGGTCATAGTACAGAAACTGCACTAACACGGGTTGTAAATGACATTCTGATATCCTCTGATGAAGGAAACTCCACTGTAATTATGTTATTAGACTTAAGTGCAGCATTTGACACGATTGACCATTCTATTTTACTGCACAGGCTAGAAAATGATGTTGGTCTTACAGGCCACATGCTCGCTTGGTTCAGTTCTTATTTATCAAATCGATTCCAATATGTACAGAAATGTGCTGACAGTACTCCATCATTATACACAGAAGTTCAATATGGTGTCCCACAGGGCTCAGTACTGGGACCTTTACTGTTTTCACTTTACATGCTTCCACTGGGATCTCTCATTAGGAAACATAATGTTAATTTTCACTCGTATGCAGATGACACCCAGTTATACCTTTCATTTAAATCAAATGAAGTTTCTCCGATGTTGTCTTTAATTAGTTGTGTTAGTGAATTAAAGGAATGGATGAATGAGAACTACTTGTCTTTAAATACAGATAAAACAGAGATGTTAATTGTTGGAGGGAATGACGCTGATCACAGCAATATTTTATCGACATTTAACTCAGTTGGAATCCCAATTAATTTTACTGAATCAGCCCGCAATCTAGGAGTTATCTTTGATTCTAGCATGTCATTTAAAGCACATATTACAAAGTTGTCCAAAACATGTTTCTTCCATCTTAAAAATGTTAGGAAATTAAGGCGCTTTCTAAATAAACAGGATTGTGAGAAATTAATTCATGCATTTATCTCTAGTAGGATTGACTACTGTAATGCGGTGTTCACTGGCTGTTCAAACTGTTCTTTATACAGCCTCCAGTTAATCCAAAATGCGGCTGCAAGAATTATTACAAGAACAAGAAAATATGAACACATAACTCCAGTTCTTAAATCCTTACACTGGCTCCCGGTTAAGTTTAGGGCAGATTTCAAAATCCTCCTTTTAACATATAAAGCATTAAATGGCCAAGGTCCGGCTTACTTGTCTGAACTTATCATGACTTACAAACCTGAGCGCACATTAAGATCTCAAGATGCCGGTCTGCTTATGATTCCAAGGATTAATAAAATAACAGTGGGAGGTCGAGCTTTTAGTTACAGGGCCCCTAAACTGTGGAATGGTCTTCCTGCTTCTATAAGAGATGCCCCTTCGGTCCCAGCCTTTAAATCCCGGCTGAAGACTTACTACTTCAGTTTAGCATATCCTGACTAGAGCTGCTGATTAACTGTACATACTGCATCTCTGTTGTTAGTCATTAGCACTAAAACATAAGTAACATGATAAGTATAATTGAATACTAACCCTCACCTATTCTGTTTCTGTTCTCGGTACTCAAATGTGGCAATTGGTGCCACGGCCCACCTGCCAAGTTGTTTGCCTGCCTATGGTAAAGTCATCCCTGGTGGAGGATCACAGGAATCATGGGAAAGAGGGGCCCTTTCATCGGATTGGCTGGCCGAGCAACGTTTCAGCCGTGGAATGGCCAAATGGGGAGGCAGCTTGACGGATGAGGTCTCCAGCACTCTAAAAATATCAAAATCTTATTATGTGATATCATCTACTGTTAAATTCTGCTCTGTATTTCTAAAATTTTTATTATTATGCTGTATTAAGGATTTGTTCTGTTCTGTGTATTGTATTGTATTGAACCCCTTCTTTTAACACCCACTGCACGCCCAACCTACCTGGAAAGGGGTCTCTCTTTGAACTGCCTTTCCCGAGGTTTCTTCCATTTTTCCCTACAAGGTTTTTTTGGGAGTTTTTCCTTGTCTTCTTAGAGAGTCAAGGCTGGGGGGCTGTCAAGAGGCAGGGCCTGTTAAAGCCCATTGTGGCACTTCCTGTGTGATTTTGGGCTATACAAAAATAAACTGTATTGTATTGTATTGTAAGTTTTTCTTATCACAGAGGTACATTTACACATGGAATAAATTCTCTGGTACCGTGGTTGAAAAGTAGTACTTCAAGACATTCAAAACTCGAATTGATGTTATTTTGGAGAAATTAGTTGGATCTGTTGGGCTGAAAGGCCTGTTCTAGTCAAATTATTCTGATATTTCTAATAACAAAAAGGGGTGTGGAGAAGAGTTTGGTTAGGGCTAGAAGGGCAATAAATTCCCCCTAGTGCAGGACAGAAGACAGATGGTAGGTTCCAGTGATACTCCTTCTATAATGTAACAATGGTGCTATGGCCCTTTAACAGCAAAATTACATTTGTGATCGCAGGCACACCACGAGCCAATGGGGGAGCCCTTTGTCTTTATGAACATAACCTCTAATCTGGACCAGAGAGAGAGTTCTGGGAGTGGGTGTACATATGACCCAGGGAGTGGTAATAGTCTGGGGTTTAAAAGGTCCTTCTAGAACTCTCGGGAGGACAGACTGTAATTAAGTAATTGACGCTGGGGACATTGTATAGAAGGAGCTGGAGGTGACAGTGGTGTCACCTGGTGGTGGATAAGTGTAAATGGCCACCCATCTAATAGCCAAGGAGTCCAAATCCATCCCCCATTTTTGTTTTTAGTTTGGTGTATCTCTTTACTTTTTATTTGTTAAATTTATGATATATTTAATATAATACCTTTTTATAAATTTACTTTGGTTTTCCTTGAGTCATTCAGGGTTGAAAAACACTCAAGGGTCCCTCCTACAAGCCTCAGGGTACACCCATGTTCTGCTTTTCATTTTTTTTTTTTAATTTTATTGATTTTATTGTAATCATTCCATACAAATAGATCAATTCCTTTTTAATAATTTTTCTCCCAATATCAATGCTTTCATTTTATTTTGCTTGTTATGACTTTTATCTTTCTCTTATGGACTCATTTTAGGACCTTCTCCTTCCTTAGGTTTCTGAGAAGGAAGATAAAATTTTGTTAGAAGTTGAAGAAGGTGAGAAAAGAGGAAGTTTTTGGTGGAAAGAGGAGAATGTCTTAAAATGGGATAATACTGTCTTCAGCGATATTTCATACACTTTTTAAGCCTCTTTGTTTTTCAGATGCTATTCATTCAAAACAGCGACAACCCATAATTGTCAATTTTAGTCAGGCTAATTATCGAGAAATCAGGTTACCAGTGCAGGCTGTTATTGAGTTTATGTTCTTTTATGCTACATAAATTATGATGTGGACTGAAGCTGAAAAACAGCTTACAGAACTTTGGAGTAAACAGCATTATTCCAAAGACCTGTAAATTTTTTTTTCAGCTTCAATCCAAATCATAATTTCTGGAGCCTAACCAGAATATGTATGACTGAGTGAGGACTCAGGTGGAACAGCAGTGTTGGTGTAGCAGACAACATCCCAGTTAGAGTAGGTCTGCACCAGAGATCTTCTTTAAGCCCTTACCTCTTTGATATGAATATGGATGTGTTGAGTCTTAGGATAAAACCATCCTGATTCAGGACTTTTGCTGCGTAACACCAAGAAAGAGGAAGTGAATATGAAGTTGTAAGAACGGAGAAGGCTTTGGAAGATACAGGTTGAAGATAAATAGGAAGAAAGCAGAATACATGAGGTTTAACAATGATCAGGATTCAGAAGTTAGCCTACAGGGAGAACCATTGAAAATAGTGTATACATTTAAATATCTAGGATCATTGTTAGCCCACGATGAAAAATTAGATACAAAGATAACCCACTGAGTGCCGTGTGGAATGATCAATTGGAAGAAGGTGTTGTGTGATCAAAGAATTGAGGTTGAATGTTAAAGGTAAGGTTTTAAACACAGTTGTATGACCAGCAATGATGTATGGCAGTGAGACCTGGGCAGTAAAGGCAGAGCAGGATAAGAAGTTAGATGTGTCAGAAATGAGAATGTTGAGATGAATGTGTGGAGTTACAAAAAAGAACCGAATAAGAAATAAAACAATCAGAGGTACAACAAAAGTGGGAGATAGATCTAAGAAAGTACAGAAAAGTAGGTTGAAGTAGTATAGAAATGTGATGAGAAGAGACACTGTATGCATGGGCAAAAGAGTGATGGGATATATCTGTCTATCTGAAAGGAAATCTTTATTATACTTTAACTGAATATTGCCTGCTTTTACTGCATTTGAGACATTTCTAATGCAAATGTACTACAGCTTGTATATAACATGTATTGTTATATGTTTCCTTTGCTTATGTCCAAAGCATTATTTTTCAACATAAGGCTTCTAGGAGTGGAAGTCTGTGTTGAAAAAATTATATAGTTTGAGCGCCAAAAAAAACTGCACACGTGACAGGACCTCTGCCACGTGTCATCTGGAGTAACAGTAGTGTTGGCATGAAGTCAGATATAAATGCCTATTAGTTCTAACAATGATTTACCAATGGGTTCACATGGAGGTGAACTGTCTTGTTTAATTAATGCCCTTGTACAACTGAGCATACTGAAGAATTCCTGTTAGTACTCTCAATATTACTATACTATTTATTTAAAAAAAACATTTTAAACACTGTTTCTCTTCCCAGAGAAGATCATTCTCAATTTGCAACTGCAAGCACCTTGTCCTTTATATTTTTGTCTGAAATTAGTATCATGGTCAGGGATTGCCACGACAGGATTATCAGACTGCACTGAACCTTAAAACCTGAATTCTACTTAAGGAGTCTGTCCAATAGGACTGCTATTGCCCTATTCTAATAGTTTATCCAACTAAATTTCATTTTCTGCTGTCTGTATACATCTTTACTGTCTTAGAGAGAGGAAGCAATTATTATTATTATTTTTTTATTAGAGAGGACCGGGAGATAAGCATAATCAATTATCAGGCCAAAGATACAACCAATAAGTCTTATAGCACTGTTGTTGAAGTCTAAACACCAAAGAAAACAAGTCTGACAGCCACAAAGAAATGCCAAGAAACCAAATAAATTTAAAATTGCTAACCAAACACACAGAAAAATAATAATGTAATGTGTGCACTGGCCTTTACTGGCTGCTCCAAAGTCACCACATGCAGTGTAAATCTGGGTCCATCTGGCAAAGGTTACCATGATAGCAACCAAAGCGAAAGTACACAACAAAAGAAAATGTTGAGTTTTATAACAGTAAATAAAATTTCAAGCCTTTACAGAGATCTTCTAGGATAAAATTAATGTGTCTGCTGAATTCATTGTGTAGGAAAACTCCAACTGGATGTATAACTTTAGATTAAATGGCTTCATAATAATTATTAAAAAATAAAGAAATCAACTGAATCCTGCTGGAGAGAGACATAGAAGCCAGGCCTTTCATTGATTAGGATGTCTTGCTTGGGAATAAATCTTGCTAAATTCACTCTTGAAAATATTGGTTCTTGAATGGCACTAAATGGTTCTGCACTGAGTTCCTCACATCTCCACTGCTTGGCCAAGCACCATTTCATTCAGTTTTTTGGCAGATAAAGTTTAATGTAAGTAAATGTAAAGTATTAAATGTAGGAAGTAAAAATGTTAGGTTTGAATACACAATGGGCTGTCAGAAAATCGAGAGTACACCTTATGAGAAGGATTTAGGAGTCATAGTGGACTCTAAGCTATCAACTTCCCGACGGTGTTCAGAAGCCATTAAGAAGGCTAACAGAATGTTAGTATATATAGCACGATGTGTGGAGTACAAGTCCAAGGAGATTATGCTCAGCCTTTATAATGCACTGGTGAGGCCTCATCTGGAGTACTGTGTGCAGTTTTGGTCTTCAGGATACAAAAAGGACATAGCAGCACTAGAAAAGGTCCAGAGAAGAGCGACTAGGCTGATTCCAGGGTTACAGGGCTTGAATTATGAGGAAATATTAAAAGAGCTGAGCCTATACAGTTTAAGCAAAAGAAGATTAAGAGGTGACATGATTGAAGTGTTTAAAATTATGAAGGGAATTAGTACAGTGGATCAAGGCTGTTATTTTAAAATGAGTTCATCAAGAACACGGGGACACAGTTGGAAACTTAAATGTAAATTTCGCACAAACATTAGGAAGTTTTTCTTTACACAGAGACCCATAGACACTTGAAATAAGCTACCAAGTAGTGTGGTAGACAGTAAGACGTTAGGGACTTTCAAAACTTGATGTTTTTAGAAGAATTAAGTGGATAGGACAGGCGAGCTTTGTTTGATGTTCTATAAAACATGAACATAGCCGTTGTTATTATAGGTAGCAGGAGTCCTTTTAAAATCAGGAACACAGTGATATTTCATGTATCTGTTATCTGTTCATGGTTATTTACTTTACGGAGCCTGTTACAGATCTAAATAAATAAAGTTTTTTTTTCTAAAAGCATAATTTGAGTGGTTTTCCTGTGGCATCACCCAGAAGAACCACTCTGGTACCTTTATTTTTAAGAGTGAACAAATTGGAGAATTTTAATGACAAGTACATTTAATAATTGGCTTTAATATTCTTAAATATAGATTTAAGTTTGTAAATCACTACCTACTACCTTGTAATAAAATATTCTGAATATCAAATCACCAAAAACAAAGCTGAGGCACACCACAGGGACCTGTGTTAGGTTGAAACAACTTATTAAATCAGAAGAAATTCAAAGAATCACCTTGACCTCGAAAAATTATATTCTTAAAACTCTCCCCTTTGCAATACATTGAGGAAGTCACATACAACTTGGGCAAGAACAGAAGAAGCAAAAAACAAAAAAATTAAAAAAAATGTCATTTTCTTTAAAAATAAATAAAAAATATACAGTTTTTGAAATGGAAAGAAAAACTGTTAGAGCAGAGCCCTCGAACCGGATGTGCTCTGAAAGAAAATGTGATCAGACATAATTACTAATATTTGGGCATGAGTTTGCCAGTCTTTATTTATTCAGCAGTTTTCTCAATCCTCTTTTTCTTCTCAGGTTGACTTAAAACTTCTTCTTAAATGTCATAATACTTTACCTTAATGGGCTGTCAAGAGCCTAAATCTTATTCGATTCCAGCATAGAGTGTTAATTCACTGTTTGTCTAATCCTATGGCGTAGCAATGGATTGTGTAGAGTGTGCAAAGTGCAAGGGCCTACAAGCTTGGGGGGCCCACTTAGGGTAGTATAGATTTAAAGAAAAAAAAGTTTAACAACTTAACTAAAACAACGGTTTCACAGTCTCGATACAGTGGCTTCAATGTTCAATGTCTAGATGGCTGTCGATGAATTGCATTGTGCTGCCGATCTCCTCGTTGAATGCTATAGCACCGATGTTTCACCTGCGTTTTCTGCTCAATTGTTGTCATTTCATGCATGTTTTCAATCAATCCTATCCACCAAGTCTACTGTTTTCGAAGTAGCTGAACTCTTGTTGATAGATTATTGTGCACTGTCGTCTACTTTCAGTGACGTTTGCATGGCTTAAATGTTACTGCTGACCATATCAGTGTTGTTGCATGTGAACGATCATTCTCCAAGTTAAAACTCATCAAAAATGACCATTTAGCAAGACAAACTTAGTGGCTTGGCTGTACTCTAAATCGAAAACGACTGTACCTGAGAACCTGATGTGTCAAACATTGTTGTGACTTTTGCACAGGAGATGGCATGCAAGCAAGAATTTTAAGGTACTTTTGACATTATAAGTAATATGATTTGTGAGTTGTCAGTCTGTTCTGTTTTTGTAAGCTTTAACAGTTTAACATATCTGCAATCTGTTTTATTGTGTACCTTAGTATTGCTTAAGTACATTAGTGTCACTACTGTGAGGAATTGTGAGCGTGACCACTTTTTGATGTCCATTTTCTCAGAACTTGTGTAAAACAGGTCGATTGTGTTGTAATATCCTGTCAGCCGGTGTTGTTTTATTTCGTTACAAATTCACATTGCTTCATTTTATAGCACAAACCAGTTTCTATTTTCTAGCTTATGTTACATTTTAATCATCTTCCTTCACAAAGTTGTTTTGGAACAGTAAGCGGGTCCACATTTTACATATATTTATGTTCTACTGCTACTACTACCCACACCTCCCACAATTTATTTTATTTTTCCTAACTTACAGCAGATGTAATAAAGCTATTAAAAAAGTTATTGCAAATTTCATTTACAGAGGTAGATTGTTTGCCACCAGCGTGTGATCTGATACTGACATGATCGTGGATGCCACTGCCCAGTTGGCGCCTAGGATCTAGCTGAAAATAAATTACTAATTGTTAAGCTAGACAGGAGGGGCCCACCTCAGGGCGCTGCACTGGGGATAGCTACGCCACTGCTCTGATCCTTGATTTTTCACCAGTTCTAAGTAGTTACAGGTGCCTATTATGGTCCTTGATTTGTACAAAGCAGAAGGACACAACAGGATCAATACTAACCATTGGAGAATGGATAAAAGCTTTTCTTGCATAACAGCTCTGATTAAATCCAAAGGAACACTGACAGCTAATAGTTAATCATTAAACTGATTTAGCTACATGGCAGAGGTAAGCAGCTGATCTACTTCACAGCAGTTTAAGTTAGTTTGGGTTACTTGCTAGTTACAGTATTTGTATGTAAGCTAAATAGAAACCATTGTGATGTTACCCTGCTTTGTAAGCAGCGAGGTAAGAGTATAGCATTCCAGACTGTTGTGAACAAATGGCAGACCCTCTTCATCCCCGAGTCTTGATTCTCCATTTGGGGTTATTGAATACCAGATTCAAAACTCACCTACACCTGGCTGCTTTTCGTAATTTCTGGTAGGATATTTATAAATATTTTGGAAGGCTATCTTGCGGTTTGCTTCACACAGTCAGCGAGGAGGTGCTGTTGCTGCTCATTTCTTGGCTGGATGTACCACAGAATAGCATTTTGTCCCTGAACATCTCTACACTATGAACCTGCACCCAATTCCTAACCACTGGAACCCAGTTAATGACCAATAAATTTGCTCTGTGGTTCTAACATTTGATCCTGTGCCCTTGTTTTGCGTTGATTTCCTTCCATCGCACTTATATACTGCACAACAAACACACACAGCGACATTTGTTTTTCTACTTTGTTTAAGCATCCAAGTATGTGTCTGTTACCCAGTTGTGCATGTATAATTTTCTATTTCCAAGTGCTCATTCAAGAAGACTTCTTTACAGGAAAAAGTGATTCAGAATGGCAGAAACATTAATTGAGGATTAAGTCATCCTGTGTAATTTCCTTGATTCCATGCTGTATATTTTTCAATGGAAACAAAATCATACCAATACTCATCTTTCCATGTCAATTATTTTGAGGAGAATATCCACACCCTAATAACCTTGAATATGTTTTCGACCTTGTGATTACCTCAAAGCTGCTTTTGTGTCAGAAACCATGGACCTAGATCAAGGACAAAGCTGTTATCCAGTGAACTGTCCTACTTTTTAGTTTCCTAGAGCTCTGAAGCAAATCATCATAAAGGGGTGTTCCACTTTATGGCTTCTAGCCTTCTGATGATAAACCACATAGTTTATGATGTAACAGTGAAGCAAAGTATATAAAAAGAGCCCAAACCACATCATCATCTTTGCATTCTTGCTAAAATTTTGCAGAGGTACATTTCTGGGCTGACAGGGAATAAAAATGTTCCTGAGTGCTGCTTTGATCTGGGGCATTGTAGTTTGCTTCTGCTGTTGTCTTTGGCTTATCTTGGGGATTCGGCGACGGTAAGAAACTCTCTACATTGTAATATTGTGAAGTATTTGTCATTTTTTAGCTACCCTGGAGAAAGATAAAGACATATTTATCTGGTATTGGTATTTAAGCCAATATATTGATTTATTTTTAAATTAAAAGACTTGCATAGCTTTGGCATTTTAAACTTACTGAAGTTTAACTGCAGATGGGATTTACTTTTAGAAAAACAAGTTAGTTATAAGATTTTAGCAAAACGTGATTTGTGTTTGTGTAAATAACCCTGTGCATTGTAAAAGCAGTCAATTTCACTACATTGCAAAACATGTAAGTGTATTTAAAAAAATAGTAAAAATACTCTATTTTGAAAAAACATTTCTGAGTCATTAGTTTCATCTGAAACAACAAAGTACAACATTATTTCATGTGAAATCGGCCCTGTTTTCTGAGATCATCTGAAAGCAACTTGTTTTTTTTACAGCAATACATAGTTTTACATGTGAATGTGATTTATTATCAGACAGCCATTCAGGTATTGTACATAGAGAGCTTACTAATTATGTGAATCCCATCCATCCATCCATTTTCTGTACCCGTTTATCTTGAACAGAATAGCAGGGAAGCTGAAGCCTATCCAAGCAGGCATTGGGTGCAAGGCAGGAACAATCCCTGGACAGTCCATCACAGGGTGACCAGACACTCACACACTCATACATCAGGGGCATACATGTACAAACTGACAGATTTGTATAATTTTATATTAAAATGATAAAAGAGGATTTATTGAATTCTCCACACAGTCTTATTTTTATATATGTTATATAAAAATCCAAATTCATTTACCAACTTATTTTTTAGCAATAAATGTCTGTTAAGGTAAAGAAAGAATTGTTTTATTAAGCCACCTTCAGATCACTTTTATTAGATTTCTCCCATTAAGATGTCATGAAAATCCGTTAAATGTTTCTATGTGTAGCAGAAGTATTATCTTTAATCCGAAAGGATGTTACTATTTGGCATCCTCAGGCATGCCCCAGTATGAAATCACAACCAAAAATGTGTAAACTGACTTGAGTGTACTCCAGATATGATTTTGGAGACATCTGGGCAAGATCTGCTACTACAAGTACAAATATTAAAAAAAAAGAAATCCTACATAATACACTCAGAACAGATCTATTTGCTTTAGACATAAAGTCAATATGAAAAAAGCATATTTGCATTACAGTATAAGGATCTCTACTTTGTTCTGTGTTATCTTGAGGACATTTTGCCATGTGCATCTGGTGTTGCATAAATGATGCCTTATTTACCAAGCCCTATAGTGGAATGTAGAATAGCCAAAAAAATATATGTAACACCTATTACTGAAGACTCTGCAATAACATGCTTCTGTTATTTTCTTTATGTTTTTCAGACATCCAGGTGAACCACAGATAGAAAATGGAATAATTCCATACCTAGGCTGTGCCCTTCAGTTTGGTGCCAACCCACTGGAGTTCCTCCGTGCACGGCAAAAAAAATATGGTCATATTTTCACCTGTAAAATTGCTGGACAGTATGTCCATTTTCTCACTGATCCTTTCTCCTATCATTCTGTGATTCGCCAAGGCAGGCATTTTGACTGGAAGAAGTTTCATTTTTCAACATCTGCAAAGGTAATAATAGGTTATATTAAAGTACAGGTAAAAAAAAGTTGTAAGACCTAATTTAGGAGAAAAAAAAACCTAACTTTTCTAATTCTTGACAGTCAGGGTAAAAGGTCACTGTGACAACACAGAGGTTATTAAAGGAGAGTTTGGAGATATAGCGGGTACACCGTTGATGTATAGCAAGTCTGCATAATTGTGCTTTACAAGACAAAATACAACTACCCTGGAAGGGAAACTGTATACTGTGCCTGTGTCTCTTGTTTTCTTCACTACCATCACATGTGCCCAGAAGTGTAAATTGGAGCAGAAAAAAGATGCTACCAAACATCCTGGTGAGTGATTCTAGCATGCTTGCCATATTGAAGAAAAGCATGTACCACGACTATCTTCAGAGTTTATGATAGGGATGACACCTTCATCTTTATGGCTTAAGGCACACAAATTGCCTAACTCACTCTTTTTAGAAGAAAATAATGCACTGATTAGCACTTTTGCCTCACATTGCTAAGATTTGAATTCCAGCTTAACTGTCTCCACATGGTCCAGTTCTTACCACATTCCAAAGATATCTCAATTTAATTTATTCTTATAAAGCACTTCTCATTATGGGTCCAGTGCACTCTTCGCTAATAATAACTGCAACATTGAGTTCTATGCAGCAAAAGCACAAAGTTTATTTGATTCTTTAAAGCACCTTGGGGCAGTGAGTGTGAGGCCATCATTGGTGAATCCATCTAGGGCTGCTTTGTGCCTTGTACCTGATCCTGTGGTCCCAAGAATTAAATTAACTAGATTTAGTAATACGTGTATTTTAAAGGGCATTATAGTTTAATGTGAAAAATATATAAAATTTCCTTTTTTAAGAGGATTTGTATTTAGATGTAGACTGTCATCTGCCCTCACATACAGGGTTGGCTCCTTCTTTAGCCTGAATGCCACTAAGACAGAGCCTAGGTGCCCACTATTAATAATTATTTGCATTTATATAGCGCTTTTCTCACTACTCAAAGCGCTCAGCAATTGCAGGTTAAGGGCCTTGCTCAAGGGCCCAACAGAGCAGAGTCCCTTTTGGCATTTATTGGAATCGAACCGACAACCTTCCGATTGCCAGTGCAGACCCCTAGCCTCAGAGCCACCACCCCACCTACAATTCTACTATTACTATACTAATACTATTCTAAGAGACCTGGCCATAAGAGTGAATGGGTGGATGATTAGACAGATAACTGGATTGATTGATGAAGGGATGTAAAAGTCCTTTAAGGTATTTATTGAGGATGGTGAAAAAATACCAAAGAAATCATTTATTTAAACTGACGGGTACCCATCTGCCAGAGATGTTATTTACTTGTGTAATTGTTTATTACAGTAAAATAGTTGTGGATTTAGAATAACTGACAATTTCACATGTGCTTCTCTGTGTCTTTTTATCTATTAGGCCTTTGGACATGGAAACATGGATCCCAGTCATGGGTACACAACTGAAAATCTGCACCAGACTTTTATTAAGACGCTTCAAGGAGAGTCTTTGTCAGCCCTCACTGAAAATATGATGGAGAATCTCCAGTTTGTCATGTTGCACTCCAACACACTGACCATCAGTTCTACCAACTGGACCACAGATGGACTCTTTGCATTCTGTTACCGGGTGATGTTTGAGTCCGGCTACCTCACTTTGTTTGGCAAAGAATTAAATGCTCAAGAGGACAAAACAATTGCCAGAATAGAAGCCCAGAGGGCCCTGGTCTTAAATGTCCTGGAGAACTTTAAAGAATTTGACAAGATATTTCCAGCCCTGGTAGCGGGACTTCCTATTCACGTCTTTAAGAGTGCTCACAGCGCTAGGGAGAATCTAGCAAAGGTGCTGCTTCATGAAAACCTCAGTAAAAGGCAGAATGTGTCTGATCTCATTTCCCTGAGAATGTTCCTCAATGACACTTTATCGACTTTTGATGACATAAACAAAGCTCGTACCCATGTGGCCCTGCTGTGGGCATCACAGGCCAATACCCTCCCAGCAGCCTTTTGGAGTTTGTTCTATCTGATCAGGTAAGGCAACATTAAGACAGAGAAGCTGATCTAAATGAGTGGGTTTGCAAAACATTATTAATCGTTTGTTGAAAAATAACGTACCATGATTCATTAACTTATTTTCTGGAGTTTTCTTTTCATCATCAAGCAAACATCATTTAACAAAAGCAAATCTCAGCTTTTTAACGTTTAAATGTGTTTCTTCTCACAGATGCCCAGAGGGAATGAAAGCAGCTAAAGAAGAAGTGAGGAAAACACTAGAAAACTCCAACCAAAAAGCCAACTTAGATGGCAGTCAAATCTCCTTAACAAAGGATCAGTTGGACAACATGCCTGTCTTAAGTAAGATTACATACTGCGTGAATTTTTAAAATATCATTATTGAAGTACGTGCTTTTTTACATCAACAAATTTATAAAGAGACAGTAAAGTGAACAACCGGGAGGTGCTGCCCACAAGCCATGCCAAGGTTGTTTGAGAATCAAGGTAGTCCTACCCTGACAGCTCCCTCTTGTGGTACCCAAGGACCCCAACAGGATTGCACTTCTGGAGCCTAGTTCTCATGAACCCCTGTGGGTGACCAAGCTGGGACACCTCCAGCGGACCACTGCCACCTAACATATGGGGGATGGAACAGCTTCTGGCCTCGGGTTTCTGCTCGTTCATCCCATGGTACCTTCCATCTTGATAGGTCATGTCGCCTTCCAGCAGGGATGCCTTCCACCCTCCATGGCACTCACAGATGGTATTAATTAAATAAAGGTTACTTGTTTTGCAAATTTCCCACTTGGGACAATAAAAATGAATTGAACTGAATTGAGGCAGACTCCTTGAGTTTCAATAAGTCATTGATATTTTAGTAGTAACTGGTAATATGTTAAGTTTAATAAATAAATAAATAAATAGTTAAACTTCTTGAACACATAAAACACACTTTTTTTCAACCTTTCAACAATTCAACCTTTCTGATTTTGCAGATAGCATCATTAAGGAATCCATGCGTCTCTCTAGTGCTTCGCTCAACATCAGAGTGGCCAAGAATGATTTTGCTTTGCACTTGGATAACAACAAGTCTTACAACATTCGAAAAGATGATGTGATAGCCTTGTATCCTCAGCTCCTTCATTATGATTCTGAAATTTATGAAGACCCCCTGGTAAGTAAAACCTACCCAGAAATCACACAGTAAAATCCACTTGACACTAATTCTGTGTTAAAATGGTTTTGATTGCTTTGCATATTGACACCATATTCATATTACTAAACTTGGTTAGTCAATTATATGGCTGTAAGAGAGCAGAATATTTTGCAACAGCAATTGGTCCATCTGGGGTGACAGTTTATCATAGAGCACAATCACCATCATAATTTTTGAAAATCATTAATTCAAGATTAAAAACAAGTAAACTTATCTTGAATGTAATTTCACTGAAAGTTTGAAGTTGTACCAATGAAACAGGTTAAATTTAGATTCTTTAACTCATTTATTATTGAACCTGTGCTCTGAAAAGAACACTACACAGAAACAAATCACACAAAATTGACTTTGCCCCAGGATTCATGAATAAATCTGTGAAAACTGGAAGAGCAGGCATAATAACCTAAAGCACTGCATTGGAAACCACGTGGTTACTGGTTCAAGCCTCATGTGTGCCTTTCTTGGTCTCTCTGTGTTCTAAATTAACACACTATGACATGACATTTTATAGGTCAGAAGAAACGGCATTTTTCAAAGTAGTCAATATAAAGAATACTACAAGATCATTCAATGGCCTGGTGTCTCTTGCAAAGTTTGTTTCTGCTGTGAAAAGGAAATGAAACAAGACCAAATGAAGGGTTGGGGCCCCCAAGGAAATCCCCTTAAAATATTAACAATACTAAGTAGATACAAGAATGAAATGAAAACAGACAGACATACATACTGTACATAAATAAATAAATAAATAAATAAATAAATAAAGGCATTCTGGGATCGTTTATTGATGTGGATTTTAATTATATCTGCTCTCAGTATGGCTTCAGTAGATGAATGAATGCTGACTTCCAGTCATGTTGTTTCTTATATAGTGTGGTGACTGTACGGGGCAGATTGGAAGTGACGCCAATGAAGGAAGGTTCCTGCTCTACTCTAGGGCCACACACAAAGCTGATCCCCCAGTTTGCTCCATGAGCAGAGCTTCCAACATAATTCTGTAGCGCTTCTGTGTGACACTGTGTTATGCTGCAGAGCATGAATAGTAGGATAGAAGATGATTTAGTGCATGATAAATAAGAAGGAAACCATCTTTTAAGACCCTTGGGGCAGAGCAGTCGAAGGAGGAGCTGTACAGTTGACCCAAATGATCAGTTCCAGGAACTGCTAATTAAAAAGCTTCAACACTGATAAAGCTTTACAGACAAGCCAAGGATGAAACAGGTTTAGCTTCCTAACTACAAAGCACCTTGAGATAGCATTTACTGTAGAGAGGTCATTTAGGTCCAAAGGAGATTGGCAGATTTGTTAAAAATGTTCATATGATTTGATCTGCAGATTTTTAAGTACAACCGATTCCTGGATGAAAATGGACAAGAGAAGACGACTTTTGAAAGGAATGGTCGAAAACTAAGATATTACCACTTGGCTTTTGGATCTGGAGTCACAAAATGCCCTGGACGCTTATTTGCCATGTATGAAATCAAGCAGTTTTTATTTCTTTTGCTCTCCTACTTTGAAATGGAACTTTTAGATAAAGATGTGAAAATTCCACCACTGGACCAGTCAAGAGCAGGACTTGGTGTTTTACAGCCTATCTATGATGTTGACTTTAGGTATAAATTAAGATCTTTCTAAAAAATATTTATGTTTACAAAATGGACAATGCATGGGTCAGATGACTAAAGGGCACCTTTGACTGCTCTACATTAAGCCTTTAAATTGCATAGTCAAATTAGTGTATATATTTCACTATATTTTTTTTCTGTAATATAATGATATATCGAAGTTTTGTACAGAACTGTGTTTATGCATGTTGAGCTCATAAAAGAATATGTGAATTCCAAAATGAGCTGTGTAAAGGTGGTTGTAAGTAAATTGTAAAGTTTTGTATGTACACTGCATTTATACATTGTATACAATTTGTAAAATATATTAAAGCATTTCCTTGCAATTTCCAAAACTATCATTTTGTATTCAGTGAAAGTATGTTAAGCAAACCGACAATTTAGCAGGTATGAAATTATTACACTGCCAAAAATACTAGAAATATTCAAAAAAACTCAAAACCGACTTCCTGTTTTGTAACGTTTCCCATACACCACCATTCTGAGTAACACATTGCTACCACATGCTCAAATATGTTGCTTATTCAAGTAATCTGATATAAAACTTTTTCTTTATTACTTGTTGGAAAGAGGTAAGAAAAATGAAAATCTAAATATTTTGACAGAGGTAAGGAAGCAAGGACCATATGAACAGGAAAAGTAAGAAAAAAAACATACGTCTCAGATCAAAACAAATCTTAAAACTGTAAGAAGTGAAATGTCAAATCTGAAAAAGAAGCAGTTTAGTATCCCCTCCAATTTGAACCCATCCATCAGTTTTCTAAACCCACTCACACTTTCTTTACAGCATACTAAGGGGCAATTGGAGTGTCAGAAAAAAGGAGGGATGTCCGCACAGTATATCAGTCCAACACAGGGAATGTTCATTCAAAAAGGGGCGGTTCAGACGCCACTTAGCCTAGCACACCATTTTTTGGGGTGTGGAAGAGAACTAAATGGAAATAAACTCACATAGACAACATGATAGTTCTAACACCACTCTGTCAGTGGGTGTGCTGACAGTGAACCCAGATCTTTGAGTATTTATGCATTCATTTCAAGGACATGTTTATTCCACAGCAGAGTAACATGAAGTCAGAAACTACCCTGACAAAATCACAGTGGTGCAGCAGGCAGTCCAACAGATGGCACCTTCACTTCTACCTGGTCAATTTACAGTTGCTAATTTCACTAACATGGTAATTGTTGGGATGTTAAAGAAACTCCAGTTAGATAGGAGATAACATGCACACTCAACACAGAGAGTGACATGCCTATAACCTATGTTAGTTAGAATTGAACGTTATTTTTGTAATACAGGTTTCCTGTGTCGCACTGCTCTATATCAGTTGTTCTGAACGTTTCGTCCTCAAGCTTCCCTTGTGATTGTAGGTGTGTGTCCCAAATAATTTCTTCAGTTTATTGGGCTCCTACTTTAGTTAAGGAAGTTATTTCTTTGTTTTTTAGAACCATCTGGAAATGATGCTATATTTTTAGTAAACAAGGCAGGTATTTATATGTTCTAGATAAGCAATGATTCATTCTTTTGCTTTTTTTATCTATTTATTTTTTTATTTTATATTGTTCTGATTATTTACATGATTATTTACTAATAAGCACACAAGTGGGTAACATAGAAGCAGACGCTCCTTTTAAAGGGATTTGTGCTGGTGTCTGCTCTGCTCAGCATTAGTTGTCTGTATTTAGATATAAATAACAAAGCAAACTCTACAGAAAACATGAATTGGGGAAAAAAAAACCAAGATAAGTATTTAAAGTTACAGAAAAGAAAAATCTGTCTTATTTTCCTGTAAGTGTAAATCTGAGACTTCTGCACTTTTAAAATCAAAATAAAAGGAAAATATGGGTCAGCAAATTAAACAATGAGATCAGTTAAATGACTGACTGAGCAGCTGTTTGGAACAAAAGACCTGCAGTCACAGGTGACCCTGAGGACTGAATATTGAGAACCAATGATCTGAATAAACCCCAAATGACCACTGGCTCACTGCTTGGATGAACTACATACCCAAAAGGCTGCAGGGATTGTTTTCCATTGCCTTAGGTCTCTTATTTGTGTTTCTTGTTTTCTTCATGATATGCAAGTATTGTATGTCAGTGTTCCATATAACTAACTATATTTAAGAAATGCAATGATCTGCCTGTCTGTCACATGATTACTGCAAACTGCTGGGATGCAAAACTTAATCTAAGTCTTAATTGAAAACATATGACCTGATATGTCTGGTAATTCAAAAAATTTGAGGTAGTAGCAACACCAGCAAACTGACCCATGCTCATGTTACGGCAAAGTGATCGGTAAGAACAAGGAGAGCTGTGATATCTGCTAAGCTTCAAGTAATTGCAGGGTCCAATGAGGTAACCAAGAACACCATAATAGGAGGAAGAGGAACAGCAAAATTTACTGAACCTCAGGTGTGGGAGGCAGAATGCAAGAGGATGAAGTAATGCATGTGACCGGAGGTCTGTGTGTTTCACTAATTGTTAATAATGTTGTAAACTATATCTTCACAAGTAGACATGGGGATAGATTTGGAGAAGGACCAGAACTTCCTTTCATCTTTGCTGTTTTACGATAATGATAAATAAGAGGACATTTTTCTGTGTGAGTTACTGTGTTCTTTTCTGTGCAACCAAGATTTTATGTGTCCTTCAGTTTGTGCACATACACTATGGAGGCAATGAGATCACACATCTCTTTCATTAACTGTAGTATTTAAAGTATGTATAAGAAGTTCTCATCTAATGATTAGATGTTTTGCCAAAGTCTGTTGATTTATACAGATATCCAGAGTTTGATAACCTTTATATCCATACAAGCAATAGGGTGTGGGATGGAGTAAACTATGTCTTTAACTTGATTGGTGTAGACAGATGTATTTTAAAGCTGTGATGCAGATTATCTCAGCCTTTATAAGCCCACGCAATTGAGTAATGTTAGTATTTGCCATTGAGAACCCAGGCTGTTCAAATGTCACAGGCCTTTGCCAACCTATTGTAAGAAAAAAATAATTTTAAGCCATTACAGTGGTGAGCTCAGCTGTTATTTAAAGGAATATACTTTATATCACCTTAATAAAAGAGTCTCCAAAGTATACTAATCAAATTAGGACGATTTTAATATGGCCACCAGAAATTTCAAAGAAAACACTGGATTGCAAATACATACCACAATATTTTACTCTTCACATATCAACAGTGCGTAGAGAGTCAAGGCAAAGGTTATGCTGTAGAAAGAAGGCAGAGAAGCACTGGTGTGCAAAATATCACATTATATTTTACTCATTTAATGACAAGTGTGCTGATACAATACTGTCATACTTCTGTTTGATATAAAATTCCATCTTATATACAGTAATTTATTTTTAATCTATGCCATTGCAGTTATGAGGGTGACATCTCTCAAGGTTAGGGAATAATGGCTGAGGAGTCAAATATTTATGCCACAAAACTTAGGTTGGGGCCAGGAGATTCCATATGGGAGCAGATTCTACAAATTAGTGTTCTCCTCTATTGCTATCTGGCCTGCTTCAAAGTTAAATGCCACTTCATGAACCATGCGGTGCCATTGGAGACCCTTCATGTCTGCAGCTAGTGATGTTTATCTGACTTTTTGTAGTGTATGCCTTAATGGTGTCTTTGAACCACTTACTCTGGCTAGCCTTAACTTCTCTGACCTTGGCTTAACTGGAAGTAGCGTACTGGTGTATTTATTTTGAAGCAGGAGCAGAGTTGATTCTGTTGGATCATGGTTTTCAATGATGTCCATCTTCAGCTCAGTGAGATTGATGGAATTGGTATAGTAATCTTCTTGGTTGGTCAGGTGCTGAGGAATTGTTCTGATTACTGACCAGGCATTGAGTTACCTGTGCACACTCATTGTGTTGAATATCCCTTCTCTACTGTCAGCACCAGTGACCTCCAGTGTAATAGGAAAACCTATTTAGTGTACTCCCTGGAAGCACAGACCACTGTGGTGACCTTATTATACAGGAGTTGGCAAAAGTAGGTTTATAGTTGTGAGTACACAAAACGCAGAGTTTATTCTTGTATTATTATTTATTTAGTAATTAATGTAATATTATTTGTTTGTATTATTTATCTTCTCATTATTATTATTATAGTGCGCTTGAGTGTAGCAAGTAGACTACAAGAATATACAAAACACAGAGTTTATTCTTGTATTATTTATTTATTAATTAATGTATTATTATTTGTTTGTATTATTTATCTTCTTCTCATTATTATTATTATAGTGAGCTTGAGTGTAGCAAGTAGACTACAAGAATATGTAAATAATGAAGTCCAGCAATTTGATTACTTACGAGAGTGTACCTATGTGTACAGTGCTGTTGTGACATTCTTTTGAGTTAATAAATTTTATAAAGCGATTAAGTTATAAAAGCATTTGTAATATTCATTACCTGCATGTCTTATTCCATTGTGAACAACTGTAAACATACTTTTGCCCCTCCGTATATAATATTTAGTAAACCATCAATGATGAGCTGGTCTTTCTCTTCCTAGTTTTATGTTTAACTAGCACAATACCCACGCTTCACAGCAGAGAAATAGTGTGTTAAAGAAGTTATGAAAAAGAAAAGGAAACATTTTAAAAATAACGTACCATGATTGTCAGTGCAATTGTCGTAGGCTTATTTTAGTATTGACAGTGAATTTGATGATTGTAAAGAGTTTAATTTATGATTGTAAATGTTGTTTATGAGAAATGCACATTTTTAGAATGTAAAGATCTCTTTGCAAACGACATTTGCAGTTCTGCCCTCAGGCTGTAAAATGACCAAGCTGTCTGCTAAGTTTACTCTTGAGCATGCAACGTACAGTTGGCCATGTGAGAAGCAATCTTGTGTTAAGTCAATGCCGACGTTTTTTAAAGTCTGGCCCTGTGACTTATGAATTGTCATAGCGAAGCAGACTCTTACTGGAAATTGGAGGCGTTTGAATTGGAATGGGAGGTCAGAGGGTATGAGAGGGATGCGAGGAATAAATATAGTCTCCCCTTAGCCAGTTCCAGTGAAGACACTTGCCTCAATGAGGTTCCTGTGCAGAGATTTGAACTGAAGCCTGGTGCCGTTATAAAGTTTTGGTGGTTGTAAGTTTCGTAGTAAAGCGGTGGAGTAAACGAAATGGCAGGAGCAACCAGCAGGAAGACGTGAAGCAAGACAAACAATAACAGGCTTGAAGTGGTGGAGTAAAGAAGAAGAGAGAAGTGAGCATGACGAACAGCTGAGGAAAGAAAGTAGTGAGTGAGGAGGCACATGAGCACGGGATGTCGTTAACCACGTGGTAGGTGCGCGGACAGTAGCCGTGCAGAAAAAGGATGGGGGACTGGGGGCAGCCCTTGTGCGTCTCTGCTGTGAAATAAATCCTCTGTTAACGGAAAAAAGGAATGAAACCACCAAAAGGAGAGGTAAGTTCTGAAAGTTCCTTACGTCATAATGTTGAGAACCGTCAAAAAGAAGACGTTATTTTTGAAAGTTTCTTCGTTCGTTGAAATTAAACAAACTTAATTTTTGTAAGTACAGTGTAAAGGATGAGAAATTTGGGCTTCCTACATATATTGAAAGTCGCAGAAATAGTGAGGAGGGGTTTCCCCTATCTATATATACAGTTTAGGGGGTACACCCCTTTCCCCCCCTTGGGTGTTGCAATAGGACATGAAACATACCTAACTTTTGTAAGTACACTGCAAGTAATGAGCACGCGAAATTTCAGCTTCCCACCTACTTGGAAAATGGGATAATTAGTGATGAGTCAGTGAGGGCTTTGCCTTTTATATGTGTAGATTAGACTGATGTGAAAAGGTTTACTATGGTTAACAATTTGGTTTTTAGGAAGTCTATGAAGGGAACAGCTCACTGTTCTGTGCCAACATGACACCTACGCCCCATCAGTCATTTGGAAATTGGCGAGCATAAATTTGAAAGTCACCAGTAACAAAATAGTTTATTGATTATAACGGTACATGCACATTAATTACAACCTTTGTGCTGCATTGTTGCTCAGCTGTTTTCTCTGCAGCAAGTCAAGCTCATTCCTGCTTTTTTACAGTTCTTGGAAACCACATGATTATTTGATAATTGTTGTTTGCGGCTTAATGCTTTCCATGGTTTTAAGTACCCACAAAAGTAACACAAGGTGAAATTTTTAAAAGTTTCAGAAAAGTCTACAATATATTGCTGTAACAATTTGAAAAGAAAGAGCAAAATACTCAAAGAAGGAGATGGAATAGCCAAGACTATGTGATGGAAAGTAAATATTTGTCTTTTGGAAATAGGCAAAGATGTTATCAGGAAACCAAGACAATACACTTTGTGGAAGTCAAAATATTAATTGTGAAATTTGAAAACAAAAGCAAAGATAAAAGTCAAATACAGGAGTCCAAAACCGAAAGAAAAGTCTAATTTGAAATAAATTGCAAAAAAAAGCACACAAAGTGTTTTAAGAGAAAAATCCCAAAACTAGAACACTACGTCTACTGTAATGCCATCTAAAATACCAGAGCCACAATGATATCATACGTAGTGATTAGAGTCACATGCCTGGCATTGGGTGCTATTGAATATAAACAAAATGGCCGCACTCATTCAGCCTAACCAACGTTTGCATTCATTATACACATTGTCATGGAACATGGAGAGTAATATCACTTCACTCACGTCATTAGCATTCTGATACCTGTAAGGAAGACAGAGAAAAAGAAGTGCAGAGCCAGAAGATGAGATGAAGTCAAAGGTCCAAGTAAGACTTTCTATTCCATAAAGGTAATTAACCTTTTTGTCAAAGCCAAAACAATACTCTAAATTATTTCTAAATGAATCAGAGTAGGGATCAAAAAACAGAGTAACAAATTTAAAAACACATGCAGCACATTAAATCTGTAATCTCAAATAACCAGGAATTACTTAATGCTTACTTTTACACTTTTGTGATGGTGATGCCACGCACTGCATACTTCCGGTCAAAATCATAATGCGATGGTAGTAGGGCACAAAATGGAGGCACCCATGAATAGTAAAAATGGCATCAAAGGAGACATAAAAATAAATGAACTGTCATAGAAATGCCAAGCAAATCAAAGCAAACTAAAGAAATGTCAAGCTCGTAACCAAAATTTAACCAATGTAACCAAAACTCGTAAGTCCAAAATAATAAAGCAATTGTGGCTCCAAAGATCTCACTGTCATGTGAAACAGCAGCTGTTGGAAACTACATAAAACAACACTGCAGAATAAACTGCGTGAAACCCACAGAATGGAGCTTCTTGCTAACAAGGGAGACCTAAAACCTCTAAAAGTCATTGTGTTCATTTTAAAATCTGTTTTCTTAGACGTCTGTCACATTGGATTTCCAAACCATAGCTGGTAGATGAGTCCGAAAAAGAAGATAAAGAAGATACTGAATTCTATTAACTTCATACTGTCAGAGGGGGACATTTTTTGTACAGTGGGTGGTTTCTTTTTTCTCTTAGGCAAAGAAACAAGTAAATATTATATTTAAAAGACAGTAGAGGAAGGGGCAATAGGCACCCATTGTTGGGAATAGGGTAATAAGTTTAGAGGCAAACTTCTGGGCAGTAGAAGGCAGAGGGTGAGGGACAGTCCACTGAGGACGCTATCAAGGCCACTCGTAAAGAGCACAGGGGCTCGCGGGCATAAGAGGGTACGTGGCTGGTACGATGTAAGGCACATGGATAGCAACACCTACCTCCAGGGAGGAAGGGACTGTTCCACCAGAGAGACGCTGGTTGTGGGTCCCACAAGAGGGGAAAACTCACGAAAGGACCGAACGGAGCTGACGGATGGGAAGTGAGGCATGCCTTGGTTAACACGGGGAGCCCAAAATGGAAAAAAAGAGAATAAATGCCCGCTCCATGAGGAAGAGACGCTGACAGGAATTCAAAAGTTTTGCAAAATTTCTGTTGGGAAACAAACATCCGGTGAACAAAGCGCATCCGTGGACAGTTGGATGATTGTTGGGGTAACACAGCACGCAAACTGGGCTCCGCATCACTAAAGGTTGTATCCTCCACTTCATGTTTTTAACGGATGTTTAGAGTGTGGACTGTGTGTTTTTCTTTTTAAAAAAGGGTTTTCGTTTCTGATGTTGTTAGATTCCTTTGTTCTTTTATCTTTTTGGTGTACTTGATATTGTTTTGTGTAACACAAGTTACTGTTGCTTTTCCTGAAATTGCTGTTGTGTATTTCATTGTATGTTTACTTACCGCCTAATTTATAGAAACCTGTGTGCTAATTTCTCTAAATCTCAAGGGTTCCCAGTCTTTTAATAAAACCTTGGTGGCGTAGTCGGATATTTTAACTGTATCTAGGTTAGATTACCTGTAAGTGTGACCAGACACCTGTCACAATACTTCTGCCCTATTATGAAGAAACATTACAGTTCATATTGACTCTCTGTTTGTAAATCAATTGCTCAAAAACAAAAGCCTGGCAGTCTTTATGAGCTGCTATTGAGCCTCTTTTATTCTTCTTGTCTTTTTTTATCATGCTGTGGCACTTTGCCAAATACTACTCCTGCCCAAATGTAATAATGCCACTATTAAAAGGCATCTTCTTGTAAACACCAAAGGAACAGATCAGTACCCTTATCATTGTTAGTGATTCAATAATAGATAACAATGCTAATGCATGTTAAAATGGATTTTATAAATGTATAAGACTGTATCAGTTACTTTTATTATTACTCAAAGGCTTGTGATCAATCATTTTATACTTTATTTTATATGCCATAGAAATATTGACATACTGTACGTTAATGGAATGGAATCCTTATATTACCATCCACATTACTACATTATCTTTATAACCCATAGATCAGATAGACCAATTCTTTTCTGACTTAACTTCAGTCTGAAATTTAAACTGTTGTGTTGGTCTCAGCCACACCATACTTTGAAAATGTCGTCAGAAGTGTTTATTATTTGTCAAAATGACAGACATTAACAGCCAGTTCAGAAAAATCAGAAAAGCAATAAGCTGCCAAACAAAAAATTACTTCAATTTTTATGAACATTTGATGTTTTTTTAATACATTATCTGCTGGACAAAGACAGGTACCAAAAAGGGGAAAATGAATTAATTTACAAATTAATAATTTGAATGCCTTGCATCAAACTTATTTCATTGTAAGGTTTACTGCACAGTGGAAATCACTGTAAATTAAGGTTACAAAGTTGTTATGTTTAGAATTATATGTGTGATCATTTGGTCTACCATGCTTTATAGTCAATCACATAATATAATATTCTAAAACATTGCTCATTCTATTTTATTAAAGGAGCAGCATCAGGCCCAATGTAGGAGGAAATCATGAATGAGATGTCAGTGTATTATCAGTTCCACTCATGTGCACAATTACACCGGACCAGTTTAGAACTGCCAATCAATCTAAGATGAATGTCTTTGGTAATGTGGAAGGAAACCTGGAATAAGCAGAGAAAACCCCAGAAGATATGAGACAAATGCGTAGACTCCAGAGGGGTGCAGTAGGCCATCCAAGAATGTTGGGTTTATTCTGTATGCAGTTAGGAAAGAAAAATGGAAATTTCAATCAATTAAGTAAAGCAAGCTGACAAATATGAAATAAGACATACAGTATAAAATTGCCTTCTACCTGACTGTGAATGTAAATGGTTTCCCGTCATGTGATTTTGCTCTACACTTTGGTAAAGTGTGAAGATTTATTTTAGGTTTACTTACTCGTATTTATTATAGTGTAGACCTTGAAAGTCATCTGTATTACGGATAATAATTAACTGTACAACTAACTGTTAATTCAAGTTTTCTGGAAACCTTGAACCACCAGATAGCTAGAATCAATACTCATAATGCCTTTTAAAGAAATCAGTGCTAAGTAAGGAAAAAGTAAAGCATTAGTCGGACCTTTATTAGAATATATAACATTGTTTTAACACATACTGAAGATTGTTATCACATGTTCAAGATGTTGTGTAAATAGTCACTTCTTTACTCATTTTCCAGTTCCCCCTCAAACATCCTCTTGGCAGGTTCTCAATTAAAGGTCTTGTGCAGGCAGGACTTCAGCAGTAATGTCATTTGAGGAGGTGGGCACATCAACAGTGCTCATCTCAAACAGGAGATCACTCTCAGGTAAACAGAGCTCAAGGTGACCACATTTTCATTCCTCAGTTTGCTACTCACCCAATTCATTGAGCTACACAAGATTTAAAAATCTATTTGCAAACCTACCCTTTGTCTCTTGCATTTGATATCAACTGTAACTGCATTTAATTATTTTCTCTGCATTGTGTTTATACTTATAGTATGGACACTGAATCTGGTGTGTCCTCTTTCAGCATTTCTATAGTGTTTATTCTTATCTATATGCAATTCATTTGCTTTTATAATTTTCATGCTTTTTCCAAGTGTAGTGCTTTATCTTGTATTTCAATTGATTTAAATTGCACTTTAATTTTTTATTTGCATTTTTGTGTGCTTGAAATACACGAATGACTAAAACTTTTCTTGAGGTGAGTGTTATCTGTCAGTATCAGTATATGCATTAATACATTTTCACACTCCAGTTCTGAGTTGTATTGCCAACAACTGCTAGAAACGTCAGAATCCATCCATGAATATCATGTCAATACATTACACACACATTCACAAAAGGCCAATTTACTCTTACAGTTTGGATCAAATTTGACCCTGTTTTGTGTTTGAAATAAGAAAAAAATACTTGAAATTTCATCTGTTCAGGATGAAGCTGTGTGACTGTTCCTACATTTTCCAGAATCAACAGAAAAATGCAAACGTCCCATAATATATACAGCATCTAAAAAAAGTTTACCTTGCCACGCATTTTTGGTCAGTTTTGACCCACCATTGACTTTAACTCTTTTAGGGCTAATTATTATTTTTTTCCTTCTGACCCAGGGCTGGTTTCACACATAAATCAGCATAAAACAATTATTTACGACAAATGCCACCTGTCATATGTTCCATGAGCTGGTACAGAGTGTAAATTCACTTATTACATATCTGTTTGTCCCATCATTCATAAGCTGAAAGGCACTTTCTGTAAAAAAACAGTTTGAAGTACTCAAGTGGCTGGTAATCCGCAGTGTCTGCCAGCACGCCGTGTCGTTTGATGAAGTCCAGTAGCAAGCTTGCCACCCATGGATATATGTCTGTGTAGTCTTCCCAGGGTGAACATTATGATCCGCGCATTAGCTACATGAGTGTGTTCAACACTACAGTCACCTGGGTGCAGCTACCTGTCTTTCATTTTCGATTCCCAGATCATTTGCATCAAAATAAGTTTGATAAGTCAAAGTCAGATTCAGCAGTAACATGCAAGAAATAAGTAATATACGCAGAGTATTTTACTTTGCACATTCACTTTTCTCTCTTGCCCAATGTTGCTGCCATTCTTAACAATGTTTACTCTATGCTACTCACACACACGCAAGGATTTGATGTCAAGTCAACAAGTCTAACAGTCCTCCAAGCAAAGAGGGTCTACCTATAATGTAATGGTGTTTACAGCTATTATCGCCCTCTGTCCCTGAATGTTGATTTTAGTCAACATCCTCCCTCAACCCCATGCGTTGACAAAAGTTGACATCCGCCTTGAAAGAGTTGTACGGCTGCTACATATTTTGAACACTGGCATGTCCTTTGGGTTAGTTTTGACCCACCATTGGCTTTAATTGATTCTCTGCTGTGTTTAAGGTACTTTGTTTACTCACAACAAATAAAAAAAATCCTAAATGTATTTTTTTCTAAAAGTAAGCACCATCATAATTACAGGTAAGGATGGTCAATCAATATAAAAAAAGTTTTTTTAGGGGGGAGGTTTCAGAAGGCACAGCATAGGGTCAGCATATGAAAATATTGTAATTGTTAAAGTCTCCAAAACCATAACAACATTTTTCTTGTATAGCCCAAAATCACACAAGGAATAGATTATACCATTTACTAAATACCTGCAGTGGGCTGGCGCCCTGCCCGGGGTTTGTTCCCTGCCTTGCGCCCTGTGTTGGCTGGGATTGGCTCCAACAGACCCCCATGAGCCTGTAGTTAGGATATAGCAGGTTGGATAATGGATGGATGGATGGATTTACTAAATACAGAACAATCACATATAAAGATACACATTTGTTAAAGTACATCACGAACAAAGTAGAAACTAACATAAATCAAAAACAACAATATCTGTCCATCACTTAATTGTAGAAGCACCTCTAGATTGAAGAAAAGGAGTCAGACAAGTCAGGCACAGATCACATAGATCACATGACAAGATGTGATGTCAAACTGAATGTGACGTGTGTAAATAAGAATTGATTATTAGGGTTGATTGGACTAGGTATGGGGATTTCCTTATTGATCTATGTGCACTTCTTCTAAATCCTTGCACACAGTAGTTGAGGACACAGACTCTTGAGTGTTAGAATTGCAACCGCAGAAACTCTAAAGATGTGCATCTCTTCTATCAACTCCATTCAGTAACAGACAATCTGTCAAACCACACAACATTTTAATAAATACAGAGTGTTCTGAAAGAACTGAACATTTTCAGAAATCATTATTTAGTAGTAAGTATCGTGCCAACATATAGTCTAAAAAGTTTGTAAAGGAACTCTCACAGGTTTATGTAATCTTAGTAATTTTCAATGTGTACCCCTCATGTCACATAGGACCTATCAATTCTGTATTGTAATTCACCTCAGACTCTTGGTATCGTACAGTATGTCTTTCAATGATTGTCACTGCAGTCAAGATAGTTATTGGGGGGTAATTGTACAATTTGGTGAATACAAGATGTTCTTATGACACTTAGTGACTAATAAAAGGCTAATTATATAGATTAACATAGTGATATATCTAAAGATCCAAATATATAATAATATAACATAAATTAAACCAGAAGTACAGTAAACAAAAGCTAGCAACATTCATAGAGAAAATACCTCTGGATTTTTTTAGTCTTTAGGGAGAAGCAAGGCCAAAGTTTGTCTGACATAGGCAAAGTGGCTGCCAAACGCTCTCTGAAATGGTACAATACAGTATGCCACAGGCTGGAATCTTTAACCCAGGAATAATCTTATAAATGGCCTGATATTGCATCTGTCACTTTGGATGCCAGCACCTTGTAATATGGCAAGGAAGGTAGTAGTTCAAGGTATTTTTGGCACCAAGTTTTATTGCAGGAAACACTGAGAAAAAAATGAAATTGGGAAAGGTTCAATAATTATCAGCCATGCTGATTTTAAACAAAAATCTAACAAATATTTTCAAGATATGAATGGTTAATTCAGCCACTCTAATATGGGTACATTATGCAAAAATGTGTTCTTAGCCCCAAATTAAATGTCTTAACCGATGGGCATGCCTTGCAGTAACCATCATATTATTCTTAAATTTGTGGGTCCTACCCAGAGCGATGGACATAAGAACCGTGCAATGTCAGGCTATGATGTTTTCTCTCATGTTTTATTTTGGTTTTATAATAATTATAATAATAATAATAATAATAATAATAATAATAATAATAATAATAAT
>JANRMT010062819.1:61280865-61299021 GCA_026402145.1 Polypterus bichir lapradei
ATAATAATAATAATAATAATAATAATAATAATAATAATAATAATAATATTTCTTTACATTTACAGAATGCAGTGCTTTTCTCACTACTCAAAGCGCTTTGCACTCTCTTTGAATCATAACTTAGACAAAGTGAAAGTATATTGAAATCTGAAATTTCAAAGCAAGCATTAGGCGTTCTATTGCATTAGCAATATTTTCATATTTTATGTTGTTGACCAAGTATGCAGCATGGTGGTCAATGACCCTGTACACTTTAGACAGCAGAACTTCTTGCTGACGGGAAATCAGTAAATGTAACTGTGATCCACAAGAAAGGAGGCAAAATGAATTCCAAAAATTATTGACCAATAAGCCTGACTCATATTCATTGCAAAACTAGGGAACGAATATCAGAAATAAATTAGTCCATTAGACTTTTTCTTTTTTATTCTTTAACAAATGGAGTAGGAGATTAAAAACATAACTGACTAAAATTTTTAATTTTGAAAGGATTAATTTTGAATCTGGATTCTATTAGTATCAAAGGTAATTCACAAAACTGTGTGTTAAGTTGATGAGCCAGACACAAAGAGTGTAAATAAGAAGGTAATGCTCCACATGTGGCTAAGGTTACCAATGGAGCCCCTCGTGAATCCTTACTTTTACTTTCTGTGTTTGTAAGAATTACTTATGAACGTTCTGAAGTCACTTCAGTTTCTTTTATCTGGTGCCTCCTCACTCACTGGTACGAGAAAACCCTCACATATGATATACCACATACCATTCAATGTATCTTGATATCTAGTTATGCAAGATGTATGAGGGATCAAAGTTACTAATTTTAATAAAACTCTGAAGAGTAGGGAGCTGTAATATAGGCGTGTGGAGTGTTGTTTTATGCCATTTTGAGGTTGCTGATCACAAATATTTTAATATTTGTGATATTTGATTCTATACTGGTGGTCCTAGCTCTCTAACAGCCACTCCAAGAAGGCTATAAATGACAAATTTCAAACATAAGCATATGCGGTATTGTTTTAGACCATTTCAAGGTCAGTGATTACGAATCTGAAGTTATTTTTGACTTTTAATCCTTTACTTGGGATCTAGTCCCATATAACAGGGAGTACATCTCCCTACGTTGCCCTCTTGCGGCACCCACAGACCCCAGCAGGGCTGCACTGCCGGACTATAATTTCTAGCATTCCCTGGTCATTGCCGAATAGGCTGTCATTTAGCGACTGTGGAGAATAAACACGCCCCCCACCCACCCCCCAGAAACAGTTCTTATCTTTCCTTCCCTTTCTTCCTGGCCAAGGAAGGTCTTAGAAATATATTCATTTGGGATGTCTGTGACTTTGCCTGGGTCTTGCTGCCCCGGTAAGGAATCTTCTTTTCTGCTCAGGGTGTGTGTCCCTTTCCCTCTTGGCTGGGACACCTGTCTGTCCTCTAGGAGCCTCCCATCCACGTAAAGGAACCATCCCCTCTCCTGGTCGAGATGCGCGTCCATCCAGTCTGGCACTTATTTTTAAATATTTAAATTGAAGTATACATTTTATTATTTCAAATATTTGATGCAACTATTCTTGTTTATTATGTACATCTACCTCATGAAGTTAATTATTCCGTTTCTTAAGAACACCTTGAATTAGGGTGGCTTATGCCAATTCAGTTCTTTTAAATTATAATAGTGACATTAATTATAATAAATCCAACAGTAAAAAAGTAAAAAAATGAAACCAAAAATTGGATAAATTACAAACAATGAGGAGATGTCAAAGACAATTCAAAAAGAAATGAGCAAATATAATGTAGTTTAATGTAGAAAAAAAAAGCCAAGGAAAATGAACATGTATTATAAATATTGGGTGACAGTCACAGTCATCTATAGGAAGGAAAGTTTAAAAAGGATTTAGGGACTTATGCTCCCACTGTCTTGGCATTGTGTAGAATCAACGATTAAGGAAAATAACATGTCATGTTATACTGTAAACATTGCTGAATATAAATCAAATGACATTATCTTTAAACTATGTAATGAGCTAGTGCAATCACATCTGCAGTACTATGTCTAATTCTGGTCACCGTTCAACCAAGTGTATCCTGGGAATAAAGGGCATGTCCTAATAGGACAGGCCAAGGATGTTAAACCTCTTTAGCCTTGAAGAGAGCTGTAGGGGACCTAATCCAGGTCTTCAAAATGATCATTTAAGCCAAGAAGCACTTCTTGACAAACCCCAATAAATAAACGTCACAAAGTAGTAAAGCTTGTATGTCTACAGATATTACAGTACAGACTGTTAAAATACCAAGCACACATATACTGTATCTGGGTAAAGAGCACATTATGTCACACACAAAGAACAGTTCAAAATAATAGTTTCCTCATATAACAGGTTTAACATCCAGGAGTAGTAGGTTCAACTTACTCCAGCGTAATATCTTAAAAATTTCAAGAGAAGGTCATGTTAAACAGCATTAAAAACAACTGTGGTTAAGGAATTGCAGTTGTAGGGGATATCCATCACAAACTAAGGTAGAAAGAAGTTTGTACACAGTAGGGACAAAGCAATATCACAATGATGAAATTCAGCCTGGAATGATTACAGATTTACAGATACATCATATAAAACACTACAAAAAAGATTAAAGAAGAAAGATGCTTTGTTTTAATAGGTAGCGGCACACTCTTACATAATCTTTTTTATAGGTTCTAACCCTATAAAAGATGGGCACAGTTTGATGTACTTTTCCTTTTTAAATCCCTATCTGCATTAGGAACTAATATTACCATTAATCCATCATCCTTCGTTAGTTGGATAACAAGTAGGATGTCCTGACTTCTCATCCAGTTCTTTCATAAAAGCTGATTCAACTGTGTGACACTCTAACTTGTTCCAGTTTCATATTTCTAATTCCAATTATTTTTACTTAGCACATGATTTTATCCAAAACAGCTTAGGAAAACAGGTCATCATCATCAAGTAAACATCAGTCTCAGGACAGACTTCACAGTACACTCTGATGTAAGAAGTGCTTCCTGGAATTCATCTTGAATGCACTTTCCTTTGATTTCCACCAGTGTCCTTAACTATGTGATGAAACTAATTAACTGAAGGAATTCAGCTGGATAAGTTAATTTTTAAGACCTGGAAAACGTTCACTTAAAGCATACCCTCCTTTAACTTGATAAGTTTAATTACTTAAGGCCTTGTCACATTACACTTCCAGCGGTTTTCAGTTGTAGAAATGGTTTCCATCATCTTAGCTAGTTAGGATTATATTTTCAGTCGTATATTTTCACATACCTACCAACTCAATCCAATTAGTTTGACGCTTGCACTAACAATATCAAACAAGTTTGATTGTGTCTTAAGTTGTAAGCGTGGGCTTGTGTGTGTGTGAGAGCTTCCAGCCAGGGAGCGTTCACTTGGAAGTATAGTGCCTATAATATAGCCTTGCAAAATATGGAACACAGATGGTTTGGACCTCACAAACAGTAAAGAGGTTTGACTCACTGATATCTCATATTTCAGGTACCATAAAAGAACAAAAAAAAAGTCTGAGATTACTGCTGTACTAGCTGTACCTGTAAAGCCTGGGCAACGGCTCATTCAGACAGCATATTATCGTCTGCCAAGAAAAAAGGGCAGTTCTTTGGAAATGTGAAACTGGAAAGTCTTCACAATGTTGTGTAATGTCACATGCAATCCCTAGTTGTGTAATATGACTTACCCAGGCCACAAGATCAGCACCTGCAACTGTCAAGTTTGACATTCCCTCCGACTAGAAGTCATTTAATGCGACACTGGCTTCAGCTTGTCTGAGCTAGAGATGGTCTTCACTTCTGGTGATGTCTTCAGATGCTTTTCTGGGTGCTGATTCTTGTGCTAAAGTGTCCTTTTTTTGTAGCATGAAAAGCACACAGTAATACTGCCATTTTTCATTTTGTGAAAATTGGTGAAATAAATAGTGACTGAAAGGCCATAATAAGGTTTTACATGTTTTGAAGTTCAAATGCAGAAATATTCAGAACAACCAGAATTCAGACTATTCAGACTGGAATTTAGTTTTACTGTTTGAGAAGAACCACCTGACTACCTAATTGCCATATTTTCCTTTATAAGTTCAATAGTCCCTATTATTCACTGTGGTCTTAAGTCTACCACACCATACAGTAGAACAGAATGCTCTAACAAGTGCCACTTTATGTAATTTTATATTACATGACATGTTGCAGTGTTACGTTCTAACAGTGTTTCATTTCTAAAAGTCCGCTTCGCTGGTACTTAATGATAAATTTGTCTGGTGTGTGTTTCCTAACTCTGATTACTATTTGTGCTCAGTTTTTGTTAATATTTGTATTTTGTGACCAGTAGAAGTGCTGAAAGTACTTCTGGGTGAAATGGATGTCCCCGAAGGTAGGGATTGGGAATCCTGGCAGCCCCCATGAAACCCAACAGGGCTGCCCCATGGGGCTACAGGCCCCAGCATGTCCTGCAGGTGTCCTAACCCAGGGATGTTGCCATCTAGTATATTGGCGAAAAAATATTCCACCAGTCATTATCTCTCCCAATCCTTATATTGTACTGGCCAGGTAGAAGTCCCTGTTCAGTCCTTGCCGGGATCACAGCCTATGTGTGCTGTCCATTACAATTTGCTATTGTATTTCTTCTTATATTGAATTGTAATATTCTACCTTTTACTTATGTTCTTTTTCTCACAATCACAGAGATGATTCCAAAATATCTGCCATAAACATTTCTGGATAAGTCAAGAGTTCCATTAGAGATCACACTCACATGCACGACCACATCAAATCATTTCAGGATTCTTTTTCAGGCACTCAGAAGCAATGCTAAATACTGTCCCACCATGAATATTACCAGTCACTTAGAGCCAGTTACTTAGAATTAGTCACCTGTGCCAATGTGTTGTTATTTTCCCTGAAGGTCACTTCAGGGATTAGGTCATCCTTAGTATTACTTGAATGGAAGCATGTTGAAGGACAAGGCTGCAAAGTGTACTTTGCTCTCTTCAGCCCTGTCTCTCTCTGGAACAATAAATTAGATCTAAAGGCTAAAATCTGAATTGTATTTAGTCTTGTGGTGTGATCATAGCCAAAAGTAAGCATGTTTGTGACTATTGAGTTCCATTCAGACCAGAATTTAGTGTTACTGCTTGAGTAAAATCATTTTCTTTACTGCTAATTTAAATTAAGCAGGACATGAAAAGAGGCTGCATGGATAATTAATAACTATTACAGGTCCCAAAGAATTTGGGTATGAGTAAGAGTGGCCTTGTATCATTTTAGAAGTTACAACAAGAACACTGCACCAGGGTGGATGGAGGATCAGCTCTTATCATATGACTTTCTGGGTTGCTGGATTCCCTAAAGAGGGAATCTACTGAACCTTTTGGTGCAAGGATGGCTGTTTCTTCCTTATGGCATTAACATAAAGTGGCCCCATGGGTTTGTGGGATGTTCCTGACCTTACATGAGTATAGGATTTGTCACCTAGTTAATAAATAAGAGCCAAAATAGTATTTCAGTTAATCAAGCATTAGCATTTTGATAGTGCTCAAAGTTGCCCGGCAGACTGAATGTGTTCAGACTTTGCAGATGAAGAAAGATAAGACTAAAGACGAAAGGCTACAATGAGCACTTGCCAATAACAGTGGTGTTATAATAATCCTGACTAGTTTCACAACTGACAAATATCTATGCCCTCCTCAGACCTGTTGATCTCCTGTACAGATTTTGTTTGATAAGATAAGCTGCTCACAGTTAGGCTAGCCTGCAAGCAAATCCAGGTTGTCCGTGTTTGTGATGGATACCAGCCAATAACTCAGATCTGGCTTGACTGAGGTGGACAAGGAATAGGGGGCGTTGCTGGGGTCAAATGTCACATATTGTCCCATGCTCTTCTCTGTGGTTGTATGAGCCAAGAGTGTGCAGTCTCCTTTCTGCAGTTTTACAGGTGCTTAAGTGTTTTTTTTTTTGGTAACCAATTCAGCACACAAAAATAGATGCTGGTATATGCACATCCTGCACTCCTTTTTTCAATTTACTAAATTCTACTAATTCAAATTCAGATATACAGTATTTATTAGGTGTTACATTTCTGAAAATGTCCTGTAAATGAATGTGTTTCTCAGGAGATGAATGAGTTGTCAATAAGGAAATGGCAAGCAGGGATACCACATGCACTTCAGAAATGGTAACCTACCTGAAGCTAAGCATGTTCTGGCCCAGCCAGATCTTAAATGGGAGACCATCTGGAAAAAACTTGGGTTGCTTCAGGAAGAGGTGTTTTGGTAAACCCATCAGAAGACTTTTACCCTGTAGTCTGTGTATGGATCCCAATGCCCCTGTTTAGTGATGGGGACTCTTTTCTGTAAAAATTGATGCAGTTTTCTGGATGAGACATAAAGACGAGACCCTGATTCCTTGTGGTCATAAAAGATCCATGGGCACATTTCAAAAAGAGTAGGGTGTATGTCCTGTTAAATTGTCTACCACTGCCTGGTCACTCTGGCCACCCATCATTCCCTGAACTTTACCGGCTAAATATCTCTCTCTGACGTCTTCACCCCCTAAGAGCTAATGTGTGTTGAGTGTACTGGTGCAAAAATGGCTGTCATTGCATTATCCAGGTGGATGTTACACATTGGTGGTGGATGGATTGGTTACCCACTGTCTGTTTAAAGCACATGGAGTAGATTTGGTTGAGCATGCACATATACTGTAAATGTAATTAGCTATTATTATGTTCTTGGTAGAACAAAAGAGAGAACATTGTGTGGTGATAGTACCAAAGATGCATGGTATTAGCACTTGACCTGATTTGAAATGAGCTCTGGCTAAAGGCCCCTAAAAAGGGAGTTGACACCACTGTACTTGTGAGTAATTTCAGTCTGTTTTTATTGCATAAGACACCTCATGCTTGTGTTTTCCCTATTTTGTTATATTCCTCATCTGAATGGCTAGAACTGAAGCTACTTCGAATCTAGGCATCCAAATAAATTGACAAAATCAATATTGTTTTTGTACATACAGTACATTAGTTAGAAAAAGGTAAATTCCAATTCAAACTGTATATTTATTTTTTCAAATATAAGGAAACAATAAAAAATATGTGAATGTGCATTTCCATTCATAATCAAACAATGAGGTTAGAAACTCAGAGTTTTGGTTGTTTGGTTCTAGTACTTTTATTTACTGCCAACTTGAATCACACTACACCACTTTTAATATCCTACTAAAGAACATTTTCAAACCAATTTTTCTGGGATTAACATTGGATAGTGTTAACATTGTAAAGGGTTGCCAAGCTGGCAAGCAGCTACCAGGGCCATAGGTGGCATCTAGGTAAGATTGACCAGTCTAAGGGAGAGCAGGAACATCCACAGTGAGATTGGTAGTGCATGTCAGACTCATGTCAGTGGGGGAACAGAGACATTGCAATGGGTAACAGTCCATGCAGCTGCAGTGGGTGTTCTGAAATACCTACCTGGGGACCCTCAGGACATTAGGAGTTGACGAAAGTTTCGAGGAGAACAGTTATGGTAGTAAGGCAACACATTGTCAGATGTCAAGGGTATTGACATACCATTTTAAGTGTGACACCTGGGAGAACTAGCAGGAAGCCATTTATTAAATTCTAGCCTGTTAGATGTCAGCATGAGTGAAAAGAAAGCCTAACAAGTTGTTTGTTCTAGTGTGTAAAGTGGAACAAATCTGTCACACCTATTCAGTCACTATAAATAAACGTGTCTAAGCTATTTATGCACCCTGTAAGAGCCATTTGTTAGTTAGTTAGATTATGTTAAATTACAAGAAGTTTTTTCCTAGTTTGTTAGAATTGATGCCTATTTATTAGAGCATAGTCAATGGTAGATTCTATTATAACCCACACATGTTAAAATATAAATGGAATATTCTAATTATTTCTTGACCCTCTGGCTACAGACTAGTTGTAGTTTATGATCTGCCTTGCACTTGGTAAGGCATGGAGTGCAAGCAGTTTCAAACCGTACGTAAAGAACATACTGAATGTCATAAGTGAAGCCTCTGTAAGTTTGCCATTAAGAAATAATACAATGTTTTTTTTGTTTGTTTTTTAACATTTTTGTTAATTTTATTAAAATCAAATAATGTTCCATACAGGCAAATCAAGTTTAACAAAACTGGGTTTGAAACAAATCGACCCCCACCCATGAGAAAGAGGTGAGCAGAGTAAAACTTTAATAATAATAAAAACATGTAGATAAATAAATAAATAAAAATAAATAGAATAAAAAAAATGCTTTAAATGCTTATTCTAACATTTTATTGATCAGATCCTGCCAGGTTTTGAAAAAGTTTTGTACAGATCCTCTAAGTGACAATTTGATTTTTTCCAGTTTTAGATAATATACAGTGTAACATCAGTTACCCACTGACTAAAAATAGGTGAGTTAGAATTTTTCCAGTTGAGCCAAATAAGCCTATGTGCCAATAGTGAAGTAAAAGCAATTACAGTTTGTTTGTCTTTCTCCACTTTAAGCCCATCTGGGAGTCCACCAAACACAGCTGTTAATGGGTTAAGGGTGATTGTGACACCAAGTCTGTCTGATAGACATTTAAAGATTTTGGTCCAGAATGATGTTAATTTGGTGTAGGCCCAAAACATATGGCTCAATGAGGCTGGAGCTTGATTGCAACGTTTGCAGGTTGGATCTTGCCCTGGAAACATTTTAGACAATTTTAAATGAGACAAATGCCAGAAATAACACAAACTTTAAGTATAGAAAGTAACTGGAGTTTAACATGAGAAAGCTAAGATTGTAGAAGAAACTTTTTCCCTTTTACCTTTTAATCTACATGTGTAATAACCATTTTTCTGAATTTTTGTGATTTGTTCCTTTTAAAATTTTCATTAAACTTCTATGACAAACTTTATTGGACTGAGAAATTTCTTTAGTTATGTGTTTGATGCACGCTGGATCCTGCCTTGCCAACTGAATAGCTTAATTTTGGGAACCTGGAAAAGACACAGCTACACACTCATTACCAAGAATATTTCAGCAATTATTACTGTGAACATAATTGTTTTTAATGTCAGGTATCAGATTTGAGCATGTATACTTGTGAGTTTTCCTAGCAAGAACTGAATACACAAACTTACAGAAGGAGAAGCTATTAATTCTCCTAAGAATTACTTCACAATGAATAACACAGATAAAAACTAATATTTAGATTTCTGGACTTAATAAAGAAAGAATGATTAATTTATTCATCTTCTAAACTCAAATACTATATTAAAGAGTAGTTTATTATGGCTGCATCAAGCCAACCATCGAGCATAGCACATGAAAATGCTGCCAATTGTCCTTAGTGTGTGGGTGTGTGTGTGTGCGCCCTGCGGTGGGCTGGCGCCCTGCCCGGGATTTGTTTCCTTACTTGCGCCCTGTGTTGGCTGGGATTGGCTCTAGCAGACCCCTGTGACCCCGTAGTTAGGATATAGCGTGTTGGATAATGGATGGATGGATGGATGTTATCTGTGTGCTTGCCAGAGAGAAGACATTAACTATTCATTGCAATAGAGTATTCAAGCTAACGTATGAGAGATTTTTGGAGCCACACCCTATTGTGAGTCCTGCTGCAAAACACGCAGTTCAGCAATTGGTGAAAAAGTGGCATAGCATTGGTTCTGTGGGTAGTGCACCAAAACCAAGAACCCTTCCATCTGTGCATGAGAGCTCATTGTCAACATTCCAGATTAATTAATGCACAGATATAAATCTATTTAAATTAATTTCTACTTTGCTTTTTGTGTGTTTAAACAAATCTGTGTCTTTATGTGTACTAATTCTTTATTTAGTGACTTGTAAAATCTATGCTTGCATTTTACCTGAGAACTTGTCACAGCAATCTGCGTCTGCACTCAGTGAAGTGAGCTATACAAAAATAATCTGAATTGAACTGAGATGAATTCTGGATCACATCCTGTAAATCAACATCATAATTACCACAACAGACAAGCTAATGACTGTTTTAAAGAGCATGTTATGCACATGAAGCCTGAAACTTTACATGGTTGCCAGTGAAAACAATTTACAGCATAGTCTTTAAAAAGGTCAGTAACATGTTAAATAAGATTCCCTAATAATAATAATAATAATAATAAAATAACAAATTAACTTTGCAAGTTTAATATAACATTTGTTATTCTTTAATTTCTAATAAAACTTTTAATGACACTGATTATGAGACTGGGCTACTTTTTCATGCATAATCTTGTACACATCGTGAAGAGTGTCCATTCATCATAGAGTTATACTTACACATAAAACGATATTCACTAATAGCAGGTCAAAGAGCAGGAATAATGAGAAAGTGGGCAATTGGAGAGCATGCAACCACAAACGTTAAAACACAAAACATCATGCAACATTTATCAATATATATACACCCTCAGTCTCATGCATTCCTTTAGAGGTTCTTAAAGTATTCAAAACTTTTTACTAAGGCCTCCGAATTAGAGAAATATAACTTAACATATACTAAGATTAACTATCTATTTAGCTATTGTAAAATAGGATAAAAAGTTAGGGCACCCCCTTGGTGACCTTATATAAATGAAAGGTTTAAATCACAAGAAAATATTCAACAATTGCAGAAACATCTTCACAGAGGTGAGTTTATAAAAGAACTGACTCAAGACGGCCAATTTCCAGATTATTAGCTCATGAGGTAGGATGGGGAGGGTCCAAGTGGATGGACACAGAAGTGATGTCAGGGATGTAGTGGCTGTCAATCATCTGTTCTGCAGAGGTAAGAGAAGAGGAGTCAGTAGTAAACAGTGCCACCCCCTTGTCCGGAGGGTAATTACTACTACCAAAGCCCTTAAGCTGTCTCCCATGTGCACATTCATAACACTATCTATCTATCTATCTATCTATTTATCTATCTATCTATCTATCTATGCTGAAACTGATATTTTAAATTTCTACAGTTTTGATGAAACAGAAAACTGCCCATTTCAGCGAATCATCAAACACCTACAAGCAACTTTAACAACCTGGCATCAATAAACCCTTGCAAATTACTTCAGCTTTGAAGAGTTTCTTTGTCAGCATATTTTTTTTTTTAAAGTGCCTTTTATGGCTTATGATAGTGGAAGTTAATTGCACATTGCAATCCTTGGTGTAAAGCTCATTGTTATTAATATCCATTAAATAAAATAATAATTAAAAATAAAAGAAACCCAACAGTACAATGGCTTAAAAGATCAATTCTTTTAAAGGAATGATTGTAACTGTACCCTGGAGCTCATACATATGGACTGTAAAAGTTCTCCAGCTAGGATGAAAGTAAAACAAATAGAGAATTGATGTCACATGCAAATATTTGCTGCAGATAATGCTGAGACATGATAAGAAGAAGCATTTTCCCCTTTGTAGACAGCAACCTTGAATCTCACAGCCAGTTTCAAAGTTCAAACTAGGAAATCTGCCCTACTTGTTGCATGCATTTTCTTCTTCTTTACTGAGTGCTTTTCATTTTCTTTACAAACTGCATTTGACAGCTAAAGATGTTATTTCATTTTAAAAACGACAATCAATTAATGCTAAACTAGAATGGTGTGATTAATACTCCCCTGCACATTATGAGAACTATCACATACTGTAGTGACAAAGCAGCAGGCACATGCTGACCATGTCAGAACTTATTTTGCCAGATGCCAGCTCACCCCAGGTGATGCATGTATTGATTGTTTTATCTTATCGCACTTCGGGGGGGGGGAACACTCCATTATTTTGTGACATCTAAGTCCACAATTAATTTGAGATTAGAAAAAGATGTTAAAATTGCATTCTGTTGGTGCTTTAATTCAGGAAAAGAATAACACATGCATTGTATGTTTGCAGTAGAGCAGTAGCATACGGCAGTTTGTAAAATTGGGCTAAGTGTCCCTGAACGACACTTAAAAGACCAGGGCACCATTATAATCCACTCAAAACTTGTTCAGTTCCTTCTCCTCCATTGATATCAATGCATTTTGCTGAGTTTGGTGAAGTTCCCAAACATTTCCCTCATTTTGCCAAATTCGTGGCAAAGCGTAATTTGTGTGGTTTCCTCATCACTAATAACAATGCAACCTTCCAAAAAACATCAGACAAATGTGGGCCATTGATTCATTCAAAACCCGAATTTTACTTAGTAGCTTATATACGTTCACCATTATGCAAGTCCTGAGAGAGCAGGGAACAAACAGGAAACTTCAGATTCTTGAAGGCATATCCTTTTTTCTTTTCAGGATATCACCAGAAGCATCTCCAGAAGGAACCACAACTCCTTGAGAAAAGTCCTAGCCTGCTGAAGTAAGGGTAGTCCATTTGTGGATACCATGAAGAAGGGACTAAAATAAGGAATTCCAGCTCATGTCCAGCAGCCAAGGGCATAGGAACCCTGCCTAGTTGTGACCAGCGGTGTTGCAAATAAGAGAACAGGCAAATATAGAGCCTGGTGAAATACTGAAGAATTAAGAATAAAAATTAAAAACTGGCCATCTCCAAAAAGTGACATAAAGGAGGACTAAGACAGAACCTTATCTGAAGGAATTTGTGTTCTGATTGGACAGGAGCCCGAAAGACGTCACGCTGCATTTACATTTACTGAGAAAGGTGGAAATGTAGAAAAACAAATCTTTATTCTTGTTAAAAAAAACTGAATTAAAAAAAATAATAAATTACATTTTACATTTACAATTACATTTTTTAAAATATGTTCACAATACCTGGCTTTAAGGTAATGATTCTGCCTTTTAACCCTTGACTCATTTTTAAATCCACACTTCAATACACTCAGTTTGGAATCAGTGTTGCTTATACCAATGTGTTTGGGGGTTTTCATGAAGCATGCAGTATTTTATGTAATCCAAAGACACGTTGTCTAGGTCTTCTGTATATACATTTTGATGAAAGAGCGAGCTTTGAGTACAACAAGGCTGCCTATCCTATTCTCCTAATTTATGCACTATAACATTAAGTCTACTATCAGGTAATGTATTTCATATAAGAGCATAAGAAATTCGACAAACAAAAGAAGACCATTCAGTCCATGAAGCTTGTTTGTTTAACTAATAGCTAAACTGTCCCAGTGTCTCATTCAGATTTTTCTTAAAGGTTGTCAATGTTTCTGCTCCACCTACATGTCTTGGTAATTTGTTCCAGAGTCCCACAACTCTTTGCTTAAAGAAGTGCTTCCTGGCTTCAGTATTAAATGCTCTTCCCCTTAATTACCACTAATGTTCTTGAGTACGTGATTCATCCTTAAGCTGAAAGAATGTTGCTGGATCTACTTTATCAATGCCTTTGAGGATTTTGAAGACCTGGATTAGACCTTCAAGCAATCTCCTCTGCTTGAGACTAAACAGGTTTAACTCTCTGGGTCTGTCAGAGAAGAACTGTCATTAAGTCCTGGGATTCTCCTGGTTGCTCTCCTCGGCACAGCTGCAAGTGCAGCTATGTCTTTCTTGTACCGTGGTGACCAGAACTGCACACAATACTCCAGATGCGGTCTTACGATTGCATTATATCGCTTGAGCATAACATCCCTTGACTTAAATTCAACAGTTTTGAAGATGTAATCTAAAATTTTGTTTGCCTTTTTAATTGCTTCTATGCTTGCTTAGTCAATGAAAATGTTGTGTCAACATAATCCCTTAAATCCTTTTCAGGGGTTGCTTTCTGTATGATAGTGTCAAACATCTTGTGTTTACAATTCATGTTCCTTTTGTCCACAAGTAGCACTTTCAACTTTTCTACATTAAACTGCATTTTCCAGGTGTTTGCCCAGTTCTAAAGCTTGTCCAGATCTTTTTGAATTATTTTTGCTGCCTGCTCAGTGTCTGCCATCCCTAATATTTTATTGTCATCTGCAAATTTGACAAGATTACTGACTATACTAGAATCAATGTCATTAATATAAATCAGAAAGAGTAATGGTCCACATGTCTATGGTTCTCTCTATGAAAAGATAGTTATCAATTAGGTGGTCATCAATAGCTCAAAAATGGTGTTGTCATGCTGGCTTGATCTTCCAGTTGCTCTTGTTTTCTTCAAGGATCACTCAGGATCAGCCTTAATAACTATTTAACTCTTTATTTAACTAGATGAACTCAAATAGATACAATGCTGAGAACACATACCATAAACGTCCAACTGCTGATGCAATCTCTCCATTACATTCAAATGCAGCATGTGCACAAATCACGTTCAGCCCATATGACACACCAGTAATCGGTTCACCGGCAAAAGTGCGATAGACATATGTGCCCCGACAAAACCGCGACGGACAAATGAGCGGCGACAAACCCGCTAACTCGTTTTCGACAAATGCGCGCCGACAAAATCACGAGAGAGGCCAAGAGAGTGGGACACGTACTGTACGTGCGCATTATGTACACATTATGTGCTAGGTTATAACTGTTATAACTGCTGATGGCATGCCGCGAACAAATAACTCAGTCAAGGGTTGGCATAACGCGTCGTATACAAAGCGGAATTACCAGCAGTCAGGCAGCCAGCAAGTCTAAATACGCTCAACTATCAAGACGTCTTGCTGCAATTCTTCCTACATATGCAGGGTGTGATCTTAAGGACTATCTGCGTGCCGTGCTGATGGCATGCCGCGTCTCAAAATATTGACTTCTAAAATAAACATTATTATATATGCTTTAAACTGGTAATTCATATTTAATGAAACTTTCGCGATTTTGTCGGCGCGATTTTGACTCGCGTTTTAATCGGCGCTATTTTGTCGGCGCTCGTATGTCTATCGCACAAATGTCGGGTCACACCAGTAATCATATACTTGGTCTTTGTCATGTTGATATTAAGGCCACAGATTGAGTTTACAGATTATAAGCCTTTTTTAAGTTGTCAATAAAGGCAAGCAAGTTGTATAGTGTTATTGCAATTACACATTGATATCATTATAAATTACCCAGATGAGCACCAGCCCATCTTATATTTCAGGGAGAATCTCCTCACCCAATTTAAACTGAATGCAATAAATCTCGGGTTTTACAGGTGACAATGCAAAATAGATAAAAAGTCAATGAATGTACAGTACACTAAAAGAGTAAGTGGAGCACACAGTGAAACCTCCAGCTTCATTCCTAACTCTCTTTCTTCTGCTCTGTACAAACCATTTTGTAAGTCAGTCTTACAGATCAAGTTGCTTGTTTGAAGTATAATATTAAATCTGTGAGGCATCTACCCTTCCGAGTTTGTAATCTATTACTACTTCATGCAAATATGATTCTTTCCTCTATTAATATTCTACCTCCTAAATGGTGCCCTTTAATAAAGGCAGATCTATAGTGGAACGAATCCAGGGACCTGTAACAGGCAAGTTAAAACACAGTGGGCTTTTTGTATTGTAAACTTTGATAAAACCATATCAGTTCTTTCCTCTCTTGGGTTCAATTCAAGACGTCGAAATTTACACTTTGGACCTAAGAGTATGGCAGAAAAGAAAAGGAAATGCATGCTCTTTGAAACTTAACTTACCCTGAGAATGTGCAATAATTAACCTTGACTTTGTGAAAGCAATTTAGAGATAAAATGTACAGACTGTGTAGACTTGGCAAATGTACAATGAAGCACAATTAAACCGTCTACCTTACAAATACTGTATTTTATTACCATGACCTGAATGAGAAAATGAAACAAAATATAGTCTAGTTCTATTTTTTACACTTTATAATTTCTATTCCTTCACATTCTTTTTAGCTATATATAGTATGTATCTATTTTGTTGTGCTTTTCACTCTAAAACAGAGTTACAGGAGTCTGTTTACGTAGAACTGGGCATACAGAAGGATCCAACACAGCATACAATCATGCCCACCCAAACTGGGCTAGGTTATTATCGCCAATCTACCTAAATTGCATGCTTGTGGGATTGTAATGGAGATTAATATTTAATATTTTGATAATTGTTTGCTAAATGCCATTGGTGGAACTAATTGGTGACTTAAATGGGGGGGGGTTAGGACTAGGCTATTGTAGTAATGTGATCACTGATAAGAATTTCTATTAGGTGCCCTGGCCATCTGTGAAAATGAGGAGGGTTGACCAGAGTGGGTGTATGGACATGTCAGAGTCATTGATTTAGTGCATTATATCAGCTCACTAGTTTTTCTGTAATTTAATGTTATCAACAATAAGAGATCCCTACAATAATATTCATTGAGCACCCCTGATTAAAAATCAGCTTTAAGCAGAATTTGTATTGAAAAATGTAAAATTCAATTACAACATTTCTGTTATGAAATGTCTAGTGCACAGAGGGATGCCAGTCAGGAAATGTTGGCATAATACAGTAATATTGCCAAGAGTGATAGGAATGATAGGGTGATAGGAATAAGAACATCGCCCGTACGCATGTGCCACATGGCCGCCCTGCTGGCCGCTGCCGAGAGTTGATTCTACAATAAAATAAAATAAAAACGAAAACAGGAATAACCTTGGAGGTCAATCATCACCCCGAAAGTGGATAGTAGACGTCATGTAGTATATGTGTACCCAATTTCAGGTCAATAGCTACAGGTGATTTAAAATCCTGGACAGACAAACGAACAGCCACAGTAGCGTATTATATATAAAGATACTATTTTAATAACAGGTATATTTTTCCCTAAATGGCTTTTGTGTTAACCTACTGCATTTGTCAGTAGGTGTTGAGTTATGCAAGGAACTGAGTACAATTTCAGTGCCAGATGGAGTTTTGTCTATTTACTCAGTATTGGACAGAAGCTCAGTTAACACTCTTTGCCAGACTTTGCGTTAGTGTACAGAGTGAAGTTTAATCAAGGATAAGACTGAATTTGTGGTTATTGGCATCTAGTTTGATTTCAGTGATTTGGTCATACCAGGTAGGCGTAAAACTAGAGGTTTTTTAGCATAAAATCTCACAATGTAACAAATGCTCATTCTGCTGTGTAGCCGTAGCATTCTACTCATAAATAAAGATTTACTTCTTTAAAATTGTAAAACAGCTATTCCTGCATTTGCAGGACTTTTATGAATCTTTTCCCCTTTGCCATTGTATCCAATTGAATACCGCCTTCATCTATGATGTGTCAATAAAATGGATTATATACCTCGGAATAGCTCGTCTTTTTTCGTAAACTACCATTTAATTCAAAGCTCTAATTTTCATTGGGCCATTGTGAAAGCAAGCAGTGCTAAAATATAATGAAGAAAGGGGAGTATAAACACGTTTCATGTAATACAGAGTTTAGTGATATTACAAAACAGAAATGAAAGATAAGTTACAATATACAACACGTATGTCCTTTAGTGTTTCTTTGGTACGCTGCTGGGTGTCATCAGATATGCAGGGAGGAGCAGACTCATGTGGACTCATGTGACAGAGCTCACTGTCAAAGGTGCTGCATACTGATTACGATTAGATAAAAATTAAACCAAATCTCTTGAAAGTCTCAGATTTAGTGTATTAAATATATACTAAAGTATATCTGCATTTCTGTATATCTGAAATATCACTTTTTTAAGAGAATGGATAAATTGCAGTTGAAGGGAGACAAGATGGATCCTGGCAGACCAGTTGGTATTACTTCTGTACCATGCAATATTATGGAAACTATAATAAGAAACAATTTAGAACTCCCCAAAAATAAAGTACATCTATCTATCTATCTATCTGCCAATATACTATTATATTATATAGTATTGTCTGCCAATAGTGATGCTTTGTTTAAGAAAGGACAGAGCCGACTATACTTCCTTAGAAGGCTGGCGTCTTTCAACATCTGCAATAAGATGCTGCAGATTTTCTACCAGGCAAGCGCCCTCTTCTACGCGGTGGTGTACTGGGGAGGCAGCATAAAGAAGAGGGACACCTCATGCCTGGACAAACTGGTGAGGAAGGCAGGCTCTATTGTAGGCATGGAGCTGGACAGTTTGACATTTGTGGCAGAGCGACGGGCACTGAGCAAGCTCCTGTCAATAATAGAAAATCCACTGCATCCACTGAACAGGATCATCTCCATTCCGCTTGGGATTAATAAAGCATCTATCTATCTATCTATCTATCTATCTATCTATCTATCTATCTATCTATCTATCTATCTATCTATCTATCTATCTATCTATCTA
>JANRMT010062819.1:61299031-61409016 GCA_026402145.1 Polypterus bichir lapradei
CTATCTATCTATCTATCTATCTATCTATCTATCTATCTATCTATCTACTGTAGAAAAGTATTTATATGAAGATAACATACTAAATTAACAGTCTGAATAGGTTTATGAGAGGAATATCTTCCCAAACCAATCCTTTAGATTTATTTTGAGCAGGCAACTGAATTTTACAAAAGCAAAGCATACATCATAATTTACTTCGACTTTCTAAAAGTCTTTGATATGGTCCCACACCGAAGATTAATTCTAAAACTAGAAGCTGTAAGGATCAGAGGTAACCTACAAAACTGGATCTCAAGTTGATGAAGAGACACAGAATACAGATATGAGGAGAATGATCCACGTGTAGTGAGGTCATGATTTGTGTCCCTCGGGGGTTTGTCCTGAAACTGTTACTTTTTCTGATTTACATTAATGACATTGATTTCGGTATTACTAAGCTTGTGAATTTTACAGATCATATTAAAATTGGAGCAATGGTAGGCACTGAGGAGGCAGCAAAACAATTAAGAAACATTTGGGCAAGCTTCAGAACTGGGAGAACACTTATAAAATGCAGTTTAATATAGAAAGTGCTACACATTGACAAAAGTAAAGTCAATTATAAATTATAAATGTATATTTTATTAATAAATAATTTATAATTTATATTTTATTTATAAATAGTATAATTGTAAATATACAATATAATTATAAATATACAATTATAAATACAGGATGAAAGACACTGTCCTAAAGGATGCAACCTCTGAAAAGGATTTAGGGGTTTATGTTGACACAACATTTTCATCACCTATCCAATGTGCAGAAGCATGTAAAATATCATAAAAACAGTTAAATATGACTCCAAGAACATTATGCTCAGACTATAAAAACAGCTAGTGAGACCCCATCTGGAGTATTGTGTACAATTCTGGTCACCACGCTACAAGAGAGACACAGCAGAACTTGAAGAGGTGCAAAGGAGAGGAATCAAGTGCATCCCAGGACTTAAGGACATGTCCTACTCTGACAGACTCACAGAATTCTTGTTATGAGTAAAGTTGAAAAAAGACAAAAAATCTGAGGTATTATTAAATTTGAAGGTGAAGACACAAAAGAAAAAGACAAAGAATAGAAATAGCGACGGGTGAAAAGCAGGATAAAAGAAGCAAAAAATAAAAGGCAAAAAAAAACTGACAAATACAGTCAAAACCTAAACAAAACTGAGGGCAGCTAGATATTCTTTTTATAACTAAATAGATGTTTAGTGAGTCTTCGATCCATTATAGGAGGTTGGTGCTGCCATTTTAAAGTGGAAACTCTAATAACACCACACAGCACAGCAAATGGATCATGTGACTGCAAGAAGTCTGGCAACATAACATGAAGTTCTCTCTGAGTCTAAAATTGAAAACAAACAAGATGTTAAGCACAACCAGGATTATTAATAAATGATAAACTCTTAATTGAAACAAAAGGATAATGGCAAAAAATGTAGAATTATAATAACTCTGCTGCATTTATGGGTTTAAACTGCTTCATCATTCTCATCCATTAGCCAATAAACAGAAGAAATTTGAAGAACAATAAAGTGCTAGATAGTATAACAAAATCTATCAAGGTAAATTAAACTCCAACATTATGCTAAATGTTTAGAGTGCACTGGTAACATCACACCACTTTCAAAAAAAGAGCACTAAAAAAGAAAAAACAGCAACATTAGTAGATGCATAAGAAAAGCACAGATGGGAAGAACTAGGATAAAATGCATGCCTTGCTCTGAAACAAAGAAAACCATGTATGGGTCCAATCCAGCTATTTTAATTTCCCAAATACTTAAATGAAGTTAACCAAGTAGAATTTTGGTTGAGTAGTGAATAAATAGTCAAGAACCAGGGCTGTCTTAACAGCATTATAGGCCTCCTGGCAAGGCAGTGCACTGGGCCCACTACCTACACAACCACTCAGCAAGTCACAACATACATAGATTAGCATGGAGTCCCTATGCTTGTGGGGCCCCTGGGCAACTGCCCAGTGTGCCATGCGGTAAGATGGCCCTGTCAAGAACATGGGTACAAATTAAATGAAAGATTGAATTTACCAAAGTATTTTTGCAGGGAACATTGGAAAAATATTTTCCTGAAAATTCACCTTGTGGCTGGCTTAGGCAAACATTTTGTTTCCAGGATCCCATTATGCATGGTGAGACCAGCATGAGAGCACATATCTGTACTGGCCATGCACAGAACTTTCATGTATGTGTACTGTAAGATAATTACTGAGCTGCTTTCCTGCTTTCCTCCCTGCATGCATTAAATAAATAAAAATAATTTTCTTTTGAGGGATAAATTAGCTGACCCTAATGAGAATATTGTGAGTACCGCCACTGAATATATAACACTGACCCCTGTGTGCTGGCCACATGGCTCATTTGTATGAATAATTAGACCTAAAGGAGCCATCGACATCCCCCTACCCACGAAAAAAAACATGTGACCCAATTATATAATAATAATAATGAAAGATTTATTACTGCTTACACATCGTTTCTGTCTTCTTCATTGAAAAATGTGCAAAGCGTCTATAATACAAAGATAGATAGTTACAATTTTATTTGTACCCATATATAGAAACCAGAAACAAAAAATACATTTGAGCGACATCTTTAAACAATAGAATGAGTCAGTCTCATGCCGCCACTTCTTGTACAGCTAATGTGTGGCTCAATGCTAGAACTCTGTGAGCGCAATGATAAATAAATATATTTGTACTTATTGCTAGTCCTGGGTATGATGTTAAACTGCATCCAGCCCTGCAAGTGGTTTGCCAGCTTGCAGGGAAATCATGGGGTTGGTGGCAGGATTGGCACTTCAGCCACCAAAAAAAATTTACGCAGTTCTGAGATGACAGACTGGACTCCTTTCTGCTCTCCGTGGGAGTAGCTCTGCTGTGTTTGCATTATGAAGGAGATGGGGGAAAGCCCTCGGGAGCTCCATCCCCAGAAGAGTCAAAACCGTCAAAAAGCTAATATGGTTAAGGCCTGTGGGGGATCAGAACTGGTATGGTGTTGAGGCGTCAGCCACTACATGGCAGCACTTGGGTCCCAGTTTCAGGCGGCTCATCCGGGTAGGCACATGGAACGTCTTGTCTGTTTGGCATGATGATCATCTTCCTCTGCTGTTGGAGGAGCTACGTAAAGTCTGCATTTCAGTGGTGGCATTCTATGAGGTGCGCAGGCCTGGGACTGGCAAGATCTCTGTAGGTGGGTACACCTTTAATTGGTTTGGTTGCTCTGATGGCTGTCATATTCAGGGAGTAGCTGTTGCTGTAGCAGATTGGCTTGTTCCTTTCAATGGTGTCCGATGTCACTCCTTTCAACAAGCATATTAAAATCAAATTATGGCACTCTCTGAGTGCCTTGTCTGTTGTCTCAGTGTATGCTCCGACCAATGTGAGAGATGTCTCAATGAGGGAGACATTTTATTCACAACTTTGCTTAGTGCTTGATGGATGTATGTGAGGTGACAATCCTCTGGTCATGTGTGACTTCAATGCAACCACTGGCACTGACAGGGCTGGCTGTGAGGATTGTGTCAATCCCCAATGGGTCTGGTGACCATTTTGAAAGTTGCTCTATGTTTCTTGACTGTGCAAAAGGCTGCGGACTGCTGGATCCTAGTTCCAGCACCCTGAGCCACATCTTTGGACTTGGTACTCCAACACCAGTGGTGGGGTGAAAGAGATCAATCACATTCTTGTGGGCAGAAGCTGGAGGCTCTTGCAAAACTGCAGGGTCTACAGAAGTGCCCAATTTGTGAATTCTGACCACAGACTTAATGTTGCTACTCTGACGATCCAGTTTAGATCCAATTGGCTACCACCTACTAAGCAAATGAGGCTGGACCTGGCCAGACTCCAAGATCAGTATGTTTCTGACGAGTTTGCATGCAGTTTGTGTGAGGAACCTACGGACTTGGGTGCGACTGCCAATCCTAATGTGATGGGGTTTGTCAGGGGTGTGTTCTTGCTCATACCCTGTTCAATGCTTGCTTGTGTTGGGCAAGGTCGGTCGTGGGGTCCAGCAGCTGTGCAGCATCTGTTGGTGAAGAAAGATCCACTGAGCCTGATTTTGCTGGCGATGCTGTGATCTTCGTGGAGTTAATAGAGGCTCTGATTGGGGCGCTTCAGAGACTAAGTGAGGAGACTGAGTGTCTGAGCTAGCGAGTGTCCTGGATAAAAACCAAGGTCCAGGCCTTTAATGACTTAGGCACAGCCACCAGCAGTGTGCCTGTCTGCAGAGAGAGTGTCGACCTTACCAAGAGGTTTACTTACCTCGGCAGCGATGTTCATGTCTCTGGTGATTCTTCCTCTGAAGTCAGTAGATGGATTGGGAGAGCATGATGGTTCATGTTGTCATTGGAAAGGGGTGTGTGGTGCTCCTGATATCTATGCAAAAGAATGAAGGTCTAAGTCTTTAGAGTCCTGTTGCTTCCTATCTTCCTATATGTTTGCGAGACATGGACACTATCCAGTGACCTGAGACGAAGTCTGGACTCCTTCGGTACTGTGTCTCTTCATAAAGTCCTTGGGTACCACTGGTTTGACTTTGACATTCGGAGTCCCGAATGTGGCACATTACCTTCATTGCCTCAAGTTACATTATTTAACACACTGGCCCTGTGTGCAGAAGGTGGTGGACAGCTAGTTAGCATCAGTTAGCCAGTCTGTTTTGTGATAAAGAACTCCCCAGAAGTCTGTTGTTTCAGAAGTGTTTTCTCTTCTAATACTAATGGATCATTCTTGCCTCCTCCAATCTCACATCGGTTTCTTAGAATTTTGTTACAGCAGTGCAGTTACCAATTTCTTTTGATACTTCAACAACGTTTAATTTAAAACCAGCTTCATATTTTCTTCTGATCGAATGCTCCATCGTAGATAAGGGACGCTCTTATGATAAAGGTGTATGAGGGTGTGAGATACAAAAAACACAAATTATTGCAAGCATTGCTTCAGAATAGTTCAGGTATTACCATATAGTCACATAGACACAATAGAGAGAGAGGTTAGGAGTACGCACTGATACAGTGCCTTGCCGCACCCAGATAGAAAAAAGGCAGTGTGCTCCGTGGTTACTCTCTCAGGTGGGCATTAGCATATCATAATCTCTTGGATCAATAGCGTGAGTTTTCCGCATTCGACTTATACGACCGACATTATAAAATACCAGAAATTAAACGGTGATATCAAGTCCCAAATTATCCATGGGAAAACTTACCTGCGAATATATACGGTAGATCTTTTATTCTATTACAGTACATTTAAAAACATATGTACAAATATATGTGCAAACATCTATTTCATGTAGGCTGGAACCTCAAAAAAATACCAGGGGTTTGGGGAGCTAACAGGTCAATGTTTGCAGAAAGAAAAAAAAAGAGGTGAAATGGAAGAAATCGCAATGGTTTATGGTCCATTAATCCCACAGATCACTAGTATTACAGTCACAGCAATGCTTTTGCCCATGTTTGCATTTTTCATTTTTTTCTAATTTTCCAATTTCTGAACTATTTTTTTAAGCAAGTTCTTGTTTTTCTTCTTTTGTTTCTAAAAGTCTGCTTTATTTTTTGTTTGTTCATTTATTATTTCATTTCTTGTTTCACTTCTTGTTACTGATTTTCAGCAATATTATAACCTATCCCTGGATCTACTGGTGAGCGTTCTATTGGCCCTGTACCATTAGTCAGAAGGGAGAATTGGGAAGTAACTGTGTGGGATAGCTGAGGTCTTTAATTAGCCTTTTTGGCAAAAATAAGTGTTATATATGTTAAGTAAAAATAAGTGATATATACTGTATGTCCTGAACAGAATGTAGCTGGGTGCTGGTAATCTTCACATCCATCTCTAGAGCTTTACAATCTTGAGCCGATTAACTACTATGCTAGGATAGATTCCCATGTGCATGTGTAGAAGTTCCTAAGAACAGATGGTAAAGTGCAAGCTGCCCTCAGACATCTGAGCATAGAAATCACCTAGTGTGCCTGAAATTTCAAACAGGAATAAAATGTTACCTAAGACTTTCTGCTAAGCTCTCTAGGGATTATGACTATGAAAAGGAGTTTTCGATCACAGAAGTAGTCCCTAGTTTTATAATGGCCAGACATTCTGATATGTCCATTTAGCTTAGAGTTGGAAGATGAACTTGATAAAGAGTTTGGTTGGCATTTAAGATTTGTAGTCATTAATTCAGAAAGGTATTGGGATGTGAAAGAGTATGCTCTGTGTGAGGCCACTGTGATCCAAATGGCCAAGCCACCATCAGACCCAATTAATCAGGCCCAAACTACAGTTTGTTTCCCGTTCTACTGGACACCTTGTGTTTTAATAAATAGCTGCTTTTGAAACTTTTGAATTTTGCAGCATTATTTATTCCAGGTTATGGTGTCTCCCATTCCACTTTGATCATATTACATAGTGTTTTGGTGTTTAGTATTATGTTTCTGAAAGGAAGCAGCTTAGCTTTGCTCAGCAGTGTAATTATTTTTAATCATCTGAAACCTGATACAGAAAGTAGCAAATAAACCAAACAGAAAAGTAATGAAATCTGTAATAGATTTATTAGGGCCAGGGTGTCTGTGTGATGACATGTGCATTATATTGTGCTTATCTTCTTTCAAGGAAAATTGTCCTTGAATAAAATTTAAGATAACATGTCATAAAGCAGATTAAAACCAGCAAAGAAATAAACAATTAGAAGTTACTATGTCACAGCTTACTATTCTTTAAGCAGTAAACTTGCATTTGCATATTTTCTAATTTACTTGAATTGGCTTTTAAAGATAAACAGAACTGTCCAAAGGTGTTTCTAGAAGGTTAAGAATGTGTAATAAACTGATAAGCCAAGGAGAAATGTGAAGAGTCTAAACACATTGCTTTGTTGGAAGTCTAATGTACAGGTGCTGCAAAAGAAAGAAAAGCTCTTGGCAAAGAATCAATGAAACAAGAAATTAGCACTGTTACCTTACCCTTCAAGGACAACTGATTGATTTGTTGAATGATCACTGACTGTGCAGAGTTTGCATGCCCTACTTTGGTCCTCATCGGTTTTCTCTGAGTAGTCCAGCTTTGTCCCACAACCCAAAGATGTCCATATTAAGTTAATTGGCCACTCTAAACTGGTCAGCTACCTTTTCACATATTTTAATACATTGTTTTGGGTACTCCAATTGTGAATGTCTTTACAGCTACAATAATTTATGATACTAATTCTAGTTGCTTCTCCTTTCATGTCCTTCTTGCTTGTGACCCTGGATATATAATATCTGTAATAAAGCCATGTGACAGAAGAGTGGACAAAATAAAAAGGAAAACAACTTCAGAACAGAATATCATTTTTGTTTCTGCCTCAAAGAAAGTGTGTAGTTAAGTAACATGACCAGAAATGACCAATAATCCTTCCAGACTAGCAGATAATTAAGCTTGAAGACCACCATGGCAAGGGAAACAGACAAACTGAAGATAAATGTCAGTCAGTATACTGTAACCTGGTGAATAATGAGGCAAAGGGAATCAAAAAGTAATTGGGCCGCCAACTGGGCAAAACCCTGTTTAATTAAAAAAAAGAAAAACTTCAAATGAAACACACACTCAGTGGTGCTATAAGGACAAGCTAGTTGTCTTTTAAAATCAGTCACGTGGTATTCTCAGAGATTCTTCCTTCAGCGAGGTCAGGTCCAAATGAAAAACCACCTTCTGGGAGCAACTCTCTTTTATACTGAACACACTGGAAGGGGCGGGGCTTCATTGACTCCATTGCCGTCAAGGGGCGGTTTCTTGAGGCTGTCAGCAAAAAAGGAGACAAGACTGTTAGCAACCATGCCCCCTTTCATCCCATTACCACCTACCTTGGGTGAGCCTGGAAAGGTGATCCTCTGGCAGGCATTTGTGACACAGCGGGTCATGGTCAAGATGAGTAGGACAAATCTTTATCTTTAAAACCAAAATGCCAAAGGTCAAAATCAAAATACTCAAAGAAACAACTCATTTTTTACATAGTAAAGCTTGTTTTGAAGAAGTATTCACAAAATTGGATGCCGTTTGCACCTGAAATTGGCATATAAAGTGTCCCACTTGTGACATCACAAGATAAAAGTCATTAAGGCAGCTGTTAAGGTAGAGAAGAGGAACTTGAGATGATGTTAAGGACATACCTGGAGTAATGTTCCTAACAGAGAGGTAGAATCATAATCTTAATTACTAAAATGAAGCCCTCTACTTGTTCCCTAGATCCAGTGCCAACAAAACTAGTAAAAAGTGCAATGGATGTTCTTGCAGCACCTATTCTAACCGTTATCAATAGTTCATTACTGCATGGCACAGTACCTGATGCACTAAAAGTGTCAGTCATTAAACCTTTACTTAAAAAGTCAGACCTAGACCCACACATACTAAATAATTATAGGCCTATTTCAAATTTACCATTTCTCTCTAAAATACTAGAAAAAGTAGTCGCCAGTCAGCTTCAGTCACACCTTATGCATTACAATTTATTTGAGAAATTCCAGTCTGGTTTTCGCACTGGTCATAGTACAGAAACTGCACTAACACGGGTTGTAAATGACATTCTGATATCCTCTGATGAAGGAAACTCCACTGTAATTATGTTATTAGACTTAAGTGCAGCATTTGACACCATTGACCATTCTATTTTACTGCACAGGCTAGAAAATGATGTTGGTCTTACAGGCCACGTGCTCGCTTGGTTCAGTTCTTATTTATCAAATCGATTCCAATATGTACAGAAATGTGCTGACAGTACTCCATCATTATACACAGAAGTTCAATATGGTGTCCCACAGGGCTCAGTACTGGGACCTTTACTGTTTTCACTTTACATGCTTCCACTGGGATCTCTCATTAGGAAACATAATGTTAATTTTCACTCGTATGCAGATGACACCCAGTTATACCTTTCATTTAAATCAAATGAAGTTTCTCCGATGTTGTCTTTAATTAGTTGTGTTAGTGAATTAAAGGAATGGATGAATGAGAACTACTTGTCTTTAAATACAGATAAAACAGAGATGTTAATTGTTGGAGGGAATGACGCTGATCACAGCAATATTTTGTCGACATTTAACTCAGTTGGAATCCCAATTAATTTTACTGAATCAGCCCGCAATCTAGGAGTTATCTTTGATTCTAGCATGTCATTTAAAGCACATATTACAAAGTTGTCCAAAACATGTTTCTTCCATCTTAAAAATGTTAGGAAATTAAGGCGCTTTCTAAATAAACAGGATTGTGAGAAATTAATTCATGCATTTATCTCTAGTAGGATTGACTACTGTAATGCGGTGTTCACTGGCTGTTCAAACTGTTCTTTATACAGCCTCCAGTTAATCCAAAATGCGGCTGCAAGAATTATTACAAGAACAAGAAAATATGAACACATAACTCCAGTTCTTAAATCCTTACACTGGCTCCCGGTTAAGTTTAGGGCAGATTTCAAAATCCTCCTTTTAACATATAAAGCATTAAATGGCCAAGGTCCGGCTTACTTGTCTGAACTTATCATGACTTACAAACCTGAGCGCACATTAAGATCTCAAGATGCCGGTCTGCTTATGATTCCAAGGATTAATAAAATAACAGTAGGAGGTCGAGCTTTTAGTTACAGGGCCCCTAAACTGTGGAATGGTCTTCCTGCTTCTATAAGAGATGCCCCTTCGGTCCCAGCCTTTAAATCCCGGCTGAAGACTTACTACTTCAGTTTAGCATATCCTGACTAGAGCTGCTGATTAACTGTACATACTGCATCTCTGTTGTTAGTCATTAGCACTAAAACATAAGTAACATGATAAGTATAATTGAATACTAACCCTCACCTATTCTGTTTCTGTTCTCGGTACTCAAATGTGGCAATTGGTGCCACGGCCCACCTGCCAAGTTGTTTGCCTACCTATGGTAAAGTCATCCCTGGTGGAGGATCACAGGAATCATGGGAAAGAGGGGCCCTTTCATCGGATTGGCTGGCCGAGCAACGTTTCAGCCGTGGAATGGCCAAATGGGGAGGCAGCTTGACGGATGAGGTCTCCAGCACTCTAAAAATATCAAAATCTTATTATATGATATCATCTACTGTTAAATTCTGCTCTGTACTTCTAAAATTTTTATTATTATGCTTTATTAAGGATTTGTTCTGTTCTGTGTATTGTATTGTATTGAACCCCTTCTTTTGACACCCACTGCACGCCCAACCTACCTGGAAAGGGGTCTCTCTTTGAACTGCCTTTCCCGAGGTTTCTTCCATTTTTCCCTACAAGGTTTTTTTGGGAGTTTTTCCTTGTCTTCTTAGAGAGTCAAGGCTGGGGGGTTGTCAAGAGGCAGGGCCTGTTAAAGCCCATTGTGGCACTTCCTGTGTGATTTTGGGCTATACAAAAATAAACTGTATTGTATTGTATTGTATAATTGTGGGACACACAAAAGTCAGGAACCAAAATAAACTTGATCACAGTAGCCGAGAAAGAGAAACAAAGTCTAACCAAAGAAGATTCAAAAACAGAAATGTTTATTACTGTTAAAACAGTTATTGGAGTTTCCTATGCCTATCTACTATGATTTCAGTGTTGCTCTTTCTGACTGACTGGTGCTATTTGTTCGCTTTCCGACGTATTGTAAATAAGGTAAATTCATCTCACTGTAGTGCTTATTCCGTACATAATACCATGTAACACATTATAATTGTCCTGCTTTTCGCGAATATACCCATGCCACTGAAAAAAAGACGTACAATTGGAAGGTCCACTTCAGATACCAGAAAAATGTCTATTTCAAGAGCGTCTGAAATGCCACAGCAGACAGAATCCAGAGTGGAGGAACTTACAATAAAATGTGAATCAGAAAACTGTTTGTTCTATTTCTATGTTCTGTTTCTTTCATTTGGAAAATACACCGGTTATACATTCCCGAGCAACGGCGGGTACTCCTGCTAGTACATGATAAATTAGAAGGAAACAAACATAAGCATCTATATAAAATGAACTGGTTGTAAAATGGAGTGTATGTGCAGTAAAAGACTAGAATACAGTAGAGCCAGGATCAGAAATGTATGCATAGAAAAAACTGAGATCAGAGAATATGATGAGAGAAAATGTGTTTTTTTGTGGTTACTGATGGTTCTTTAGAAACAGACATAGAGAGAGACGTCTAGAGAGTAGGTAACGTCAATCTAAGTGAGCTGCATAATGAATTTCTGAAATAGACATAGAAAATTTATAAGGCTGGCATTGTGGCACAGTGGTAAAAGCTATGTACTTCAAACCCTCAGGTTGTGGGTTCAAATCCCACCCCTAACACTGTGTGACCCTCAGCAAGTCACTTCAACCTCCTGTGCTGCAATTGGAAAAAGATAAGAAATGTAACTAATTGTATCTCAAATATTGTAAGCTGCTTTGGCTAAAGGTGTTGGCCAAAATAAATAAATGTAAATGACTGCTAAAATTAACGATACAAGCCTCCAAATCCGAGACCATGGTCCTTAGTTGGAAAAGGGTGGAACGTCCTCTCAGGGTTGGGAGCAAGATCCTGCCCCAAGTGGAGGATTTCAAGTATCTCAGGGTATTGTTCACGAGTGAGGAAAGAATGGAGCGTGAGATCGAAAGGCGGATCGGTGCAGCGTCCGCAGTGATGCGGGCTCTGCATCGGTCTGTCATGGTGAAAAAGGAGCTTAGCCGTAAGGCAAAGCTCTCAATTTACCAGTCGATCTACATTCCTACCCTCACCTATGGACATGAGCTATGGGTAGTGACCGAAAGAACAAGATCACGAATCCAAGCGGCTGAAATGAGTTTCCTCCGCAGGGTGTCTGGGCTTTCCCTTAAAGATAAGGTGAGAAGCTCAGTCATCTGGGAGGGGCTCAGAGTAGAGCTGCTGCTCCTCCGCATCAAGAGGAGTCAGATGAGGTGGCTCGGGCATCTGATCAGGATGCCTCCTGGATGTCTCCCTGGTGAGGTGTTCTGGGAACGTCCAACCGGGAGGAGGACCTGGGGAAGACCCAGAACACGCTAAAGGGACTATGTCTCCCGGTTGGCCTGAGAACGCCTCGGGATTCCCCTGGAAGAGCTAGAAGAAGTGGCCGAGGACAGGGAAGTCTGGGCATCTCTGTTCAAGCTGCTGCCCCAGCGACCCGATCTTGGATAAGCGGAAGAGGATGGATGGACGGATGGATGGCCTCTATTACCTGTTTCTCCTCACAGTAGTAGTATGGTTGTTAGGCAATTCATATTTAAATATGTATCAGAAAGTTCATGGATAAATATGTTTGGTTTGAACTTTCAGAGGTTGGTTAGAACAGAGTGGCACAGAACATTTCCACTAAAGTTATTGACTTAAACCAAACAGACTGGACATGAATTGACTAGAGGGTCTTCCCTAAGCCCATCCTTTTGACTACTAATTGCTCTCAGTCCCTCATATCTGTGTTTTTTTGCAATACAATACTAATTATGTAGAGTCATATAAGAGAAGTGGCAATGGAAATAAACTATAGACTAAAGAGCTGCACATGAAGAGGATCAGTTGTGTTTACACTTTCACACAGCTCAGTTATTGTGCTCAATTTAAAGTCAAACTCCATCACCTAAGCTGCAGACTTTCAAAAATGTTTCTGCTTGTTGCCTTTTCTGTTTACTTGTGCCTTGACTGCTCTTTTGGTTTTTGGATTTTTGTGATCTTTTTATTTCACACATTCATGCTTTTCTGGCTACTTCAGGCAATCCATGTCTACTAGATTCTCCTAAATTATGATGTTTCATGCCCAGGCTTTTTCTCAGAAGCTAATACTGAGGGATAGTGATGAGCTCTTGTCCATTTCTGTAGCTGTACACCTGACAGTGAAAATATAAAGTAGATTAATGTACAATCATTGTAAAAAATGAATCAAGAAAATGGTTAAATCAGCTGAAAACAATCTCATTATGCAGCAAGGAAAAAGAGCTTTACAGCCTACGGCCACTTACGGTCCAGTTTGATTCTGGACTGCCTTTGTTGTGTGGCAGGTTCTTTCAGCATTCAAACTCAACAGTACAAGACATGCAGTCAAGTCAGTTATTGAATATAATTGTGTGCCACTGGCATACCATCTAAGTCTGTGTTCACACTACTACCTTTACATTTAAAAATGACAGTTTTAACCCAAAATATCTCTGTCCTTAATAGTGTTTTCATATTGTTAATGAATTACTGCATCTCAATATACATTGAAATTACCAACAGTGCATATGACGTGGACAATCATCCACACTAGGCATGCATGCATAGGCAAAAAAAATCTTGAAGGAGTGGTAATACCATCGGCCATGGGATTTATCACAAAACTATAGTGACCAGTAAATTATTTGCCTTTTGTGCATGTAAGTAGCATTCAAACTGTACCAAATGCTATTAAGATGCATACAGGTAAGCAACACAATAATGTAAAGAAACTCTTGCATGTCTGCTGTGTTGAAATATGGTTTTCTTTTATGAAGGGTGACCAATCAGAGAATTTAACATTGTAATAATGGCAGGATCCAATCAGAGTAGATCTATGTAATAAGCACAAGCAAGTCAGAGCACAATTAGAGTCTATATTTTTAAAGGCCTACGTTTGACATTGCAATGCTGAGCCAATGTTTTCAGAAGTTTACAGCTGTAAAATTTAATTTCAGAAGTTAAAATTGCCAAAGTAGATTGGATAAAAGGTGAAAACAGACACTAATATCTGAGTTTTTAAACAAAAACGTAGTAGTGCTGCCTAAGTTGAGTTCTTAAGACAACCTTATCTTATTACAACCCTGAACAGGTAAAAGCTGGCAGAAAGTAATGAAAATAAATCACTGTCAAAGTTTAAATAAATGAATGTATAATCAAATAAATAATCATCCATCCTATACCCATTCATTTCCTGAACCTACATTTGAGGGATTGAGGGAAAACGAATTCAAATGCATACAATTAGCTTAATTCAACAAACTTTCAAAAATCCTTTACTCTCTGTTGCCATCCTTATAAGCTATACATGAATAACTTGACTTTTAAAAACACATTACCAAGACCTTTAACTGCTCTATCTGTGTTTAGGGATCAAAAGGTCTAGTTCCTAGAAAGGCTTTAGTTATTATTTAAAGTAAATAATTGATGTTAGTGCATGTCACACAGCACTTGTACTGGTGAGCCGACTGAATGCCCACATGAAGAGGATCAGTCGTGTTTAAACTTTCACACTATTGTACTCAATTTAAAGTCTTACTCTGTCTTTTCACCACTAAAGCAGCACACATTCAAAAATGCATCTGCTTGTTGCCTTCTCTGTTTATCAAACTATATAAGTTATAATTTTTTCTATTCAACTTAATACATTTTAATTATTCCCGTTGAAGAAGTAAATGCTAATGGGATGAAATTGCTTTACATTATAAATTTTATCCGCTGTCAATCCTGAAACCGGTTCACATATTACACCTATAGTGTCTATGAATTTTACTACTTTTTATAGTTAAGTAATCCATCCATCCATTCAGTTTTAGAACCCACTTTGGTCATTACAAAGTCTTCGGAAGTCAGAACTTACACCATCTCTATTGGCTAATGGGAGGAACTACAGTATCAATGGAATGGTTTTTAGATTGCCTCAGGAAATCTAACTCTGAATTAAATGCCTAAGAAACATGCTAAAAGCACAACTTCTAATATAAAACATTTTTAAGGAGATATGCAATTAAATGTCTAAAGAGTAAACAAAGACAGACAGTATGTCACAAACTGAAATAAATTTCTGTAAACCTTTCATCCATCCATCCTTTGATTTTCTGCACTTGTTTTTTCATTAAAATCTATAGAGATCAGTGCATCAGGTGCAAGACGAGAAGCGTCAAAAGATGGGAAAATACACAAACATGCAAACCATATGCATCCACAGTCAGTCACTCAGCTTAAAAGAATACTCCACTCAAAAATTATACATTTGTATATCTTACTTAATCCATGTGCTTTGTAGTGGTGGCTGACAAAAAAATTAATCTCATGTTGTCATGCAGAATGGAGAGAAAGAAGTTGATAACATTTTAGAAGCCAATAGTGGCCAATGCTTTAATCACTAGTGTTGAAATAGTTGTAAATGATACTCCACATGCTTATGTTTGAAATTTGTCAGTTTTTACTTTCTGGGAGTAGCCCTTAGAGGGCTAGGACCATTAGTAAAGAATCAAATATCAAAAATATTACAAAATTCGTGTTCAACATTGAAATAGCATAAAACAACATTCCACATACCTGTATTAAAAATACCCATTTTTTTCCAAGTTTTGCAAATAGGAGTAACTTTGACCCCTCGTATACCATTAGAGGGTGACATCCTGGGGTCGATTGTTGTTGCATGCAAATCTTGAAATCCTTCTGATCAATTTTGCTAAAGACACTCATGTGTTTACTCTTTATCATAAGGGTGTAATTTCCTGTTCAAAATATGGTCCAAAAACAGGGAAGCCCCAAAAAGCTTGACTACTTGCCCACCTACACATACAGACAAATTGAACTGTATGCCATATGTGAGGATTTTCTTCTACCGGTGATTTAGGAGGTGAGTTTAAAGTGTAAATTCTTACGTATGCAATCGTTATTTCTGGAATTATTAGCGGACATCATGAACAGGAAACATGAGAAAAGTCTCAGGAAGGGTTCTTTTTGAAATGAAGACAGGACTCTTGACCAATGAATGAAAGGGAGAGGTGGGTCTTCAATTCAAAAAGAAGCCCACCATGAGGCTTTAGGTTTCCTGTTTATGATTTCCACTGATAATTGCTGAAGTGACTATTTAACAATATTGTAATGATCAGTCAGGGAATTCCAAGGACGACGTGACTGAACAGCTGCTTAGCACTGTGCTTTCTAAAGGAGCAGTCTGTTATGCAAGTGGAACATCACAGCAAACATTTTGGGGGGCGGAGAGGAGGAGGTCCCAGGTAAAAGAGTGGAAGGACTGTGAGAGTCAGGATAGAGCATGGAAAATGCTGGAGTGGAGGGGTCATTGCTCTGTGTTGGTTATGGAGAGTAGCAGAGCACGGTGTGCAGCAGCAGCACGCAAACGGACGAGAAGGAGCAGCATGGCATGTGGGAGCAACACAGAGACAAAGGGAAGTAAGAACAAAAGAGCAGTGTGCATCTGGGCCTTAACACTGAAGCAGAAAATTAGCCATGTAGAAAGGGTAAGCAAGTCTGAGAGCGATTTAAAAGTTAAGATGTCTCCTATGATCAGAACATTGAGAATGCAGTTGTAAAACAAAAATAAAGGCTTATCAGTGATTTCAACTCCTCAGACGTGTACCAGTGTTTTTTCACTCTGCCTGCTTGCAGGTATTACAATATTTTAATAAAAAAAGCATGCATTCTGCACATTCTGCATATGATTGGATAAATTACACTTATATTATGTGACACAAGTAACACAAAATGTGTTTTTTTTTCCATGGAGGTTTTTCACATTATTAGAACATTAGAACACTCTAGACGAGAACAGGCCATTCAGCCCAACAAAGCTCGCCAGTCCTATCCACTTATTTCTTCCAAGAAAACATCAAGTCGAGTTTTGAAAGTCCCTAACGTCTTACTGTCTACCACACTACTTGGTAGCTTATTCCAAGTGTCTATCGTTCTTTGTGTAAAGAAATACTTCCTAATGTTTGTGCGAAATTTACCCTTAACAAATTTCCAACTGTGTCCCCGTGTTCTTGATGAACTCATTTTAAAATACAAGTCTCGATCCACTGTACTAATTCCCTTCATAATTTTAAACACTTCAATCATGTCACCTCTTAATCTTCTTTTGTTTAAACTGTTTAGGCTCAGCTCTTTTAATCTTTCCTCATAATTTAACCTGTAGCCCTGGAATCTGCCTAGTCGATCTTCTCTGGACCTTTTCTAGCACTGCTATATCATTTTTGTAGCCTGGAGACCAAAACTGTTCCCAGTACTCAAGATGAGGCCTCACCAGTGCATTATAAAGGTTGAGCAGAACCTCCTGTGACTTGTACTCCACACATCGTGCTATATAACCTAATATTCTGTTAGCCTTCTTAATGGCTTCTGAACACTGTTGTTTCACAACATTGGTCACTATTGGGTTCTGTTATGTCATAAAGCTCTTTCTCTTCATTCTGCATGAAAACATGAGATTAAAAATATTTCTTGACCAACACTACAAAGTAACATATAAAACTGTTACAAAGTAACATTTCTATGAAGTTTCTAAATAACCTAACAAACGTGCCTCTAGTCTCTTGGAGAAAAGTGAGAGAAATAGACAACACCATGTAGAAAGCCCTTGGTAAAATGAGGCAGCAGCACTGACTACACCATCATGCCAACCTTCTTTCAAATTCTGTCATTCTTTATCTGAAAGCCATATTAAGAAGCAGCAAAGGCAAATGAATGTCAGTACTAAGTTAAACCTATGCTCATGACTACTTGATTGCATTTCCCGTATATGCATATATGTTTTGGAAGTATTTTCTTGTCTTCTTAGAGAGTCAAGGATGGGATGCTGTCAAAAACAGGGCATGTAAAAGCCCATTGCAGCACTCCCTGTGTGATCTTGAGCTATACAAAAAATAAATTATATTGTATTGTATACTGGACTGTCCAATTTCTCTGCATAAATAATCAGTACTTAAGAATGGAAAAGCTATGTCGGGGTGCACTGGAAAATGCCAAGTGCAGCACTGTAACTGATGTTCAGGTATTCAAAACGTTCATGGGAAAATGTTCTAGATCCATTGATTTAAACATGTAGCTGTCTGTCCTATAAATAACAGATTCAGGAGAAAAAAACAACCCTGGTGTGCCAGTGTAACAAGGGCACACTAGAGTTACTGAGCAAGTTGATCCATAATGTTTTTTAAAGCAATACACTATAATATAATTGAGTTGGTATAAGTTGAAAAAATATGGATAATTTTCCTTTTGAGCACCAGTTTTACATGAGGAAGTTTTCATGCTGGATTTTGCTGCCATCATCTGGTGATTTTTGGAGCAAGGCACCAACACCAGTGCCGATGCTAATGTCAGCACTTTAGGATTTTTGTGCTTTTGTACACTGAACAATTGCTAATAAATCACATGAAAGTTATTATTAGGATGTCAACATATATTACATTCACCTAAATTCATTTATTCATACTTTATTGTAATGAAATAATTAGCCAGACCTTATAGAAAGGACAACATTTTAAGTGGATTTTATACATAAATATGCAGTCTCTTTCAATGCCTCTAATTATGGAAACATAATATGTGAAGGCCTTTGCATAAAATACTCAACCTGGAAGTCCTAGATTTTTAGATCAATGTTTCAGATTGCTTTCCATTACATGTCCCATGATACAAATTACTGTGGTCAAACTGCGGATCCTGTGATCCATTTAAGTTTTGTATTTATATTTCTAAGGAAGTATGTTTTATCGCCAGTTTCCTTTGAAGACTGTGTATACTCTGTATCAAAATGTAGATTTTTATGCCATCTTCTCTAAATTGTAAGCTTGTTTTACATAAATCACTTGAAACGATTAGACACTGGGTGTTTTACCCCCTGATGCTGGTCTTATTTTGCTTTAAATAAGGTTTTCATTATCTACAATTATCTGGGAATCTAAATATCAAACCCAGGGACACAATAAGGTTCAACTAACAGAATTCTGAGCAAAAAAACCTCAGTTAATGTTTGTGTGATAGGAGATTGGATAGCACTGCTGTTTCATAGATCCAGAGTCCTGGGTTCAGGTCCCCCATGTGGTGATTGTCTGTGTGCAGTTGCTCTGTGTGTGGGTACTCCGGTCTTCCTGCCACATCCCCAAAGATGTGCAATTTAGCTTTATTAACAACTCTAAAATCCCCTGGTGGATATGTGTGATTAAACCCTGCGATTGATGGGCACCCTGTCTGGGCTGTTTCCTCTCTTACACTCAGTGCTACCGAGATATGTGCTAGTGCTCTGTAGCATAGAATTAGATTAAGCAGATTTAAAGATGATGATGATGATGACTAAAAGATATTTAAAGAATCATAAAGCAACTAAGAAAAGTGTTTTCTCAGCTAAGCCTAGCCAACAGTATTGTCAGCCATGAGATTACTGCCATAACTGTAGTTTTGCCCTAAAAATACTCGTACAATCTGAAAGCTGATTACCTCCACCTAAAACCACGAACACGTAGCTGGGTAATATCTTAAAAACCCTTATTTGAATTAAGAGTCAGTTGTAAATAATACGTTGTATATCAAGTATTCAAATTAATAGTGGAAAGGTGCACTAGTGATTATGGGTAAGAATGCACTAAAAGTCTGAAAACAACATTTTCTCCTTCCCTAAACACACACCAAAATGGACAGGGTCTGCTTAAGAAGAGAAAAAGATTGTCCCTTATCAGTATCAGACATGATGGGAAACTGAGGTGAATGATACTGAACATGAATATTGTAAATTTTGTCACACATGTGCGCTTAGGGGGCAGCCAAAGGGTCCAAGTGAGCGTGAAATAATAAAAGATAGAGGATTGGAACGGAGCACTAATGCCATTCTCCCTCTTTTAACAGAACAACAGAAGATTAGTCCTTCTTTTCCAACCCAGTCCCAGTGGTTACCATCTCCTCCAGCTTCTCATAAAAATATCACTTCCAACTCCCCCCCAATGACATCACTTCTGACCAGCCATGATGATGTCACTTCCAGTCAACCCTTGATGACAGCACTTCCGGCCAGCCATGATGACGTCAATTCTGTTCTGCCCTCAACCCTTCCTGCTGCCATTATTTTAATAGCTCTGAATCTCTATCTCTTGTTGTTGAATGATTTTTTGCAATTTTGACTACCAAAACCAGTACTTTGCTCACCGGACATTATATGGGGAAGCTCACCCAAATCTTTTTCTGTATTTCCGACCTGATATTTTGGGTCCGTGTACTTTCTGGTATTTGAAATTTAGTTTCAGAAAATATCACTTAAAAAACAACAAGAGATACTTATTTGATTTTCAACTTAAGAGGGAAAAATGGAAAACGCAAAACAATCACTTTTCTCCTTTTGTTCTTTCGCACATCAAAAAAGAAAAATGCAAAAAACGAGAACGAGAAAAGCCCTTTATTTCACAATAAGTAACAACAATAATGTTCATAAAAGAACTGCTACATCAATGAAGCAAAGTTTGCAAAGTTTGTATTTTTACCTGAAAGATGCGACTCAGTTTTTCTGCAGTCATGTCCTCATACTGGAGTGTCACTCTTTTACTGTTCCGAAAAACAACGTTAAGGTCCATCCTCTGCTGATGCCAGTATAACTTCAAGGCCATTGATCGAGGTCCGTGTACTTTTTGGTATTTGAAATTTCATTTTAGAAGCAAAAATGAAAAAAGGAAAATGAAAGGAATTTTCAGATTTTAATTTTTTTTAATTCTATGGTAACAAACAGCAGTCATAAACTTACAATTACATATTCTTTTCTGGATTTATTTGTGATTCAGATAATGAAAGTGTAATAGCTCAAAAACAACAAAATAGACGCATTTTCGTTGTCGGAAACCGTATTTCTTCTTCTGCGTGATTTTTGATGACACGTGCAAACAGTCCTCCTCACAACACATCGATCGACGGCCTTGAAGTTACACTGTTATCAGCAGAGGATGAACCATTACGTTGTTTTTCAGAACAGTAAAAGAGTGACACTCCATGACGTTGAATTCACGTTGAATTTATCGAGTGTGTATTTCTGACGTTTATTATACAATCGAGCAGGTGACTTTGACATTTTTTTTCCTTCAAGCCACCATGGCAGATTTGCAAGGGACACTGATGATCATGCTTTTCAACACTGAAGGACTTGTTGATAAAGAATTTTCTGTGAACAGACTGTAAATCAGTGACATTACACTGAATTGCTGAGGCATCGATAGGAAAGCTTCAGGAAAAAAAACACCCAAAACAGGATTTAGTCAGTCAAGGACTTTTTGTCCAAAAACAACGTATGTTGCTTTGCACTCCACTGTATTTGCCAGGTCTTGCTCCATATGACTTCTTTTTTGTTGCCAAAATTAAAACTGAGGCTGAAGTAAAGAAGATTTGTTACAATAGAAGAACTCCATCAGAAATCACAGGAGGCTCTAGACATGTTTCCAGGAATGAGAGAAATACTGGGACAAGTGTATTGCACTTCAAGGAGAGTATTTTGAGGGTGACTAGTGTATGTTTTATACAGTAGGGGGAGGGGGATTACTGTATGTTTTATAGTTAAGTTGTTTTTTTTTTTTTTTTTAACAATTTTGGGGGTTTTGGGTCCCCTATTGCATACTGTATCCTTTGAGCCTTGCTTTTCGTTATTGACCACTGTATTAAATATGGGATACCATGGAACCAAAAAAGGTTCACTGCAGAACTGAAGTAGGGGATATAAAGGTAAGAAATAAAGAAAGAGGGAGAAAAGGAAAAAAGTAGGCATAAGAGAAAATTACATCTTATTAGAACTAGCAAAGAATAAAATTCATGAGGTATTTTTTTAAAAAAAGCATTGTGGACTGCATTTGACATTATGAAGGAATACAGGCAATAACCAAAAAATGCTGCTTAGTTATTTTCAGTATAAATTTGCAAAATAATTTAGTGAAATCAACCTTTACTTTTAATTTAAAGGACACGTTATGTTACCATGAGTTGTACAAGTAAGAAAAATGGAAAGGTAAAACGTAATTAAATATTACTAATCTTTATTAGCCACAAACTTGTTGCATTTAGCACATAACAATTATTACTGGTTTTCCATTCTTGTGAAAAAAACTCCAACTGGTATTAAATAAATGCAAGACAATATCATCCAACACGAGGAAGCTTAGAGCCGTGACAAAAACAGTGAGAAAAATACCTGAAGAAAGAAATCATTAAGTGTAACCAGCAGTAACAGCATGTCCGGCTGTCCATGGAAAGAAGGCTGGAAGACTGGACAGATGCAGAGCAGTCTCAACTGTAAGCACAAAAAAAAGAATGAGAAAATGGAAAAACAAGTTGTACAGTTGCATGCTTCTATTTAAACATTTAATTTGCATGTTTTAATGTTTGTTGCATATGTTCTTGTAATTCCTAATTGAATTAAATAACATACATAAACAGAAACTATTTTTCTTCTTTTGAATAAACACTGTTTTCGTTAGGAATTAGTTCTCCTTGTTTTTCTATATCAAAAATGTTTGCTAGAGGTTGCTCTAGGCCAAGTAGCATATGTTTGGCCATGAGTAAAAACTAGAGACAATAGATAAAAAACAAAAAATATCAAAAGTTTGTTAAAGATGGAGATAGAGGAAGTGGCTCATGTGCACGCCGAAATGTAGTACAAAAATGAATGGAGTAATATGGTTATGAACACATGCATCCACATCAGCCTTAAAAATCTGCATTCTGTATATCTGGGGTTTCATTCAAACCCTTTTCCTAATCAGTGACCAGTTTTCACTGCTAATTCACTCCTTAGTGTTAATAGCCTTGTTTTGGAGGATTCTGTCCTCTGAATTGACTTCTCTCTTCGTTAAATGACAGCCAAACAGAAATGAGATATGAAACGAGCTAACGGATGAACAGCTAAACTGGGATTTCAAACTCCAACCAATCTCTTAATGAGAAGCCAATTCTTGCTGTTAATTAAACCCATTATTTAATTCCACGGCTTGTTGCTGCTCCTATTCTGCCACAGCAGACGTTTCCAAAACTGATGATTTTTCTAAGAACATTGTCAAGATGTTTGGGTGACCTCGGAGATCAACGTTACCGAGACCTTCACCTTTCTTTATTTTTAGATATTGTGTGATAGGCACAGGTGAGCTGCTCATGTTTTGTGTTTCATTATTGTTTGGCTGCTAATTAAGGAAAAAAGAGACAACTAATGGGCCTGAGTCAAATTAATTAAAACTAAGGCAAAAGAAGTTAATTAGCAGCCAAAACTGGTCACTAATGAGGAAGATGGTTAGAATGAAATCCTGCAGCCACTGCGGCCCTCCAGGATTAGAGTTTGACACCTGTGCTGTATATGGGTTATCCAAATTGGAGTTTCTGGTGTGTGTTTATTACTTCCTACATGTTCACTGCATTCATTTCCACATGTTGAGTAATTTCAGTGTATAAGCTGCTTGTGAATATGTATGTGAGACTTAAAATTATGAAGGCAAAAGTGCTATCCATGAGCCATATATATATATACACTGTATAGCCAAAAGAGAACAGAGAAAACAAAAAGATTTGGGGGTCCACCCCGTATATTGTCGACACAGCAGGTTAAATTAGGAACATGAATAATCATAAAGAACTGATCCAACACAATGACTGGCTGGAGAATGGAGTGCTCGGGATTTATAGGTGCAGGACAGGAAGAGGCGGGTTCCTAGGCGGAAGTGAGGTCTGCAGAAGGGTGTGGTTTGGCAACAGAAATGGGTGGAGTTCTCTCTCTCTCTCTCTCTCTATATATATATATATATATATATATATATATAAATATATAAATGACAGAGAGAACTTGCAAATAAAGAGACCAGTGGGTAATTCAACCCCAGTGTCACTGTGCTTCATAGATTTACAGTGTGTATGCTGAATCCAGTTCTATAATTGGAATTTCTCTATCACAAACTGTTGCTGCGGGATACTGGATCCAGCGAAACCTGCCATTTTGAAAAAAGGGTTAATTTAAAAAAAAAAAAAAGTTAAATTTGTTTTATGGCATAAGCATTTTTCATGCTCAGATCATTCTTTGAAGTATATTTTGACCTGTAAAACTACAGTCTTCCTCAGCTGAGGTGGACACAACCCAATTAGTTATGCATTTTTTGCTCCTAATCAATATTTTTGTTTCCTCTTATAATTCCTTCAGAATAACCAGGAATTTACTGTTAGAAGGTTTGAAAGATGCCTTTATATTGTCCAGAAGAAATAAAGTTGTTTAAATTGCTTTTAAAGAAATATGCAACAGGTAAGCAAATGGTAGAAGAATACACAGCCTTCTTTTATTGAAAAAGCAACAAATGGAAAATTACAAGGAACTAGTTGAGAAGCTTCTCTTTCTCCCTACCTAGCACTTAGGTGCAACATGTCTTTAAAAATCAATTTCCTACACTCTCATTTAGATTTTTTTATTTTCCAGAGAGAACACAGGAGTGGTGTCTGATGAACATGCAGTGAGGTGCCACCAGGACTTCGCTCATATGGAGAGACGTTACAGTAGAAAGTGGAGTGAGTCTGTGCCAGCAGGAAATTGCTGGTCACTCCACCTTTAAACGCCTTCAGAGGATTATAAGAGGAAAAAAAAAACTTGCAAGTGGCCTATACTTTTTTCAGGTCTAAATAATTAATTAAAAATGTTATTTTATTTAAATAGTGTTTATTTCCTATTACACCTTCGTCTCCCAAATATTGGACATGATGGAGCAATTCTATTGCCAGATTTGAATTCTGGCTCCGGTTTCCTCCCACAGTCCAAAGACATGCAAGTTAGGTGCATTGGCGATCCTAAATTGTCCCTGATTTGTGTGTGTGTGCGCCCTGTGGTGGGCTGGCACCCTGCCCGGGGTTTGTTTCCTGCCTTGCGCCCTGTGTTGGCTGGGATTGGCTCCAGCAGACCCCCATGACCCTGTAGTTAGGATATAGCAGGTTGGAAAATGAATGGATTTTGAATTCTGCATTCTCAAATCTATAAAGAACACTTACAATTTTTGACGGGAGTGAAAAAAAAATGTCTTTGCAGACCAGTGTTATTGCAATATATAACCTTTATAAAACATATTTTTCACCATTATGTGCACTGTAATTAGGGGTAGACTGGCCATTAGGGCATTTGGGCAATGCCTGGTGGGCCACGGACTCTAGTCTGGTCATGGGCCGGCCGTTTCATGAAATAAATTTTATGTACTGGTTACTGTTTGACATTAAGATTAATTTTCTAAACTACTAAACATTATCTGCCCGGTACTGTGATTTATATAGTCCTATATAATATACCGTATTATGTCATCAAGTTGTTTTAGTTGTCCGCACACAACGTTGCAGCGAAAACTTTGGTCAAAACTGCCTTTTGCCAATTTCTGTTTCAATACCGCTGCATTTCGGCTAGCATATACATTATTACAGTTTATTTTATCTCATATCTAGTATTTAAATTCTTCTATACTTATAATTAGTTTAGATTATGTATTATGCCTTTTATTGTTCTCTGGTCGTCAGTGTGAGCGATAATTAGTGGTTTTCAGTTGCAATTATTAGTACGATGAAATAAAGTTATAAAGCACAGGATAGGATTTTTTCATATTAGGATGAAACATTTATAGTTTATCATTAAGTTAATGGAACATTTCAGTCATGTGAGGTTTTTATTATAACCTCGGTTATAATTTATTCAATTGTAAATAAGCAGCTACTAGCCTACTAGGGTGCTGTCCTTTGGACAGGACATTGACATTTGACATGTACTCTAATAACGTGTAAGCCGTGTTACTATATTTTTATTTTTCATTAAATTTTATTTCTAAGCATGTTGTCAAATTTTAAGTTGTGTCTAAACAATAGTGTACAGATTAACTTTGCCAATAGTTTAGATAGAGTTCATATCATAGGCTCATAGCAAGTAGCAAGCCACGCATTCATCACAAATTTTAAGAAAATTATTACTGAGTTTAAGGAAGACAATGCACAATCTAATGCATTTCTGGATACATTACAGATACCACAAATAGACGCTTTTAGTGCGGAGGAACTTGATAAACCTCTGATGTTATCAGAATTACTAGATGCTATAAAATCACTCCAAGGCGGGAAAGCAGCAGGCCCTGATGGTTACCCTGCAGAATTTTACAAGAAATTCTCCGCTCAGCAAGCCCCCCTCTTATTAGCAACATTTACAGAAGCCAGAGATAACCAATCTCTTCCACAAACCTTTCGCCAAGCACTAATCACTGTCTTTCCAAAACAAAATAAGGACTTATTACACTGTGCATCATACAGACCAATTTCACTTCTGAATAACGATGTTAAAATACTCTCTAAAATCTTAGCCAGAAGGGTGGAGAAAGTGCTCCCCTCGGTAATATCACAAGACCAAACTGGATTTATTAGGGGCCGGCACTTATCTTCCAATCTTCGACGCCTGTTTAATGTAATATACTCACCAACTAAATCAAACACCCCAGAAATATTATTATCATTAGATGCAGAAAAAGCATTCGACATGATTGAATGGAAATACCTTTTTACTATATTGGAGAAGTTTGGGTTTGGCCCAAACATCTGTGCATGGATTAAATTACTGTATACTAACCCAGAAGCTTCAGTTTGCATCAACAACATTTGCTCAGACTACTTTAAACTAGAACGTGGCACTAGACAAGGATGCCCCTTGTCACCGCTGCTGTTTGCGATTGCCATTGAACCACTGGCAATACATTGTCGAAATACTGATCAGATAAAGGGGATTAGCAGAGAAGGACTGGAACAGAAAATCTCATTATATGCAGATGACATGGTACTGTATATATCAGACCCAGAAAATTCTGTACCTGCAGTTTTAGCAGCACTCACAGAATTTCAAAAGATCTCTGGTCTCAGAATTAATCTGAATAAAAGTGTACTCTTTCCAGTGAACTCTCAAGCATATAATATTAGATTAGATACCCTACCTTTTATCATTGCAGAACAGTTTAAATACCTAGGGGTAAACATCACAAGTAAACATAAAGCTCTATATCAACAAAATTTCGCCGTTTGCATGGAAAAAATTAAACAAGACTTGCATAGATGGTCAACCCTTCATCTCACACTAGCTGGAAGAATTAACACGGTTAAGATGAATATTCTTCCTAAGCTCCTTTTTTTATTTCAAAACATCCCAATATACATTAATAAATCATTTTTTAGGCAATTAGATTCGACAATAACCTCATTTATTTGGAATTCAAAACATCCACGCATCAAAAGAGCGACCCTACAAAGACAAAAGGCAGAAGGCGGCATGGCTCTACCTAACTTCCAGTTTTATTACTGGGCAGCAAATATACAGGCGATAAGAACCTGGACACAAATAGAAGAACATACACAGGCTTGGTCCGCAATAGAATTAAATTCCTGCAGTACTTCTTTGTATTCCTTGCTTTGTGCTCCAATAAACACACGTTATCGGCAATACACTAATAACCCAATTGTGCTCCACTCACTTAGAATCTGGAACCTATGTAGAAAGCATTTTAAGACGGAGAAGCTTCTATCTGTGGCACCCCTGCAAGAGAACCACCTCTTTCAACCCTCACAAACATATGCAGTTTTTAATATTTGGAAAAAATTTGGAATTAACTTGCTTAGAGATCTTTATATAGACAACGTCTTTGCATCCTATGAGCAATTACATTCCAAATTTAACATTCCAGCTACACATTTCTTTCTCTATCTTCAAATCAGAAACTTTGTTAAACAAAACCTTCCAGATTTTCCTCATCTTGCACCCTCATCCATGCTGGAAAAAATATTGCTCAATCTCAAGGATTTAGACTCCATCTCTACAATATATAAAATCATTTTACAATCCCTCCCTTTTAAAGATCCAAGAGGACACTGGGAAAAAGATCTTTCAATTAATATATCAGAAAAGGAGTGGAAAGTAGCAATGCAGAGAATTCACTCGAGCTCCATATGCGCAAAGCATACAATTATACAACTCAAAATTATATATCGAGCACATCTGTCTCGACTAAAACTCTCCAAAATGTTCCCAGGGCATGATCCAACCTGCGAACGTTGTAACCAAGTCCCAGCCTCACTAGGTCACATGTTCTGGTCCTGCACCAAATTAACATTATTCTGGACAAACATTTTTAATTACCTTTCAGATAGCCTTGGACTTACAATCCCTCCAAACCCATTAACAGCTGTGTTTGGTGTTCTTCCAGATGGGTTTAAAGCGGAGGAAGACAAACAAATTGTGATTGCATTCACTACACTTCTGGCACGTAGACTTATTCTCATAAACTGGAAGAACCCAAACTCTCCTCTTTTAAGTCAGTGGGAAACCGATGTGTTATATTATTTGAAGTTGGAAAAAATCAAATACTCAGAGGATCCGTACAGACTTTTTTCAAAACATGGCAGGATCTAATCAGTAATATTTTAAAATAAGTTCAAAAGGCACAGAGAATTTATTAATTTAGGTATGTCTCCAAGCCTTAAATTTAACGCCGTTTGGCTTGCTCTCTCTCTCAGGGGTGGGGATCGATCTGTTCTTAATTTTTCTCTTTGTAAAAACTTGATTGCTTTGTATGGATTGTAATAAAATTAATAAAAGAAGAAAAGAAAGGGAAAAAAAAAAAAAAAAAAAAAATTACAGTGAATAATGGGCTGAGTGGGTCAACCTCATCACCTCACTTGGTGAAGGATGCCCGGGCCGGTTTTGAGACCCTGACTATAATGCTGTTATTGTCAGATCATTGAAAATCATTTCAAATGCTTACGTTTTGTTGACACTGCTGTTCACATTGCTATGAAACTTAAATTCAATCAAGCTGCTCCTAAAGCCGTCCATTTCTTAATCACATTTCAATCCTTTATGTAAGACAAAGGAAAAATGTATTGTTATTGGTATGTAAACACTGCATGCTTATTCTTAATTAATGCATTTTTACAGTCTTTGCAATTTTCATGAGTAATTATAATTATAAAATAGTCTTTTGGATAGAGCACCATCTCAGCACAATTAATACAGTATTAAAGACATTAAATGTGTCTTTTTGTCATGTTATAAGCTTTACCACTGAATAAATGTTCAATTTAAAATCTTAATTGAAGCTTTATCCTTAATTGTATTGCTTTTCATTGTTTTATGGTGCACCTTCTAGATACATGTCTTATTCAATGGGCTAGGGAAGACCGCATTACAATAGATATTACAGCAAAGCTTGAAAAGACAGTTATTAGCCTGAACAGCAAGCAAGCCTGTTTTTGCATCAGAGTGTGTCAGCTCTGGTCTGGACACACATACAGTACCCGGCCGGACAGGCTCTGTGCTGCCATGCTGTGTAGCTGTCCTAGATCTGCAAGAGACAAGTGGCATGGGGGGAGGGCTGGCTGGGGGGTCATGTCTGGGTCATGTGGATATGCGCTGACTTGCAACACACTCAGACAGATGGCGGCGGATTTGTTTATCCATATTGTCATTGTGGAAGAAATATAGATAGCTGCTATTGAAAATCAAATTCAATTATCTGTCATCAGTCTAATATTCTCTACAGAGTTTTCAAAAATACTTCTTATTAGCAAGCGGAACATACATATTTTTAAAAAGGACAGTGAATATGTAGCCAAGTGCAAAGGAAGAGAGAGAGACAAGTGAGGTTAAAGCAGCCCTCCCACAGAGCAGTGGGTGTCCCTATCTGCTTTCTTAAGTCACTGGCTTTGCACATTTTATCACGCTGGGTATCTTTACTGTCTTGCGCCTCACTGACAACTTAATGAGGAGGATGCTGCTGCTGATTTTGGTAAAATTAGTGCTAAAACATGTAGTACTGGCACAAACAACTTGCAGTAGTCTGTTAGCAAATATTTCACACATCTACAACAATAAACTCATTTTTGGTTATTGAAAATGGATTACAAATACACAGACACAGTGCAACATTTTAAAAAAGCATAGCACAGCAAGACCAGAGATCAAACCAGCAAAAATTTCAGTTGAACAAACATAAGCATTATTTTTTTTTTTGTTTTATGTGCCTCAATTTTATTCCCCACTTCCAAATATTATATTGCTTCATCATAATGCTAAATCAAAAAATTGGTTAAAAGACTACATTCTCAGTTTATTATAATAAATTAGATTTTATAGCCCCAAGGGAAAATTCAAATGCATACAGCAGCAGAAACAGAGAAAAACAAGAACACAGACTCAAAGGACAAATAATACAGCCAACCACTCAATCAATAAATAAATATATATTGTGCAGATATTTCAAAATGAATTTAAAAAGTACATCAGGAGGAAGCATTGAATTGCCTGATGGCAGTGGGCAGAAAAGAGCACACCATGCAGGAATGAGCCAGTGGCTAAAAGGGCACAAAGAAAGGGCCTCCTGGAGGGGATGAAGGGGATTCTCCACAGTGCCACCCAATTTAACTCGCATTCTTTTTCTCACAACTTCCAATGTGTCCAGGGTCCGAAGTATTATGGACCAGGCTTTCCTGAGAAGTTTTTTTTTCTGGCATTGTGCTTCTTTTGTCTCTGAAGTTGGTCCCCCAGGAGACTTCAGTGTAGAACGCCATAACGGCTACTATGGACTGGTAGAACATTTCCAGCAGCTTGCTGCACACATCAAAAGACCAGAGTCTCTTTAGCAAGTCCACTCTGCTCTGGCCTTTCTTGTATAGCGCCACTGTGTTGTCAGACCAGTCCAGTTTGCTGTTTATGTGATCCCCCAGATACGTGCGGCTTCTTGGCATGCTGGAAGTCCACCACCAGATCTTTTGTCTTGTTGATGTTGAGTTGCAGGTTGTTGTCCCTGCACCACAAGATGAAGTCCTCCACAACCTTCGCTTATCTGTCAGTATGTTTTAAGTTATTACCTTCAAACATGCAAGTTAATTAAAGGGACTAGTACACTATTAAAATGCTTTGTTATTTTTCAGATGTGCCTCTTCTTTATCACTCTGTATTGAAAATGTATACCCCACTGCAGAAATTTCCGCAAAGATGGTGCTGTAGTAATCCATACAGAACACACCTCTAACAATTATATTGACCTTGTTTGAGGGGTTTTAGAGGTCAACGGATCTCATGGTCACATTTATTTTGGTGCTTTATATGTTATTAACAGTTGTTGAAAATAAACAGCATTCTCCTACAATGCCATTTTGTGTTTCATTCTGAGAAATATTTGTGGATGGTTGCTATGCTGTTGCTAGGAAAGGTGAACTGGAAGTGTGCAGCATGTGATATTTGTGGCTCAAGAGTTCAAAGGTCGTGTCATGCACTTCAGGTTGTCCTTTGATTGGATACAACTCAAAAGATCTTTATGTTCATTCTTTGTTGTTTTTTTTGTGGTTACCAACATTTTTCCACTATTTTTTAACACTGATTTACAATTTATGATTTTGTGCTCACACATCGTTTCCTGGCTACGATTCTTGAAACACAAATCCTGAGCACAGTTTGTTTAACTATTCGTCTTATTGGTTCTGACTTGGCTTGATTTTCTATTTAGCAGCATGTCTTGATTCAAATTCCCCTCAAAGCTGCTGCCATCTTGTGCAGTCAGTACAGGGGCGTGTGAAACCATTATAGCAGGTACACACTTATTCATTGAAAAAAAATAAATCTTTGTACATAATTTATTCGATGATGTCAGGTTTTTTCCACATAAGTAATATAAGTGCAAACTTAAAAATAACATATTGGGTTTAATAAATATACTTATTTTATAATAACTGAGTCAAATGAATTAATCAACACATAGATCACTAATTCTATAAACGTTATCTACAAAGCAATTTATTCCGATTATTTAAAGACATGCTGTATGTAATTAACACTTGAATAGTTTTTATTGAAACCCACCATTTACAGTATACTGTATCAATGCAAGTAATAATGAATAAGCAACACTTTTATTAAAGACGGTATAATGGTTTTATAAATTACTTTAAGGTAAACATATTTCAATGATTGCACTTATAGTATCATCTCAGAATCATTGCCATGTCATAGAAAAGAAGAAAAAGATGCTTTTGTAATGTAGATTGGTCGACAATTTTGCCAATGTATCAAAATAAAAAAATCACAGGTCAGCTTCCCCAACCAAACACAATCCACAGCATTCAGAAAAAATAAATTTTCTAAAGGTCTTAACTTCCCTTTCGACTATACAAAGGTAAGATAAACATATTTCATTGACTGTACAAAGGTGCTGGGATCCCATAGAGCAGGGTGCAACAAAAGGGACAGTTCTTTATGCAAAATATCAGACTTTATACAAATATCCAATAGACATACATATAAAATGTGTTTATTTTAATTTAATGCAACTGTGTATTGTGAAAATGAAAATGTAATTTTTTGAGTATAAAAGTGTATTTCTTGAATATGATTAAAATAAAATAGGCAAATAATGACATCAGTTTCCAAGATGAGTAATGGCTCTGCTCAAAAGAATATAATTTGACTCCAATATCTGGTTCATAGTGTCCTGGAACTCACCCAGCTTCACAACTTCTGTTATAGTAACGCCTCTGATCCAAAAAATCATTAGCAAATTATTACAGTGGTGTGAAAAACTATTTGCCCCCTTCCTGATTTCTTATTCTTTTGCATGTTTGTCACACAAAATGTTTCTGATCATCAAACACATTTAACCATTAGTCAAATATAACACAAGTAAACACAAAATGCAGTTTTTAAATGATGGTTTTTATTATTTAGGGAGAAAAAAAAATCCAAACCTACATGGCCCTGTGTGAAAAAGTAATTGCCCCCTGAAACTAATAACTGGTTGGGCCACCCTTAACAGCAATTACTGCAATCAAGTGTTTGCGATAACTTGCAATGAGTCTTTTACAGCGCTCTGGAGGAATTTTGGCCCACTCATCTTTGCAGAATTGTTGTAATTCAGCTTTATTTGAGGGTTTTCTAGCATGAACCGCCTTTTTAAGGTCATGCCATAGCATCTCAATTGGATTCAGGTCAGGACTTTGACTAGGCCACTCCAAAGTCTTCATTTTGTTTTTCTTCAGCCATTCAGAGGTGGATTTGCTGGTGTGTTTTGGGTCATTGTCCTGTTGCAGCACCCAAGATCGCTTCAGCTTGAGTTGACGAACAGATGGCCGGACATTCTCCTTCAGGATTTTTTGGTAGACAGTAGAATTCATGGTTCCATCTATCACAGCAAGCCTTCCAGGTCCTGAAGCAGCAAAACAACCCAAGACCATCACACTACCACCACCATATTTTACTGTTGGTATGATGTTCTTTTTCTGAAATGCTGTGTTCCTTTTACGCCAGATGTAACGGGACATTTGCCTTCCAAAAAGTTCAACTTTTGTCTCATCAGTCCACAAGGTATTTTCCCAAAAGTCTTGGCAATCATTGAGATGTTTCTTAGCAAAATTGAGACGAGCCCTAATGTTCTTTTTGCTTAACAGTGGTTTGCGTCTTGGAAATCTGCCATGCAGGCCGTTTTTGCCCAGTCTCTTTCTTAGGGTGGAGTCGTGAACACTGACCTTAATTGAGGCAAGTGAGGCCTGCAGTTCTTTAGACGTTGTCCTGGGGTCTTTTGTGACCTCTCGGATGAGTCGTCTCTGCGCTCTTGGGGTAATTTTGGTCGGCCGGCCACTCCTGGGAAGGTTCACCACTGTTCCGTGTTTTTGCCATTTGTGGATAATGGCTCTCACTGTGGTTCGCTGGAGTCCCAAAGCTTTAGAAATGGCTTTATAACTTTACCAGACTGATAGATCTCAATTACTTCTGTTCTCATTTGTTCCTGAATTTCTTTGGATCTTGGCATGACGTCTAGCTTTTGAGGTGCTTTTGGTCTACTTCTCTGTGTCAGGCAGCTCCTATTTAAGTGATTTCTTGATTGAAACAGGTGTGGCAGTAATCAGGCCTGGGGGTGGCTACGGAAATTGAACTCAGGTGTGATACACCACAGTTAGGTTATTTTTTAACATGGGGGCAATTACTTTTTCACACAGGGCCATGTAGGTTTGGATTTTTTTTCTCGCTAAATAATAAAAACCATCATTTAAAAACTGCATTTTGTGTTTACTTGTGTTATATTTGACTAATGGTTACATGTGTTTGATGATCAGAAACATTTTGTGTGACAAACATGCAAAAGAATAAGAAATCAGGAAGGAGGCAAATAGTTTTTCACACCACTGTACATTTCATAGAGGTTATTTTTTTCAAGGGGGCACGATTTCACCACAAATTCTGCAAGTTACTAATGGGAGAGACCATTAGTCTGTAATCCATTTTTGAAAAATGGGATGCCTGTATAAAGGTATCCTTCGACTTCTTGACAGGTCAACTCCTGACCAACTAGTAGTTAAGGCAGATGAGATGGCTGTTTTGTTGACAGTATGCTTCAGTGTCTGGCCTTGTACTTTTTTTGTAAAGAAAAGAAAAAAATGTTTTAAAATTACTAGCAAGGTGTCACACATGCACATCTGAGGATCACCTTCCATGTTTATCGGAAGTAAGCGATACCACTCCAGGGTAAGAGTGAGCATAATCATTAACATTCTTGTCTCTTTTGTTACCCACACCAATGACAAGATGCCCACTGAGGACAAATGACTGTGCTCCTAATATCTGGAGGACTATAAAAGAGAGAATGCCCCAGACAATGGCGTCTCATATTGAACCTGAACTGCAAACAGGAAGGAGCTCCCTAGGACGATCTGCTATCCCAAGCTGATTATCATTAAAATTAGTCAAAACGACTCCTTTTTCTTTTTGTTTGAATTATCTGTATATACCATCAAGTGATCTTTTTCGTTTGAGAATATTTGTGTTTGGATTAAAAGGGGTAACCTTATTAACAAATTGTGAAACAGTACTTTCGATCCCACCAAAAAACATTTCACAGCAAAGCTTATTGTGAGCAATGTTTCCAGCAAGAACTGCAACAAATACATACAGGTAAAAAGAAAACTAAACTTTCACCAAATAACGACCAATTGCCCCATGTACAAATGAATCCACTCATGATAAGTGTGCGCCATTTGAGAAATCATCCACTGCTTTCACATTACTGCTATTGCATATTTATATTATTTCAACATTAATAATGATTGGCATGAATAAAAAAATATAACAAACATGCTGCCCACAGTGCCAATCATACATTTTACTTATGATGAATTATTTTATTACTATGACACAGAGATGATGACAGACAAGAGCATTTTTAACTGACAAATCTGATTTTATATTGAACCTCCAGAGCTAAACTACTTTATAAGTCAAGTGACACCTGCAAAACGTGATTCCTCACTTTCGAAGGTTTGTGTTTTCTGGGTTAACTGATTCTATTTTTGCTCTAAGAAAATAAGAAAATTATAACAGAGTCTCAGAACATTCTGTAATGTTTCAGAAACAGTGCAGTTTGTTGAATGGCTGCTTACTTTATTTCACTACCTTCCTCAACAACCCCCAGTCACCACCAGGACTGCTTTTCCTCAGTACCCGACTCTGTGATTGACTAGGAATCTCCTCTGAGTTCATGTGAAAACTTTAAGGTGAAAGTAGTAAAATAAATAATTCTCTGATTTTCTACATTACATGTTAAAGTCTGTATTTGTCTGTAAATAATTAATCCTCAATAGTCATTAATGGTGAGGAAATGAAGAAATATAACAAATACCATGGTGGAGAAAAAGCAGCTGCAGTTTTTAACTCTGCAGGGCAAAAACATGCTATCTAGTCTCACTTAATTGTCATCTTTTTATAAAACCTAATTATTTTAATTGTGGACCACGTCTGAGCATTTTCAGAAAGTAGACGTAGTGAAAAGCTAAGCAAAATGACTCCTTTTATCAGCTAACTAGAAAGATTACAATATGCAAGCTTTTGAGGCAACTCGGGCCCCATTCTACATCTTCCCTGAAGAAGGGGTCTGAGTTGCCTCGAAAACTTGCATATTGTAATCTTTCTACTCAGCCAATAAAATGAGTCATTTTGCTTAGCTTCTCACTACATCCATAATGGCCAACACGGTACAACACCCTAATACTACAGAAAGTAGACGGAAAGCAACCCTCGACACCACTGCATCACTTGAACTTACCAAACCAAAAAACCTTAAGCAGATACTGAACCTGCACAGTCAGACTTTAGCCTTACAGGGAGCTGGAACCCATAGCAGCAGGTCTGGGCACATGGTAAGAACTGTTGTCATGTAAGGAGGCAGGCTATACAGACCTGCAAAAGCATACATTTTTGGGATAACTGTAACAAAAAACATGGGTTTTCATGTATCGCAAGGCAAGTTTCATGGCTGCAGTAAGGTAAAAAACACCGACTACAACAATAAAATTTATTTCCAAAGCACATTATCATACATACGATATAGCTTAAAGTCCTTTACAAGATGTCAAAGTAGTTAACATGCAAAGAAAAACAAAGTAAAATTAGATAAGAAAAATAATGCATAAATCTCTATATATCTACAATTCACGTCTTTCTTTCTGCTTTTCACGAGAGAACTGCTTAACTGATTTAGATCGGTTTTTTTTTTCAATAATTTGCTTGAACATTCTGGTTGATTTTGCAACTTCTCTCATCGAGCTAAGTATCATAGTTTGATTGCAGGAGCGATTTATTCGTGCTAATCTGAGACAGTGGCTGCAGGCTGAGGGGAGGGGGAAGCACGAGGTTAGGAGTGGGGAGCCGGACGGGGACCTCCTCCCTCACACGCCAGCCTCTGTTCAAATCGATTTATCTATCGCCACATTTTGGAGTGTACCTTGCCTCCGCTAAGCTAGCGATACCTGTTTGTTTATTGATTTGTAAACTTTGTCCTGTTTCACTACTATGTGGGTGGAGCCGTATGGGATAGCTAGTAGTATATAAATATACATAATGCTCACTTACATAACATTGAAATATAATTAAGAGAAACAGAATCCTTAAATATAGAAGTGTCTCTAATAATGGTTGGATGATAAGTTCAGTTAGCCAAGTTGGACAAAAAAAAAAGAAAAAACTCCAGTTAAGCTGGAGAACAAAAGTAAATCTGTAGGGGTTCCAGCCAAAAGACCACCCAGTGCCCAATGGGCATTCTGCCTAACATAAATATTATTAAGTTGTTCTTCTTTTTTTTTTTTTTTTATTGTTTTGTCTTAAAGGATTCAATGCAGTGGGTCTCTGACAGGTTGGGGTATCCTGTTTCATTCAAACATTCAAACATAACAGGTAGCTGCACAGGTTTTTGATCAGTAGGTGGTGGTGCAGAAAGCCACCACAGAAGAGCTGGGAAAGAAAACAGAGAAAACTAAAGGTTAATAAATATTACAGATTCATCAAAGAGTATAATAATTCTACGCATATATTGTTATATATTAAGTGTGGAACTAAATTGTAGTTATGAAAAGACCTAATTAAAAAAATGGGTTATAAGGAGTTGTTTTAAAATGATCTACAGCGTTAAGAATAGGGGATTAACCTCAAAATATGAACCCTGAATCTAAAGCCTCAGTGTTTTTTGTTGACATATGGAAAAAAGATGCTAGTGAAATAAATGAAACAGAGTGAACAAAGTAAGCTGTTAAGTGTTGGGACATTTTCACCAGTTTATCGTATTCATTCTGAAGCTTTGTATCCTTCAATGCTTCTCTTCTACAAGTAAGCTGATTTGCATTTCTCTTTCACTCACTTCAAATCTGAGTGTCTGCTCTTGTATTCTGCTTACAACATCATGAAAATGTTAAGTCAGATTTTTGATGTTTTAGCATTTATTGAGATTAAAACATGCTTTTGTGAAAATGGCATGCATGTTGGTGATATGCATGTACTTTTTAGACTATGGTGTAAAAATCATTTGAATTTTCAAGTTATGATTAAACAAAGCTGTTGTGTTAGCAAATAAAAATGAAAATGCAAAATACATAGTTTTAATACACGGTCAGTAGCAAGAAATCTGCAGCGTTGCTCCGTTTTTGTCACTGCATGTATGCTGTTTGCACAATTCTTTTGGACGCTTTCATACTTAAGATTAAAATATTATAAATATTTCATAATGCTTCTGTAATTAAGGCAGTGTTTTGCAACAAAGTAAATACAACAATGTCTTTTTCCATTTTTAAAAAAGATTTACCACTATAACATAAACATATGATGCTGACATTAAAGAATGACTACAGCTGAGAAATCAGACTAATATTACAAAAGATGTTTTCAAAACGTTGTGGAAACTTAAAAAAATGCCAGCCTTTTGTTTGATCTCAATGACAAGTTTTATTTATGCAAAATATGGAATAAGTTTGCGGATGGGGAACAAAAAAACAGCAGAAGACAAAAATATATCAAGTAACGGCATTGTAAAACCAAAAAACACAAGGGGAGTAGTGATCAAAGAGACATAGAAAGAGCAAGACTAAGACAAAGATGCAAACAAAACCCTGGCTGCCCTGGTGTGTCTGGTTATTACAGACCCAGCGTCCCAGATGATCAGGTGAAGTGGCTCACTCACTTGCCCACCTGAAGACACAGTGACTGAATCATGAACTCCAGCATTCACTGTTCACCTTTCATTCTATGCACATTCTGGTCACACTACGTACATCAGGGGTCGACAACTCTGGTCATGGAAGACCAATAGTGGCAGCAGGTTTTCATTCTACACCTTTTCTTAATTAGTGACCTGTTTTTGCTGCTAATTAATCCCTTTTCCTGTCATTTTAATTGACTTGTTTTGTAAGATTTGTACCTCTGAATTTTTTCATCATTCCTCTGAATTGCTTTTCTTTCCTTAAATGGCACCCAAACAGAAATGAAATGTGAAATGAGTGAGCCAACAGAAGACCAACTAAGTCAGGGCCTCAAACTCCAACCAGTTGCTTAATTAGGTGCAGAGTCTTGTTGTTGATTAAACCCGTTCTTTAATTCCATGGCTTGTTGCTGCTCTCATTAGGCAAAAAGATACATTTCCGAAATTGTTGATTTTCTCTTTCCTAAGAGCAATGTTGAAATATTTTGGGGATCTGAAAAGATCAACATTCCCAAGACCTTCATCGTTCTTTATTTTCAGATATTGTATGACGGACACTAGTTGTTTTTGCTCATTTTGTATCTCATTATTGTTTGGCAGCTAATTAAGGAAAAAGAAACAATTAAGGGACCAGAGTCCTCAAGAGAAAGTTAATTAAAATTAATGCTAAAGAAGTTAATTGCAGTAAAAGCAGGTCATTAATTAAGAAAAGGGTTAGAATGAAAACTTGCAGCCATTGGGGCCCTCCAGGACCGGAGTTGGGGACCCCTTGCACTACACGATTGATAGACAACTTTGACCACCCCAACTTATCTGCGAACTCCAAGTAAATGAATGCAATGGCAAGTAGCAGCCATAAAAACACTCCTAGCAGTCTTAAGTATAGTCTTACTAGAGCTCCCTCTGGTGGCTCCCGATGCTCATGTATCTCATGTATGTTTAAACGGCTGGACAGCCATAGCAGCTCCTAGAATGCCTCACCTGTGTAATGGTGTCACAATTTGCAATCACATTTAAATAATCTTAGTGAGTCAGAGGCAGTCAGTGTCACTCTCCCGTGAAGCTGGTTGTGTAATGTGACTTGCGACTCACTCCAACTAGTCCACAGGTTAGATTTTGTCTTTTGTTGTAGAGGCAGGCTTGTGTGTGTGAGAGCTGGCAACCAATAAATGCTCATCCATAAATCCAATTCATATAATGCTGTGACGAAGAATAAGGAACATGATGCTTTGGACCTTACAGACAGAAGAGAAGCTTGACTGTCTGACATCTTGTTTTTAGGTACCAAAACAGAATGGAAAAATGAAGAATGGGGTGAAATTGCAGTTGAACTCACCATACCTGTTAACCCTTTGTACAACACCGTCAAGCAGCATGCTATTGGCTATCACAAAAAGGGGTAAGCACAACTGTGCTGGAAGGTCTTCAGGCAGTCAATAACTGTCACATGACCAGTTGTTTTAAATTAACATAGTCTGGTGACAAGATCAGTAACTTCAGTCAGCAAGTCTGACATACCAATGACTAGAAGTCGCATAAAGTAACAGACATGGGTTTAAGAAGGAGAAAGGACCGTATGCTGCCATCTGTTGATCTGGTGTAATTATATTCTTTACGTTTGACCCTTGTTTCACAAACTTCCAATCTGTGATACTGCTCTTGTTTAGTAGTTACAAGATCATAAAAAGTTTATGCCATATTTTTGATTTTTAGCATTCATGGGGATTGAAACATTCCATCCATCCATTATCCAACCTGCTATATCCTAACTACAGGGTCACGGGGGTCTAAAAAGTTTTAAAATTTTAAAAGTTTAAAAATGTTTAATGTGCAGCATTACAGGTTAATCTACTGGATAAATCCTGTTCAAGTGCAGCCTGGAGTCCCTTAAATCACTGTACACTTAACCTTTTATTGATAATAAAAACATGCTTAACACTAAATACTTTTCATTAAAATATTTAGCCAAGCTGAGACAAAAATAAATGTGTCATGTGCATTTCATGAGATATTATAAAAGTGTCCATCCATCCATTATCCAACCCACTATATCCTAACTACAGGGTCAGGGGGGTCTGCTGGAGCCAATCCCAGCCGACACAGGGCGCAAGGCAGGAAACAAACCCTGGGCAGGGCGTCAGCCCACCGCAGTTAAAACATTCCTTTTGTATAAAATTGCATGCATATTAGTGACAGGCGTGTGTTTTTAGACTAGTGTAAAAGTCACCGTTGACTTAGATATGTATATTTAAAGGGAATAGGAAACCATTGCAGCTTCCCAACTGTGGAAGAAATAGATAGGTCCATCTGTTTCAAGTGAGACCCATTTGCTCCCCCCTCTTGGTCTGGGCTAAATTCTGCTGCATTCTGTCTGTCCAGTTTGAACTCTCTCTTTCTTTCTAGTGCATTTGACACCTGTACCTTTTTTGTGTCATTTCTACCATTTGGGGGTACTTTTCCCACTTTTGGGGCACTGTCTACAAACACTGGCACACTGAGTGACTCACCTTTTACCAATGCATGCTTTTCTTTTACATGTGGTCCACTTAAATCCTATCCATTGTCCTTTGCCATGATCATGCTCATTCTGCCACCAACACCCCAACTGACAATGTTGCATAATGAAATTTAATCCCTAAAATCTTACTGTATTTCTCTTCCACAACTGGGCAATTGGTAAACAGGGGTGCTTGGACTGGTTAGTTAACTTTTTTCGTTTCTGCATATGTCACTCAGATCTAGAGGAATGGGATTTGATTTCATGAGAACGGGGGGGTTTTTAAGGCTCCACACATGTGTATGCAGTTAAACAATTACCGTTGGTAAAGATTTGTGTTTTTCCTCTGTAATTGTCAACTTCCTGCATTCTCCCTAAAGTGAGATTATTTATGAGCTTGTTAGTGAGGTTGCTAGAGGCTAGTGAGTTGTACTTTCTTTATGTTTCTTAGCGAGTTCCAGGTGTTGGCCTTTTCCTGGTATGTTTTCATGTGGCTGTTTAATGCAGAGCATGTCGTTTGATGGCTTCACTTTTAATATCTGTGAAAACCATCTAAAAGATAGGAAAACTGCATTTAACTTATTCCCTTATGACACAAAGGGAGAGAGGCAAAAATGGTGGTTTCCAGTTCCAAAAAAATTGACTTACCATTTATTGACATGGAAGGCGATTCTCGTAAATATTCATGAAAACATTAAAAAGAAGAAAAACTATCCTAGAATCGCTGAACAGCTCTTTAAAAATTAAACAGTTTCCAGATGTTGCAATTTGTCTTGAAATATACTTTTATTTTAACAGCATAAAGCCCTGGCCCTCCCAAGAGGAAGATATCCATCAGTTTGAATGATTTTCCTGCAATGATAAAAAACAGATAAGCTCTGGTCTGTACCCCACTGGGAGTCTAACGACACACAGATTTTTGCCAGGAAGTGACAATAAAAGGGTAGTTTATTGGAAGACAACAATGAGCTTGTATTCAGACCCTCTACTTAATAACTGTGATCTGAAATGTTCAAATAAATACATGTTTCCTATTAAATTCATGGAATATCTTTCAAAGGCAGGAGGCAATATGGCGCAGTGGATAAGCATTGGAATTGAAAACTCCAAGGGTGTCAGCTCAGTCATTACCTCTGATTTAAACTGTTTGGGCTGCAACTATAAAAAAATTTGCAAACAATTTTAATAAATCTCTGCATTTGTAAAGTGCCTTGGGATAGTGCTCACTATAAAAAGGTGCCCTATATAATGAAGTTTAAATAAAAACTGATGTTACAGTCTGTCCGATCCCAGACTTCTTTTAGTACATATTATATTCACATATATTTTCTCTGTTTTGGCACAGGAAAGTTATATTTGCATTAGATCCTTAAAATTACACTCCACTGATACAGTGTTGCAGTTTTTGGTCCTGAGATGAGCAGGTGCCATATCAGGATGTTACATAGCCAGTAAGTACATAGATGGAGACATCCAGGCTTTCTTCAGACATCTAAGGAAGTAGAAGAGTTGGTGAGTGATCCCACTTCTGGTTGTCATGTCAGTGACGATCACTCCAAGAAATTTAAAGCCTCCTGCTTCTTGACGTCTATGACCAGCTCCTTGGTTTTGCTATTAAGGGTGAGAATGTTGCCCTGGGACACTTTCCCAAAAGGTATATCTCTGCTCTGTAAGCAGCCCCATCATTGTTGTTGTTCAAGCCCTGTAATGGTGGTGGTTTCATTAGCAAATTTAACAATGGACATGTAGCTGTGTCTGGCCACACAGTCATATGTAAACAAGGAGTGCAGGAAAAGGTTAAGCACACTACCCTGTGGAGTGTTTGTGCCGAGGAGAGTTAGTTGTAGAAGTTGTAATGCTGCCAGTCCACACGTGATGGGGTCTGCCACTTAGGACTTTAGAAGTGCCAGACTGGATGGATGGGCATTTTGACTACAGTCAAGGATGACTTCCTATCTGGTCCTTGGTTTCTGTGCCAGTCCAGATGCCCAGATAATGAATGAATGAGAGCTGAATGGATATTTGAACAGTTCATATCCCCCAGGACAAAAAGTGGAACAGTGTTCACCCAGCTGGAGCCCAGTCTAGACACCAGCAGGGTAGTCTTGGCATTGTTGTATGGAAGGGAAACCCTTTCTGGGATCTTGGGATGCCTCGGGGGAGCACTGTGAAGTACGGACCCCCCCTATTTCGGGGAGCTTCCATATGACCCAGAGATGCTTCCAGCATGCAATGCCATAACACCAGAAGTGCTCCCAGGTCTGACATAAAAGGACGCATCTTGCCTCATGCGGGGAAGCTGGGCAACGTTCACATGGGAGGCACAAAGTGAAATGGAGGTGCTTTATTGGCTATTGGTGTGGTATTAGACTGATTTTCTTATTAAGGCACTGTTACCCGATAAACACACTTTATCTTGAACTGGTGTACAACTGAGTTGTGTCTAGTGTTTGAGCACTGGGCGCCCCCTAGTGGGCACAATGAATACAATCCAACTGCATAGTCTGTTCCAAGTCCAAAGTCTTGGTGATCAGGATTGATAACACAACAGTGCTGGGTGTTGAATTGTAGGCTATGAACAGTAGGCTATGGTACACCCAGGTGTACCAATGCATAAGGCATCTTATGTTGACCAGTTGTGACAATATGCACACCATAGGTAGTCCAAGCTATCTAGAACATTTTTAACTTATGGGCGAATGTGTGGAAGTGAATATGCTCATTTTATGTTAGTCCCTGCCTTGCACATAACCATCTAAGAATAGGTCTTAGCCCCCTGTGATTTTAAATTGGGAGGAAATTAAGGAATTAATTAATATAAATGTTTAATTTAAAAGGATCTTGTTGGTATACAATACATTTTTGTGAGTTCTAACAATCTTAATCCTAATCCATGCAGTTATTACAGATTTTTAAAATTCTCTTACATAACTTTCATTTCATTAACAAAATTGTATTAAAGATTATTCATATTCTGAGCTAAAAATTTTGATTTAAACAATTCCTAACACACTAAGATATTCATCAGTTAAAAGTATATCTCAGAAATTTCGATTTTTTTTTTATTTATCATTAAATATTTAGTCCTATCCTAGCCTAATAAACACACTCATATCTTACTCAAAACCTATAGCTACTTACAAATGTACTTGTTTTTCAAGTAACGTCCTTCAGTGTCTGTCAGTGTGCGGTGTTGAAGGCTTCTCTGACATGCTGTTACCTAAATCATTACATTGATATCTTATCAAACATGTTTGTGCTTCTTTCTTTGCTGTTTCTAAATCACACATCAGTCATCCTCAGGGAAACCCGATTTCCATCCAGTAGCAATGGTTGGTCTGAATATAATCAATACATTTGTTATTTAATATCAGATGCAGAAAAACTGGTACAACAAGAAAATTAACTTTCATTGATTTGTTCAAACGGATTTTCTGGGTAAATCCATATAATTCATTCTTTTTCTGCTTTTCACTTCATCATTTGCCAGACACAGATCCCACTGAACCGCTGTTCACACATGACAATGGATCTGTGGTAATATGACAATGGTAATGTGGTGACACAGTAGTGGTTCATTTGCCAGTTTTCATTGGCTTTACATTAGCCTAGCATACATAGTCATTTTCTGGATGTTCATTTATTCAAAGCTGCTGTTACCATAATCCCAAATAGACTCATTTATATATTTTTTTTATTTTATGCAGTTTTCAATTACAGTATCAGAGATGAATGTAAGGCATATTGGTGTTTAAGCTAACAGTTTATCATATACTAGAAAACATTTATTGTCTTAAGCATAACATATTTTATTTTTATTAATCTGTGGAACATATTTTATAAAATGTTTTCAGACTTGCATTCTATTATAAATTTAGACCTCTGCTGGTGTAAAAAGTGTACACATGTGCCTGTTTTGCTTCCGTGTGCTGTGCCATTAAGCAGCCTTTACAGAAGCTCTCTCTTTATCGTTTAAAATTATTAATGCTTTCATTAATTATTAATGTTAAAATTTGGCCTCTGGCTTGTTGCTATAAAATGTTTCATCAATTATGATACTAAACTGAAGAGATGCTACTTGTCACAACTGCATTTTGTGCAAGCTGTGAAGTTGAGAGATGTCACAGTAGAAGCCTAAAACATCTCATGGCTACCTGCATCTATGACATTTGAGAATGTAAGAGACTCTGATAAATGTAAAGTGAGAATTATTAACTATTCCCATGTTCACCTGGTAGCATAGCGATCACAGCCACCTAATGAGCTCTGCTACACCCTGTCGGAGGAGCTGCTAGAAATGCAAAAGAGAGAAAATCTGGAGTCAAGATCTGAGGATGGAAGAGACAAAGATCCTGAGTGACGATAAAAGTAAGGTGTAAAGGATTCAGACCTGCTCTGACTCCGTATGATGATTGCTTTCATAAGTTATATGAAATGTTGCATCTCGTAGCGCAAGTTTAGGTGCTGTGACATTTTGGGTACTGCATAGAACTGGCTTAGATGGTTTCTTTCAGATGATTGTTTAATACAGGAGAGCTTTCATCATACTGAGTGGAAAAAGCCAGAAAGGGGACTAGAGATTTATGTGAACGAGCCTTGGTAAAAAAAAAAAAATGGAGCACAGTACAATTAGAACTAAATGTGAGATTCGGGTATTAATGTGAGGAGTGAATTCATCCACATTACTGCCCAGGGAAATAAAATGCTTCATGTGGCCAAAAGGAACTTCAATTGTAACACAGATGGGGGGCACTGTCATACAGGAAGCAACATCTTAAAAGGTCGAGGAGTTTATGTTGACACAACATTTTCATTGACTAAACAATGTGCAGAAGCAAATACAGTATTCGGTTATATCATAAAAACTTTTGAATATAGTGTAAATCAATGGATGTTATGCTCACACTATATAATGCACTAGTGAGACTGCATTTGGAGTTTTATGTGCAGTTCTGGTCATCATGGTACAAGAAAGACATAGCAGCACTTGAAGTTGTGAAAGAAGAGAGCAACCAAGTGCATCCCATGACTTGAAGACATGTCATACTCTAACAGACTCAAAGAATTAAACCTGTCTGGTCGCAAGCAGAAACGACTGAGTGTGGATCTAATCCAGGTATTTAAAATCCTCAAAGACATTGATAAAGTAGATCCAACAAAATTTTTTCAGCTTAAGGGTAAATCATGTACTTGAGGACACCTGCATAGGGGAAGTGAATTTAAGATGGAAGACAGAAAGCACTTCTTTACGGAAAGGTTTGAGGGAATCTGGAAGAAACTACTGAGACGTGTAGTTGAAGCAGAAACCTTTACAGCCTTTAAGAAGAATCTGGATGAAATATTGGGAAAGCTTAGGCATGATATAAACAAACAGGCTTGATGGACTGAATGGTCACCTCTCACTTGTCAAATTTTTATGTTCTTGAGTACCGTCCTGGCAGAGAATTGATTAATTCTGTTACCAATATCTTAATGATGAATTAGTCTGAATGCTGGTGACTTCAAGCAAGGAAACAAATGTCTATCAGTGTGCTCCATTTATGGGCACTGCCAAGTTCTGCTCTATTCAAATGTTAATTACCTTAAATATAAACCTGTGGAAGAATCTAAGCAGGTCTGACCTCATTTTACTGCCACCTATGACCCCCTGATTGACAGCAGCAGCTCTCTGTTATCCAAATACATTATTATTTACAGTATTTGTTGTCACACATGTGTGCATGCGAGGCAGCTAAAAGGCTCAAAAGACGGTAATTCCTCGCCAAACCAGGGGATGGCAGAGTGCACTAATCTTTGCTCTTTTCCATTAGCAAACAGATTACGGGAAATTCCGCTTGGGCCTGATGACGTCACTTTCGTCATCAAGATGTCACTCCCTGTTCCCGCTCTAAGGACGTCACTTCCGATTCTGGCCACGTCACTTCGGCCCTGGCCCAGAGGACGTCACTTCCGGTTCCTGCCTGATGACATAATTTCTCGTCTATCTTACATATAAGTGCCATGTTTTTCTGTTCTTGTTGTTCTTTTTTATGGACTGATCTCTATCAATTTGAGCCATATCTTTGATACATTTTGGCAGCCAATTGCAAGTATACGGGCGGCTGCCCCCAAACCTCTTTCTTTGTTGTGTGGATCATTTAGAGTGGCATAGTCGGCAGGATGAACGACTCCATGAAGAATCAGGAGCAGGACCTGAAAAAAGATCAGTGCACTCTGCCATCTCTTGTTTTGGTGAGGAATTACCATCTTTTGAGCCTTTTAGCTGCCTCCCATGCACACATGTGTGAAACTGTCTAAACCTGGAAACTTGAATCAGTGAATGTTTCTTGAATGTGAGGAGTATTCGGAAATTAATTGCTTTTTGCTGTAGAAGTTGATAAAGTTCTAGGGTGTTAAAATCTTGAAAGATGAGTGCTAAGGGTTAAATTGTTTTTCTAACCATGCAGGCAGTGTGGACTTAAATTTTATTTGAGCTAGTACAGCTCATGACTGCTTTATTGCATGGTTGCATATTCCTGAATATTACCTTAGCTTACACATTGATTTATGAAAATAATACAGCAGCAACATTAAGAGTCTTAAGTTTCTTTCTGTGGTTTGTACTAGCAAAGCTGCCTATGACACTTGTTTCAAAATTAGCCTTCCTGCTAGTTTTAAAGATCATTTTATTTTTTCAGAGAAATGACACTTGTTTAGAGATACGCGATGACATATGCATGAGCTTATAAAAGCAGCCTGTTCAATGCAACGAGCACACACACATCTGCCACAGGACCCTAGCAGGGAATCGGGCATTTCTGTTTGTCTGCTTCAGACTGATCAATGCTTAAAGTGTTGGATTTATTTTATTTAGGTAAATTCTTCCTGAAACCCTTCTGGCTATTTTCCAAAAAAAAAAAACAAATTTTGTGCTTTTCTTATACTGTGCCATCTTAAAACAGTTTTTAACTACCCTAATGTGTTTTCTTATCAAAAATAATTTATTTTTTAACAATTCAATTTAATTATATTTAAGGCAGGTCCTCTAACGTCCCTGTCATCTGGATGTATAAAAGACTTCTACTCATAATACTGCATTTCAGATACAGTATCTGTGGGTACGCAAGGGTTTAGGGAGAGTTGCTGGAGCTGGACTGTTGTTAGATCTAAGTGTAATTTAATCAGAATGAGCTGGTGAGGGATCTTTCTCATGCTGGATTTTCCCAATCAGGAGTTACTGTGAAGGTAGAATTCATAAAGAAACTTAGCTATGTAGTGCAGTATTGGATTGGAATAAGTGCAACTTTATGATTCAATGGAAGAAAGAATATTGAAAGCTGACCTTGTAAACTGACCCTTTAAATACACATTGTTGCTTAGTTAAGAACATCAAGTAATTACCTAAAATGTTTCACCTTGCTCAAATGTCATTGTAAATTACACTTTTTCTTCTTGTTTTTTAATGAAACTCTTAAGTGGTTTGATCTTAGCTGTTTTGTGTCACATAACAGTAATAAATCTTTTCCACATTATTTTATGAAATAAATAAATGCTACCTATAACTAAAGCCATTCAGTAGTATACTATATATATAGGTTTCAGAATAACCAGGCTTGTGGAAGTTTAAAAATGTTTAATGTGCAGCATTACAGGTTAATCTACTGGATAAATCCTGTTCAAGTGCAGCCTGGAGTCCCTTAAATCACTGTACACTTAACCTTTTATTGATAATAAAAACATGCTTAACACTAAATACTTTTCATTAAAAAATTTAGCCAAGCTGAGACAAAAATAAATGTGTCATGTGCATTTCATGAGATATTATAAAAGTGTATGGTGTGAACCACAAAATATTTGATCCATCCATCATACTATATCCTAACTACAGGGTCAGGGGGATCTGCTGGATCCAATCCCAGCCAACACAGGAAACAAACCCTGGGCAGGGCGCCAGCCCTCTGCAAGGCGCACACACAAGGGACAATTTAGGATCGGCAATACACCTAACCTGCATGTCTTTGGGAGGAAACCTGAGCACCCAGAGGAAACCCATACAGACAATGGGAGAACATGCAACCTCCACTCAGGTAGGACCCAGGAAGCGAACCCGGGTCTCCCAACTGCAAGGCAGCAGCACTACCCACTGTGCCACTGTCGTGCCAAAACTATTTTATAAAAAATGTTTATAAGAAAGAATACTGGAAGAACATTTCCTTAGCATTTTACTGTAACTCATGAGCAATATGGATCCATAAATCAGGAGAGGTTCATCATCTTGATGTTCAGGCACACAAACATCCAAAAGTGTGGCGAAAAATAGGCCCCAAAAAATCAAAGGAAGACCTGGGCCTTCATTCTCAGGAACGTCAGGCTTATACATCCAAAAAGGGAGAAGAAAACCATAAAAATCTCTGGCACCAAAAAACAAAATAGTTTCTTGCATAGATATACAAGGTGAGACACAAAATAACCGGACTGGGCTTGGGGCTTTCCTGGAAAACAGTCTGGAAGTTGGCCATACGTGAATCATAGAACCTTTCAAACCGCCGGCTGGCTAGGTATATCCTGTGAATAGCCCAGTCGGTATTTGCACAACAATCACTACATGATTTGCCACGATAATGTCGGGTGAAAAAATTGAACAGAGAATCAACATCAATTTTCTCATAAATGTTCTTTTTTTCCGTAAAGCAGTTTTTCACTGACACAAGCAATCCTGTCCTCAATTATCCTCTCTATTCACCTGATTTAGCTCCCTTGTGATTTTTACTTGTTCCCGAAAATCAAACGTGACCTGACAGGAACACATTTTTCTTCAATGGATGAAGTGAAGACAAAAACTGCAAGCCTGTTGAAGAGCCTCAAGCAAGAAGACTTCCAGCAGTGTTTCAGTCAATGGAAGATACGTATGGAGCGATGTAGAGATCGGGAGTGGGAGTATATAGAAAGTGAGAATGTTTAGAATGCTGTAATTCATCAAATATAAATATATGTTTTTTACCAATCCAGTTATTTTTGTGTCTCACCTTGTATTTTATTAAGGAAAAATGAAGTTAAAATTCATAAATTTAAAATATACAACATTAGTCAAAAATAATTACGAGAGTGAAATAACCCTCCTATAAAGCAACAAGAAAGTCCACAAATCCAAAAGCAATAACCAGTAATGATCAAAGGGAAAACATCCAAAAACCAGCAAGATGTAAGTAACAAAAAGTAGAACACCTAATGCCTCAGCACTGAGTTGCAGCATCTCAGGCCTTATATAGTCCTAAGGTAATATCAACAGATCCAGTGTCAGATTTATGATATTTCAGGGTTCTCAAAACTTCCTGATGGTGGTAGGCATTGAAACAAGAGTTAGATCAGTACTTCACACTGGTCTGAACAAAAAGGCTAAGCTTCACCTACCCAAATCAGCCTTTCCCCAATTCCTAGATGCAGGCTTCCAGCTTGCACAGTTTCAACAAAATAAGGTAAAAGGCTTTAATTTGGAAAACACAGAAATGGGGGCTCCTTTGAATGTATAGACTATACAAAACAAGGGCAAATGCAAACATGTGTCAAAAGGGAGCATCAAGAAATGCAACCCTCCAATGCAAACAAGCCCATGTCAGATTCCTGCTTCTTTAAGCAAACTCAACTTACAAAAAACTAGAACATCAAAAAATGCATCTACATAAACCAACTATAGAGCCAAATAAGAAAACAGTTCACTACAATGTCAAAGCACAGTATTACAGCAGTTGCAGGCTTGTAAAGTCCTTGAGGCAGTCCCACAACTATAGCATTGGGGCCATGCCCCCTTGGGCTCAAATTATTTGAGAAAAAGGTGCATACAATAAAGAGAAAAAAAATATGTTTACAAAATACTACAGAAATATTAATTATTAAGCAAAAATATTCAACAACAAATACAATATTAACCTCAAGAATTCAATAATTACAAAATTTAATTCCAAAGATGACAAAACAAATACATAAAAAGAAAAGACAAATGAGCCATGGATTAAATCCTGGTTGGTCCAAAACAGTAAGGAGTAAGGAGGCCCTGTACCCTTTGGCTCAAAATAAAAATAATAAGAATTACTAACAAAAAGTAACATTACAATACAATACAAAATATTAATTATTAAGAAAATATTAACAAAAACACTATACTATGAAAAGAAGGAAAGAAAAACATTCAATAACAAAATAATTAATAAAAACTAATGAAAACAGTGAAAAAAAATGGAAATATATTCAGGCCAAGCATGGATCCTTAGCTAAACCATGACAGTATCCTGGAATGCAGAGATATATAAGGCCAGCTATAAAGAACCCCAGCATGCTGGCAAACAGTATTTATGTGCTGATTTCCAAAACAAAATAGTTTAGGGATGGAAGACGTTGTTACAAGGGCACAATAAAATATATGAATGCGAGCAGGATTTTCATCTACAGCATCATCATTTTCTTACACGTACTTTTGGCAGAAAAAATAATGTTAAATACATTTTCAACTGATTACTTACTTTGTGCCGCTAAGGTGTATACCTGAACTGGATACTTGTTGCTCATCTGCTAATTGCATGAAGCTTGGCTAACATTCTCCAGAAGGTTATTGCAATTTGACATCTTGTATGTATCAAAACTACACACTTTATTTAACCTTCTCATATCAAACTGAATTTTATACTATGGACTGATTTTGGAATTATGAATGCTGATCTGGATCAACCACTGTTACATGGAAAAATGAAAGCTAGCTCCAGTGTATCCTTCACTTTCTCACATATGCCAGGCTTCCACACTTTGAGTATCTTATACAAAAGAAATTACCATTTTATGCCAGAACAGATCATTGTTTTCTGTTCAGAGGTGAAAAAGATCTCCTTTTTGGATTGACAATGATTAAGAGCTATTCTCTACTCTCACTGGTTAGATGCATCTATAGCTTTTTCAGCAGGTAGGAGACTTTTCAAAAAGTGCCTTTTCCCTATGCATCATTTTTTAAAAAAGGTTTTCAAGTAGAATTTCAATTGTAGTCAGAGCCATAAAATCAATCAAAACAAGCACCAGTTTCTACTTACATTTTTTAAACACATGCAACATTAGAGGTCATCTGTAAAATCACTTTTGACTCTCCCATCTCCTCTTTAAGAGCTGTTTTTCTAATAAGTGCAAAAACATTGCTAATGTATTTTACCCTTCACCATTATAAAGTGCCCTGCCAGTCTTTCTACCAGCCTACCAGGCTAACAACACTCAAAGGCTGATGTCATTGCTTGTGTGGACTCTATGACCACATACAGTATATCATGTAGGATAAAACCATAATCCATGATAGATAGATAGATAGATAGATAGATAGATAGATAGATAGATAGATAGATAGATAGATAGATAGATACTTTATTAATCCCCAAGGGGATATTCACATACTCCAGCAGCATACTGATAAAAACAATATTAATTAAAAAGCAATAAAAAATAAAGCAGTGCAAGTTAAAAAATGCAAGGTGGAGAGTGCAAGGCAGGTATAACAGTCTATAATCTTGTGTAGTGTTAGTGCTTACCCCCCCGGGTGGAATTGAAGAGTCGCATAGTGTGGGGTCTCCTCAGTCTGTCAGTGGAGCAGGACAGTGACAACAGTCTGTCCACAGATGTCAAACTGTCCAGCTCCGTGCCTACAATAGAGCCTGCCTTCCTCACCAGTTTCTCCAGGTGTGAGGCATCCCTCTTCTTTATGCTGCCTCCCCAGCACACAACCATCTGATAGAACATCTGCAGCATCTTATTGCAGATGTTGAAGGACGCCAGCCTTCTAAGGAAGTATAGTCAGCTCTGTCCTCTCTTATACAGAGCATCAGTGTTGGCAGTCCAGTCCAATTTATCATCCAGCTACACTCCCAGGTATTTATAGGTCTGCACTCTCTGCACACAGTCACCTCTGATGATCACTGGGGCCATGAGGGGCCTGGGCCTCCTAAAATCCACCACCAGCTCCTTGGTTTTGCTGGTGTTCAGTTGTAGGTGGTTTGAGACGCACCATTTAACAAAGTCTTTGATTAGCTTCCTGTACTCCTCCTCCTGCCCACTCCTGATGCAGCCCACGATAGCAGTGTCATCAGTGAACTTTTGCACGTGGCAGGACTCCGAGTTGTATTGGAAGTCCGATGTATATAGGCTGAACAGGACTGGAGAAAGCACAGTCCTCTGCGACGCTCCTGTGCTGCTGACCACAATGTCAGACCTGCAGTTTCCGAGTCGCACATACTGAGGTCTGTCTGTAAGATAGTTCACGATCAATGCCACCATGTATGAATTTATTCCCATCTCTGTCAGCTTGTCCCAAAGGAGCAGAGGTTGGATGGTGTTGAAGGCACTAGAGAAGTCCAGAAACATAATTCTTACTACACCACTGTCTCTGTCCAAGTGGGAAAGGGATCAGTGTAGCATATAGATGATGGCATCCTCCACTCCTACCTTCTCCTGGTATGCGAACTGCAGAGGGTCGAGTTAATACACAGTTCTAATCTTGAAAACTACTGTACTTTGATGTTACCCTTAGCATCAATGGGTGTTGGAACAGAACAAAAGGCAATCTAAATTTGACAAGCAGGATAGTTCTTATAGAGCTGTTCTACACTAATGTGCAAGTTTACCTTGTAGAAATAATTTAGAATTCAATATCTCATTTTGTCAGTCAGCAGCTGCCCAATAAAAATGTATCTAGGAAATCAGTGAATGATACTTGAACCATGAGACTACAGGTGGCTAGAGATATTCTTTACTAATTTGATCTGCTATTACACAATACAAAAATCCTCTCTTTAAGTATTTTTTGCATCTTTAAATGGTCCCCTGGAAGAAATTGCTTAGAGGGCATTACTAGTGAGAAAGTCGTGAGGGTCTATGATCGTAGAATTTCTCTAGGCTTAGGATACCTACTTAGAACTTAGGATGCCCGCTTGGAACAGGTACAACCATGTTGGCTGTCATGAAGGACATGCAGCTTGGAGGATGCCAAGGGTGTTTAACGGCATTTTCACATCTAGTTTCTTTGATCTATGTTTTTTATTCTAACCCTGATGTGATTTTCCTGAAAGTATTGTTCGTTTAGGTAGATGTGAACATGCCAATCGCACTTCAGTGCAGACCAAAGCCACCATATTGAGACCCTTTAGAAAGCGTGGCCTCATTATGGTATCAAGTGTGAATGAGGTATGAATGTGCTCCAACATGGGACTGACCGAATTACAGAAAATACTGCGCATTATGGGTCGGTAATTAGGGAATTTCATTCACAGCATAATGACTTACGGGTTAACATGGAGGAATAAAAACAATAAAATGGTAAAATTAATTCACATGCAGGTAAAAATGTTAATCAGAGCAAGCCTAACACCTGATCAGGCACCCTTGTGCGTGCGATCATAGAGCAGCTGAAACAAAACAAAAAAAGAAAAAAGGTATAAATTTACTTGTGATCTTACATCATGAAAGGGATGCGCACAGGTGGGGTGTCCTCTCACTGTGATCACTTTTTGGGTGCAATACAGACAAGGACGCACACTAACTTTGACTTTTGTAGTAAATGTTAATCAAACATTTCAAAATTAATTGTATTAACAGACAGAGGACTTAAGACAGTAGATATTTGATGTGATATATCCTAAACTGAATTTACATTCATATGATGGCTACTGGGGAGTAAATAAGCAACATATAATACAATTAAATGAAACTCCCCTGACACATCTATTGTCATAAAACTGAAGCACATCAGATTTTGCCCCCTAGCAGTGGGTGCCTTCTCTTGTAAATTTGCCTATTTCAAACGTGTCCTTCTCATACTATGCATAGTAATGCATTCTTTCCAAGTATTTTTCCTGTTATTCAATAAAAGGCATTTTGCTTAGAGAACTGTGTTGGGTAAATAAACCAAATAAATATGGGAAAAGCAGTATTGTGGAAGTGCAACTGTTATAGACGCTCAATTTTCTTGGGAAAAAAATGTTTCTGGCCTTTGAAGGAAGCCCACGATACACCGTGTTTAGTTCGCTTGAATATTTGCAGTATGAAATGCAACTGAACTAACTGAAAAATAAAACAAAGAAACGACTCATTCCCTGATTTAGAACAAAGCAAATGGGCTATAAGTGTGAAAACACCTTTAACGATAAATTGGAAGCAGAAATGCAGGGTGGACATGACTGGAAGAAGGAATTCAGGCATGGCTACATTACGTTAAAGAAGCATTACTCCACCATAATTACCCTTGGGTGAAGAACATAAACGCATATGTGCTAGCGGCTTGTTGAATTTGGTACCAGGCAGTGAATTGGTATAAAGACTTGACTGGCAGGGCGTTAGTTCAGAGTGTAACGAGAAAGAGAAGTTAGAGGAAGTTTTACGGTGTTTACTCCTTCAGACACACTGTTTGAGGTAAGCAAATTGGAAGGCACTCCACCTGAAAAAGCAAGGTCCCGGGAAAGGCCAGGGTTTTCTTTGAGTCTTTGTTATTTAAAGTTTCTCTTTTCATTTCTATACACATTTTAACAAAGTTCAGCAGCACAGTGGATTGGACTGCTGCCCCATGGATGGTCTGAATCCTGTATCCTACTGCTCTCTGTGTGGAGTTGGCACCATGTGTGCCATTGAGATTTTACTCTGCATACTTTGTCTTTCCTCCTTCATCCAAATGTAATGTGTGTTACTAAGGTGGGTGAGCAGGAGCCTGGCATGTGTACAAGTGGGCATTGGAAATGAACTGGTGTCACTTAAATGATTGGCTCAAGTTTAAAACTCCATTCACATAATTTAGATATTTTCAAAATATAATGCATGCATTGCTGTAAATGCAGAGCACAGTTTTTCCCACACTTGATGATGAAATAGGATTTATCACAGTTTATGTATATACTATTTAACTGTTACAATTAAAAATATAAGTGTGTTTTTTTATTTTGTAAGCGGAGAATAAAATAGGAGACACTTAAAGAGTTTTCCTTGTGAAGATAAAAGAGAGGCAGAGCTGCATGTAGAGGCCCACAGTAGGTGGCAGCGTTAATCTATGATCTTGACTGCAGTATAGAACAGTACTCCAAATCTACCCACAAACTTATTGAATTGACTGTCTTTTTCCATTTTTTAAATAGAATTATTTGTGAAGTGAATTTCATGAAAAGTTAAGTCTCATCTACAACTTTTACACTGCATGTGCTGTCAAGCATTTTCATGGTTATTAAAAGGACGGTCATCCCTCAGCTCAAATTCACAATCTTGTGACTCCCATCTGTCGTCCTTTTTTGGACTCCACGGGAAGCAAGGCAAGTTTCCATGCTGGCAATACAAATTACAGCTGAAAAGAAGTTCTAAGACTCAGCTTGGGTGCAAGAAGATCACACCCTGCTACCACAGCAACACCTTTCAATATTTACCCTCCATGCTGTAAGCAGCAAATGAGAATAAAATAAAATGACAAGCGCAACTGGCTTCTTCACAGGGTCTGGGACCTTGCTGTTCAAGTTATTTGTCACCTAAAATAAATAATACTCTCCTGAGGTTTGCGGAAAGACACCATGCCCTAATTAGCCTGAATATCAAAGACCCCTGTGGTATTCTTGCACTCTTCGGTACCTTACTTGTCAACAGATAAACAGCAATCCCCTGTAGAGGGGCAACAATAGGAGTACCCCAATGAAGCTGCTGAGCGCTGAGGGGTCTTTGTCTAATTTTAGTTATCAGCCCAGCTTTCTTCTCCCCATTGGTTTGCATCAGGAATGTGCCAAGTGGGTTCAGAGCAGATCAGGATGGAAGACAAGTAGCCACACAGCAGTATTGGCAATTTAGACCTTACACAAAGGCAGGTGGAAATTAGTTCAGTGTTGAGTTTTTGCTGTTGTAGTATATTTGCCTGTAACTAACAATATTATGAAAATTATAATAAAGAACCCAAAGCTAGGATGATTTTGTTACTATACTTCCATTTTAAAAAATTATGTTGTGATGATGTCTAGTGTCACAGTGTTGGTTTCCCTATTGTTTAATAGCACAGACTGCCTTTGCTATGCACAATATCAAAATAACAAAAAGGAGAGATAATAAAGGGCTGGAGTCCTGTTGGACGCCCTGTTTAATGTCCAAAGAAAATTTAAGAAAATGTTAAGAAATCCAATACAATTAATGAATATGGCTTTGCAGCCTAAACTTCTGCGGCCTCATGCATAACGCTGTGCGTACAATTCACACTAAAACATGGCAAAAGCAGAAATGTGCGTACGCACAAAAAAATACAGATGCATAAATCTGTGTGAACACTAAAGCAGCTGTGGTATTTGGAATAGTTTGGCCATTCTGTGAACCAATATATTGTTACAGGTTAATCACATGCCTTAAACTAATAAACAATATGTGGTTAATTTCAGTGTATTTGATAAAGCCGCGTCAGGGATGCCGTTCTAAAAAAGAAAGGGAAACCACACTTGAACAAGAGCACTGCTTTGACTCTGGGTGCTGCCAGTTTGCAAAACCGAGCGGAGAACTTGCGCACGCCAAGAATTTAGATTCTTTATTTAATGACTTATTTGAAACACTGCACTATTTATTTGAACACTTTGATTTTGATGATTTTTATTAAAAGCACTTTGCACTTTTTGCACCATCCTCTTGCTTCATGGTTGATGTCTTCACTGCCTAGCTCATCGGTGACATTACTGACGGTGTCGGGTTCAAGAGCTCCCAGAAGCTGGATAGGAGCATGGAGCAGAACCCACATTATCACAGTGTGAAAATGTGCGTGGCTTTACGTCAAGTTGAGGTTTTAGACATCGTGATTTGAGCATGGAAACGGGAGTACGCAACTTTTATTTGTGCATACGCACTGTTTACAGTATACATGAGGCCCCAGCTCTGTTCGAGAGGTCTGACCTCCTTGGCAGATGGTCCTCAAATGAATGCTGCCTTCTGGTCAGCATGTTCTTTAAATAGGACAGGAGGTGGGGCTATCAATGATTATCCAGAAGTGACATCAGGGTTCTTCACTTTAAAATGGGAAATGGAAGAGAGGTTAGTGCCAGTGTCACTTTATTAATCTTCCCTCTTTGTTTTTCTAGACAATAACCCGTGAGAAAGTCCTCATGATTGCGTGTATGAAAAAACTACGGCCATAGCCTTGGAAAACCAGCACAAAATGGTACCACCCATGACAAATAGCAATTCCAAAATGGCCTCATTGTCATAATGATAAAATATTTAAATACATTTTAAAAATCCAAAACTAATAGAAAGATAAAATCCAGAGAATTCAAAACCCAGATTTACATTTTCTAAAGGCCATATCACATTTCATTATTTTTCCCACAATTTACAGTTGTAGGCTTTATTTACATAACCTTAGAGTTATGTAACTTAGAGTCGGAGGCAGTTGGCAGAGTGCTTTAGTATAGCCTATCGCATAATACGACATGCCTAGCGACTCACTCCAAATGGTCCATGGCTCACTCCTAGTCGGAGGGGCGGGCTCTGTGTGCATGAGAGCTGATAACCAATAAATGCTCAACTGGAAGTGCAGTGCAGGTGGTTCAATGTTGAGGAATAGAGAATACAGGTGTTTAGGACCTCACACACAGAAAAGAAGTTCTTTTATCTGATGACTCATATTTTATGTACTACAACAGAATAGAAAAAAGATTTAAAAAAAGGCAGAGATTGCAGAACTCGCTGTAACTGTTAACCCTTTGTACAGCACAGACTCCATCAGGAAGCACATTATTGACTGTCACAAAAAAGGGCTTGCACGACTGTGGTGGAAGGTTGACACAGTGTTGGTAATTGCAACATGGGTAGCAATTTTCAGTCTTTTAAATTGACATGGTCCAACGATTAGATTAACAAGCAAGACTGGCATGCCCAGTGACTAGGACTCATGTAATTTGATATTGGCTTAAGGGACAATGGAAGAATAAGAAATAATCTTAATAAGAGGTTTAGAAGGTTGGCATTTGAATAATAAAAAATTGCCCGGCCAGTATAGTTTTGACAAGCTGGCAAAGGGTGCCAGACAACTGAAGTAAGACCTACTGTCTGATTTATACCAAGCACACTTTATAGGATAATCAGAGCCATTTTGGGCTCGATTAAGCTTTTCCAATATTCACAAATGGTATCTTCATTTCAGACCTAGCTTAAATGATTATCTTCCAACTTTATCGTGCAACTGACTGTTGCTCTTTAAATTGTTTTGCTACAAAGTTGAACTTGGCACTCGTGTGCCACAGTTGTTGTGAAGTCAAATGTTTGTTTATGAGACTTTTTGTGAGATGCCAGTTTTGGACAGTTGAGACTCTCCAAAATGAGTGTATATCTCAATGTGTGAGCTTCACTGCAGAAATAATAACTACAAAAGACATGCTAGAGGACAAACAATTGGGGAAATTTGTCATTATGTGTGGGGGTCTCTCACATTTTCACAATCAGAATAATTTATATTTTTTTAATCTATGCCAGGCATTAAAGAGAGAGTTATGGAGAGAAAACAAATAGAAAAAGTAGCAATTGGAGGTTGCCTCTGCTTGGCAATGGGTCAATCAACCAAGGGTGCCAACGTGAAAAAGAGGCATCATAGGCTGGCAGGAAGCCAATACAACTCCTCAAAGCTGGCTGGTGATGAAGAGGAGTAAACAGAACTATCAGTATCAGCTTATCAAAATATTCCACATGAATAAAGTGGCTAAACATATGGGGAGTATCTGACGTTATTAAATGGCCTTTCTACAAGCTCCATTGTTGAATATGTGCCTTTCTTGACCAGGAATCGTAGCCCTACAACTAAAGAGCTAAGGCGTCAGCTAATTGTATTATGTGTTCGTCTGGCAGTGAAAGCATTGGTAACTTTCATTCTCCACTTTACACTAAATCTCCGTGTACAACTTTATTTTTCTACCTTTTTCTCTATTGTACTGATCACTCCTATCACTTACTTTTATGTGGATCACTCTTTAATATTGTTTTTATCAGTATACTGCTGCTGTAGTATGTGAATTTCCCCTTGGGATTAATAAAGTATCTATCTATCTATCTATCTATCTATCTATCTATCTATCTATCTATCTAAATCTCCTTACTGCCAAAGATTCTTTTACTTATTTGCATTTCTAGTAGGGTGCTGTGTGGACAACACTGTGAGAGCTGATAGCAGTTACAAATATTTATTAAAGAACAGTCGGTTTATTTATCTGAACTTTTGCAATCATAATTACTAGGAGAAAAAAAAACTGAAATGGAACACTACAAACTTCTCCAAATTCCAAACAACTGCTTTAAACATGAAGCAAGTAATTTAATAACTTTTTTCATCTTATGAACTGTAATGAAATTAAGATGTTATGAAAACCAAGTCCGGGAAGATTTTTGAACATGGCCAGCTAGCACTAACTTCTAATTACCTTCCCCAGTACATGTTACTGCAGCCTGTGGAAAAGAGTGAAGCTGTTTCCGATGTCTGTGATGCGCTATCACCGTCTCAGTCATTCTCACAGCTGATGCTGCGTTCACAAGCCACGACTCAGTCAGTTTGTCACTTGTGTTGCTCAGGAGTCTTCTCACATTATTTTAAGCCTCATACCTCTGAAAGTGATCATGTTGAGTCCAAAAAAGATCAAAATGCAATTCCTTTAAATGTGAAATTTGAAGTTATAAAGCATAGGAAAGTAGCCTTTTTAAACAGTATTAATGAAACGAAATGCTTAATTAGGGTTTATCTGGATGTCTAGAATATTAAACCAGTTCTGTCAACTGTCATGCATTTTGGTGTTATGTGAAGAAAAATTAGGGGTAGTCTTTTGGGTCCAAAGAATGTTCAGAGATTTTTTCATTTAAATTAATAGTAAGGATGTATTCACATTATCAAAATTAAATTTACAAAAGGACTTTTGTGAATTAATTAGTTTCATAAATTAGGGGAAATCAGTGCTTTGCACAATTTCCAAGATGTGACTAAATTATAAAGAAATGACACCATGTGACAATTCCCACAGAAAAAGGGAATGTTTGCATTCCCTTTTGTTTCAGGAGGAGCATGCAGGCGTGAGCTCCATACTGTATATATATTGTGTAAGAAGAACTCACCAGATCTACTCTTTCTTTTTGTCCGTTGTTCCTCTTTTTTTTTGACTCAAATAGCTGTTTGCATGAAGAAATAACAGAACCTTAGTTTGGGAATAAATTAAAGATGATAAGAAATTCTGCTGAGTTTCCTATTGTTTAGTAGTCATAATTAAAGAATGGCCTTCAAATAGTTAATGACAATTTTGGGATCAGGTTTATGCATATGATAGACACTTAACTAACTTTACTAAAAAAACTATTATAAGAGAAATATAAAATGAATTAAACTTGTAATATATAAGTTTAAAAAAACACTTATGCAGTGTAAAACAAGCTATTTATGAACATTTTAATACAAATAGATGACTGTCTTGTTCAAAACTAAAACCTGCAGTATTATCCAAGCACACAAAACTGAAGATTGAAACTTAATAAGTAAAACAGTTGTTGTGATAGCAAAAACTAATTTTAAAAAATCTTACTTAAAGATAATGTTATAATGTACCTAGTATTCACACCGAGCATCAAATCATGAATAATTGCAAGGAGAAGTATACAAATTAAGCACAATATATAATTTCCCAAATTATAATGTACACTGAATAACAGATTATTATGTGAATCGTCTGAAAATATTTAAGCAATTGAATGTGGTCATAACCTCTTTGTTAATAAAAATTTCATAAGAAAACATCTCCACATTGTGCCATATATGGTAATGTATTTGGTGAACATACTTAGTGTTTTGTTAAAGAAATCAGCAGAAAAATAGAATTTGGAATAGTTAGACTATACCATGCAAACAATCTTTTCCGGACAAGATTAGTGCAATGGAGTTGTGCCGTGTGTGACAGGTGTCTGGTCACACTTACAGGTAATCTACTGTAACTTAGACACCATTTAATTATCCGACTACGCCACCCAGTTTTATTAAGAGACTGGGAACTCCTGAATTTACCGATAATAGCACACAGGTTTCTTTAAATTGGGCGGTGAGTAAACACACAAGGAAAGACACAATGGTAATTTCAGGAAAAGCAACAGTAACTTCTATTACACTAGACAATAATAAGTATATTAAAAAGATAAATGAACATTAACAAAATCTATCAATATCAAGAATCAAGAATGAATTTCCTTTTTTAAAAGGAAAACACACAGTCCACACTCTAAAAGTCCGTCAAAAACAGAATTGGAGGATACAACCTTTAGTGGTGCAGAGTCCAGTTTGCGCAGTGTGTTACCCCAACAATTAATCGTCCAACTGTCCACCGATGCACTCTGTTCACCGGACACTCGTTTCCCAACAGAGGTTTTGTCCAATCGTGGAATCCCTGTCAGCATCTCCTCATCGTTCTTTTTCTCCACTCTGGGCTCCTTGTGTTGCTGTGACCTAGGCACACCTCACTTCTCGTCTGCCAGCTTTGCTCGGTCCTTTCATGCAGCTTCCCTCACTTGCTGGACCCACAACCGTCTTCTTGTGGAGCTGTCTCTTCCTCCCTCGGGGTAAGTGTTGCCATCCATGTCCCTCACGTCGCACCAGCCACGTACCCCAGTCTGCCAGTGAGCCCCTGTGCTCTCTGCGAGTCTTGGCAGCGTTCTCAGTGGACTGTCCCTCTTCTTGCCTTCTCCTGCCCAGAAGTTTAAATCTCCTTCAGTCCCTGCAGTTATCAGTTCTGGACAATCGGATAAAAAAATGGCACATCTAAATTTCCTGGGATTAACAAGATTACATCTTGCCTGAAGAAGGGGCCTGAGTTGCCTCGAAAGCTTGCATATTGTAATCTTTTTAGTTAGCCAATAAAAGGTGTCATTTTGCTTGGCTCTTCTCTACATTCATAATGGCTAACATGGTTCAACACCCTAGTACTACTGGGTTTAACAATTAATGAAAACACAAGTTAACAAAATGTATTGTTACCAACCATTAATGAGTACAGATCTGCTGATTAGCAACCAATATTGTCAAACATGTTAATTTCCAAGTCAGGTAAATACAGACATCCTCCAAGGAAGGAGCAGTTCTGTTATCACAACTTGGTATTGTTTGTAATCTCAACCAGCCAAAAACTTCAAAGTGGTGACTCCTTTACAATACAGCAAATACCTACAATCTGCAAACAGCCTTTTAACTTCTCACCCCCAGTGCCAACAATGGGTGCCTATTGCCTGTTCATCTGCTGGGTTTTAAATGTAATATTGACATGTTTCTTTTCCTAAGAGACTCAGTGTACAAAAAATGTCCCCCCTGACACGTGTCACTCATGGCTGCTGATAACATTGGCTCAAAGAGACAGATACTCAAAGGCTGACATTTTTTAGCACGTGCCTAAAACCTGTGAAAACGTGGCAGTTATCCTCAGACCTTTAGCAATGAAATTAGATAAGTATGAAGTGTGTTTCCCACATTTACTGAAAACACTGCATGTCTTTAGAGTTTGAAAATTTCTGAATTTTATTTTCTCCAGCATTCTGGCTGCTGCAGTTTTGGTTTTCCTCTCCTCCCTGGCCATTTGGCCACAGCATTAAGTGATACAATTCGATTGTGAGTTTTGCTGTTATAAGTATTAGACAGTATTACAGTCTTGCTCTGACTGTACAGAGCGGAAGTTGTTCGGAAAAGAGATCAGAATCAGGTGATGGATTGTGAAAATGTTTGGCCAAGATCAAAATTTAGCAGCATAGCCTAGGCCAAAAATCCTAAATGTAAAACCAAAAAGAATGAATAGAGTTAAAGCAAACAAACAACGTAAATCTTGGTCAAGGGGTAGAAAGGAGAGCAAAACCATGCTAGTTATCAAGTTATATCCACAAGTTTGGACAATTAATGCTCCATGTTGTCAGCTTATGAGATGTCACACTAATAATGTCACTCAGCGTAGTTTCTGGGAGGCATCGTCTGGAAACCCATAAACACGTCTTTAATTATGGGTACTGAAGATAAGCGGCACCTATCAAGAACATAAGCTATCACTTCATGAGACAATATTTGCTCTTAAACATTATAATTAATGCATCAAATTAAAAAAACAAAGTGACGTCCAAATTCCTTGAACTCTAAAGCCAATGTAATAAACTAAGAATTACCTTTGGAGGCCATAGGGAAACTGTAAAAAACGAAAAATAAACTTCAAGTAAACAGTAATTTATTCTATGCTTAATTCTGTTAGGAACTTTATTTATTTACATTTGTGATTAGATTTTTACTTTTTGTAAAGGACTTTGAGTTACTCTTATTATTATGAAAATATGCCTTATAAATAAACACTGTAGTCAGATCTTATCTCTCCCTTCCACCAAAGTCATACAGTATGTAGCTGTAGATGATTTGGGGCATAATAACATACCTGGCATTAGCCCCGAGTGTGACCCAGGTACAGAATTGTATGTTGTTACAGTTAACCCCAAGTCAGACTCTGGGTGATGTTTAATGATCCGCTTTACAGTGTTCAAATACCGCTAAGGACAGTATTCTGCTGCAATGAAGTGGATGAAGCAACATTATGCTACCACAAATTTTAAATATTTCCATGTGTTTTGCCACTCATCAAGGTAGCTCATCAATATTCATGAGTGGGGTGGAGCCTTCCACCAAAACATAATAGCATATAAAGATGGAGCTATAAAGCCAGTATAAGAACCAACTGAAACTGAGCTATTAACTCAATTAAGCAATTCAGACTTTCAGTTGCTTACTGTTTTGTGTCCTCATTAAGCATTTGCCCATTTAAGTCACCCTAATGAGCACTGACATAACGCAAAGATACATGGCACTTTCTCACTGTGATGTTGAATGGGTGGGCTTCTCCAGCTTCAACAGTCAGTGCAATGAAATTGCCAGGTAAACACCCTCGCTAAAGATATGCTGGTGCTTTACATTGTATCAGACACTTTCTCTGTCTTACATGTGAGGCTGTTCATACAGAAAACACAATAAAAAACTATTTTTCATGTTCAGATATTTTCTAGATTGTATCAAGGCATTCTGATTGTGGTGAAAACATATCTCAGTATACACGCAGTGGATAATTTTATGTTCTTCTGCTATGTAAAACATCCTTCCATCCATCCATTATCCAACCTGCTACATCCTAACTACAGGGTCACGGGGGTCTGCTGGAGTCAATCCCAGCCAACACATTCTCTCTCTCTCTCTGTGTGAATAAATTGAGATTCACATTTAAAGACTACATACATTTCAGGTCTTTGATTTATAATGAAATAATAATTGTAGAGCTGGTTCAGGATCTTGCTGATATGAGAATAATTAAGCCCAAATTGTCTGTATTAATATGCATTTTTTTCATCAAATGTAAGTGTACAGTTTGCAATATACAATTAAATAAAGACTTTGATTATATAAAAGCTAAAGAAGTAAAATGAATAAAACACAACAATAAAAGTGAAGTACTGGAATGCCGTTAAAACTATTTAAATTTATTTATCAGATTTAAAGACCAGCTTTTCCTTTCATGGAAGTCTGAAAAAAGCAGAGCCAGCTACAAGGCCTTTTCAAAAAATGTTAAAAATGTTCAAATACATGACCCTTATAAGAGTTAATATGGCAAGAATGAGATAAAAAAAAACTTAAACAAGCAGCAGAAACCACTTCTAAGCATCAAAGTACAATCATACGACTAGAACAAAGTTTCTCTTTCCATATCTGATGGTAACTTAAAATATTATAAAACATAATATTTAAGTTGTTGTACTCTATTTAATAACTGTATGTTTTTGTTATTGAACACTGATGAGGGCTCTAGGACTAAGCAAGCCTTAAGCATGTCAAATCTGAAATAGAAAATTCATTTTACACTAGAATTTATTTTGTGTGCGTGCTGTGATCCACTATCTGTAATTAGGCAATAAAATAAAAATTGTGATATTAATCAGTAATGTTAGAACCTGAAAGTCTATGAAATAGTCTTATCAAATTAGGAAAATGCAACATATTGACTTTCAAATCTTGTATATAAACGTCTACGTGTGGAAGTGTGTGTGTGTCTGTCCAGCCTGGAAGTGAGAGGTACAATCAGGGTAAGGGCTCCACCTCTTAGGATACACAAGCGAGGCCAGCACGTCGGCAAAACGAAACCTCCGGAGAAAGACAAAGTTGCTTAGCTGCTAATGCACAAGCGATGTTGGCAAAACGAAAGCTCCTAGGAGAGAGATGCCCAGAGTAGTTTCTTTCAATTATCCGACATCTCTATATTTAAATTTTTTTTATGATGATTTCAATAGCTTCTAGGACCCCGGGTTTTTACAGCACAGGGTTACACAGTTAGTATCCAATAATAGTGGTGACTCTAAAAAGCTTAACTTTTTAATATCTTTCCTTTGCATTTCTTCTAGATGTTTCTCAACCAGTAAGAATTTTTGGTCAATTTTTTGTTGGTTTCTTTCTTCAACATGTCTTTGTTATTATTAAAATATTATGATGTTTCATCGCCATTGACCTGGAATTGTGTGCCGTGTGACATCATAGGAGTGATGGGATAAAATATTGTTTACCGTGTCTGGTTTTTATCTAAGATTCAGGATAACACGAAACACTTTAGCACTTAGAATGTAAGTCTTTTGGTTTTTAGTGTTAGCAAATTCAATGCACATCTTTATTACTTTGATATTGGGTTCATATGTAGGGCTCATTCATACCTAAGAGTTTTCTGGCACTTTAGCACTAGACCTGAGTACACCTAAACCACTTTAAAAGTTTTCAATGACAGTATTCACCTTAAAGCATTTTAGCAGTGAGCGGCTTAGAAAACACCTGCAAGCAGCAGTTTTTGAGTATTTTCTGCCAAATGCTTGTTCAGTTAAAATAAATGGTAACACTCATAAAACAGTAGCAGTAGAAAACAAAAAAGTGTTTTGGAAGCATTTTTACTGGATGAAGTAGCTCATTGAAACTAGAAAAAAAAAATTTGGTGTCCTTGGGAGACTCATAGAGTAGCTGAACTAAATAAAAAATGCTGGAGAGCTGAGCATAAATGGAGAAAAAGTAAACTTATCGTCCACTATGAAATATTGAAGGTACATATACAGTAAATGAATATAGGAAAGCAGTCCATCTTGAGAGGCAGTCCTATTTCTGTAAAATTATAAATGACAATACAGTAAACTCAAGACTTGTATTCTCAAATACTGATTGTCTTCTAAACTCAGCACATTCAACAGGATGTCTCCCGGAAACCTCTAGTGAAACTGGGGAGGCTTTTGCTGAATATTCCTAAAGCATAATAAATCATGCAAGATTGTCTCACTCCACTTATATTTCTTTTGAGTTCAAGCTATATTAATATTAGCAAGCGAAAACTGATGATTCTGTCATTCATCATACAATAATGATACAGTAACAACTCGTATATTCATTGTATTGTTTTGTACAGTTCATTACTGGAATTGTTTTAAAATAGAAATATAAACAATATCAAAACTCATAATACGTTTATCTTCCTTTGTACATTCAACAAATTAGTCATTCAAAACTGAAACTTTTGAAAATATGATTCTGATTTGTAACAATTATTTGCTGTCAACTTTACTTTAGCACACACTTTTAATGGCTCATTAACTGCAGTGAGCAGGTATAATTTACTGATTATTTTGCGTTTGACCTGAATCATTACCTGAGAAAGAGTCTTACAATTCTTATTCATTGGATTTATGAAAGACTGAGTGACATGATTCTTGTTCCTTTGATTCATGAACTGAATCATCACCCATGAATGAGTCACATGATTCACTTGTGATTCTGTATCGTAACGTCTTCTTTTAACTATGTATATTAAATGTGTTACAGTGGTTTGCTTACTGTAATAGAACTGTTATATGAATTATGATCATGTTAAATATTTAATTAATTATGTATACATACAAGTACTGTACATGTATGGACCAATCACTATTCACGAAAATGATCAAATGAATCTAATGAATCAATTCACTCGAATGGGTAGTTCAAAAGAATCAATTCAGGAAAGTGAATCAAAATGGCCATCACTATTTCTAGGTGTGTCATATAAACCAAACAATTTTCTTGAATATTGTTTTCCATAGGGGATTTTTCTTCTTTATTAATTATATTGTAGTAATTTTTCTTTTTATATTTGTAATTTTATATTTATAATTTTTCTTTTTTATATAACTTGGGGCTGCCAGTACAGCTGATGTTTAAAGACTGCAGAGTTCCTAGTCTTACCTCTGGGCATTGAGGTTTCCTCTTTGTTTGTGGCTCTCCTTTCACATCTTAAAGTTCTGGATTATTTCTTTGAAGATTAGTTTGGTTTTATTGTATTTTATATTACCAGACCATTTGTTCTGCTTGGCCTGTTTTAAATATCAGGCCTTTACCCATTGTTTTGCCTTTTTGTATTGTTCATTTTATATTTCTCTGCCCTATCTAGTCTTTGGTCTGTTTTGTATCTTTGTCTTTTAGTATTGCTTGGTTGTTTTAGTTTGGTTTTGATTTTGGCCTTTTGTATTTCTTGGTGTTTACTTCGTTGCTTTATGGATTTTGGCTTTTAAAATTGCTTGGCCATCTTTTACCAGTTGTATGTTGGCTTCTATATTGCTTCACATTTTCTTTATTTATTGTATTTTTGACATTTTTACTTTTTGATTTTTAATTATTTGCTTGAGTAAATAGTAATTAAGACAGTAAAGCTAATCTCAGTTCTCCTTTCTGATCAGAGTCTTAAATCACAAGTGAAGACCCTGGAACTCACAGTATAGCCAGTGATAAATTCCAGTGTTGATTTACCAGTACAGAGAGTACCTGGAAATATTTCATAAGGAAATGCTATTTTAGAGGGATTTAAATAAGTGTCTGCCTATACACACTAAACATAAGAAAATGGGTTTCTAGAAATCTTTTTTTCAATTCGGGTCAATATCTTAGATGTTTCTCAATTGAAACTAAGTAATCCAGGCACATAAACTGTTTCTCCCAGTTGCATCCTTGACTAGTTCTATGTTTTTCTTTGTCCAATATAAAAGCTCTTAAGAAGAGTGAATTTATTTCACATCTGGAATTGTTCCTTTTGTGTTTAAATTGGCCACTCTCAGATACTTAAATGAGAAAAAAAATTGGATGCACATTTTTGGAACATTCAGTCAGACAGAAACTCCCGAATCATCTTTCATCCAATCATTTGTTTCAGTTCAGTCCAAACACATCTCTTTCAGAAAATGGTCACAAATATACCTTTCTCTAAATTGAGGGTGACATGCAAAATAGCTGATCATCAGCCCTGCTACCTTAAACTGACAGAGACGTTATGGGACAGTCTTAAAGATTTTCTGACAAAATTTTGAAATATCTATATATATAAGTTCTGCTGTGAATATGTCTTGGAACTTCTTCTATTTAATTTCTGTGTTGGCAACATTATCTACAACTATGTAACACCTTGAATTGTTGCAGCAAGAAATTTTTACCCATTTCTTAAATATGAAACCTACAATAGAGCAGCACAGGACAATGCTGTTTATTTTAACGATTGGAAGCAATGTTAAACCAAAGCGATTATGTAAAATTGGAAGACAGCTTGAAATTAGTGTCTATTATTCCTATTTAAATAAGGAAATTCATTATTTGTGATTTGTGTGTCATGTGTCCATACAACTGCATGTTCAAAGTGTAGCTCATAAAGTTACTCATAAACAAAATGATCTCTCTGTCATTCTACGACTTGCATGTATGATCATTAGCTATAGCACACTGTCATGTGACTTCTGGTATATGACAGGAAATCGCTTGGGCATTGTCTGTTTAAGGTTTTTAAATTTAACTGAGCTTTGCTTTATTTTACCACAGTGCTTCCTGCTCCTAGAAATTCCATCTATTGTGGAGCTCACCTATTCAGTTTTCAGGGTTAGAAGCAGTGCTTGAAGTTGGGCAATACTCACTGGCATGCAGTACTGGCACCTCTTCCAATTTCTACTTAGAGTACCAGTAACGTTTCTCAGTGTATGTTACTGTATTGCACCACTTAGAATCCACCCTTTCTTTGATTGAATGTTAGTGTATAGCTATAAACAGAGAACTCTTAATTGTTGCAGTACATCATTTGCTCCCCAGTAATATGGTTTCACTTCAAGCGGTGATTAGAACATTAGTATAATAGAACATTACAACGGTGATGAGACTAGGCCATTCAGGCCAACTACCTCATCCATCCTATTCACCTATATTGTCCAAAATAACATTAGGTGGATGTTGTGATGTGAGATTTTGCATATAACTTGATAAATGTTTTCTATGTCTTTATTTATAATTTAGGCAAACCAATGTAACTTTCGTGAGAGGTATTCGTGTTTGCCCCTATTTTACGACTGTCTCTTTGTAATTTTATGACAGGATTTAGGGAGATGTGTCTTAAACCAGTTTGATGAGTATTTCTCTGCTAAAGTCTTTGAACCCCCTGCAAGGAAGCCAGGATGTTTAACATATGGTTTTGGGGCAGGAGATAAGATGATCTATTCCACCCATTGGTCTGAGATATGGCTGTCTGGATTGGCTGGAGGAATTGGAGAGAACATCTATAAATGTACTTGCTCAACCACATTCTCTCTCTCTTACTAACATCTGAAAGAAGCATCTCTCTTACCAACATATGATGAAGAAGCATCTCTCTTGCTAACCTGTGATGATGAAGACAACACAATGAAGAGCACAGCTCAGCAGCCATATTGAACAGACATGTGGCTGAAAGCTGAGCACCAATGATGCCTTAACTAGAGACATTTTAAGTAACTGCAAGTCTGTGTGCCACCTGAATTACACATCACCATTTTATCAGGTTGTATGGTTGCCAATATTGAAATGTACTTTGCATTTTGTTATTATTTATGAATATTATCAGTAATACATAATTTTATGTGTAACTTAACTCCGCTTGTCTTTTTACTACATCTAATTGCCTGAGGTTATAGATATAGAAGGGAAGGTGGGGATAAGTTATATAAAATAATATCTTATAAACAGTGGTAAGTCTGTGAGATTAGGCATTCTAAGGCTGCATATTAATAATACAATAGGGGAAAGTAGAGCTATACATATTACTCTACCAAGATAAAACAGTGGAGATTTGAAAGTCCCAAAAGTCCTGCTCTTCACCATTATTTGGTTATTTATTTCATGTGCCTATGGTTATTTACGTGAAGAAAAACTTTCATACATGTCCCATGTTCTTGTTGCAGAGTTTATTTTAAAGTAACAACTAGGAGCTACTAATTCCTGTTTAAATTTTAAAAACTTTGGTTACATTACTGCTTAATTTGAATTTACTTAAACTAAAAAGGTTCAGCTGCTTGAATGTCTTCCCATAGCTCATAACTCTTAGTCTCGGTATCAGCCTAGTTGTTCTTCTCTGGACTTTCTCAGCTGCTGCTAATACAATTTGGAGATGAAAACTGCAAAATACTCTAGATGTGGCCTCACTAGTGTGTTGTATAATTTAAGCATAACCTCCCCTTGATTTACTTTGCACATCATGACGTGCCCTGACATCCTTTTAGCTCTCTTAATGGCTTCTGTACACTCTCTGGATGTAGATAATGGTGAGTCCAGTACAACTCCTAAGTCCTTCACATATGGCGACTTTCAAATTTTAGACTTCCAATTGTGTATTCAAATCTAATATTTTTACTTCCTACATGTGGTACTTTACATTTACTTACATGAAATGTTATCTGCAACAAATCCACCCAAGCCTGTATGTTGCTCAAGACCCCTTGTAACAATGTACTTGATTCTACATTATCTACCATATCACTTAGTTTGGTATCATCTGCAAACTTAAACAGCTTGCTATTTATATTCCTATTCAGATCATTTATATATACATCAGACCTTACTTATTCTATGTTAATTAATGTTGACTTATGTTTATTTTTTATTGTGTCTTCTATTTTTCTATTCTTCATTTTGTAAAGCACTTTGAGCTACATTTTGTTTGGTATGAAAACGTGCTATATAAATAAATGTTGTTGTTGTTGTTATATATTAAAAATAGCAGTGGTCCCAGCAATGGACAATAAGGGACAACACTATTAACTATAAATTCTGACACAGCGCCTTGAACCATGGCTCATTGCTTCCAGTGTTTTAGCCAATTTTGCATATACACAGTATGCCCTGTATTTCCATTTCATTTACTTTGATCTCCAAGCTCTCAAGTGGGATCATAGCAAAAGCCTTCTGAATATACAAACATTATAAATAAACAATACAATATGCATGTATATATATAGTATATATATCTTTTTTTGCTTCGTCTGACTGCCTCTCCAGTGTTGACGTCACTTCTGTTGTTGGCCTTCCTGTATCCTCCCATTCCTGTCCTTGACCTACATAACCAACATGGGCACCAACCTATTGCAATTCTGTCTTGAACTAGAGTCTCCACACTTATGAATACGTGTTGGCAAATATTATACAGGGTTCACCCAAGTGTTTCCCAACTCTTTAACTTTGTCTTATCTTTAACTTTGTCTCCTCTTTACAGTATATACATGCAAACATATATACTGAGATTATCATGAATATTTATCGCTGAACCTCAGAAGGCATTCTGGGTAAAGGAATCACTATGTATTACTGAAACCAAAGGCATTCTGGGTAAAGGAATCACAATATATTGCTGAAACCAAAGGCATTCTGGGTAAAGGAATCACTATGTATTATTGAAACCAAATGCATTCTGGGTAAAGGAATCACTATGTATTACTGAAACCAAAGGCATTCTGGGTAAAGGAATCACTATGTATTACTGAAACCATACACAACTATGCATGACAGAAAGGCTATCCAGAGGTTATAACATCTGTGCATCAGATGCCAAGTTTTCTTCCAAATCCCTTTACTGTAGTCTAAAAGATTCCTATTTAATCTGCTACAACAGAACTTTGCTTAATTATTGATTCGCTACTGAAAAATTGTAATTTATTTCTGAACCACACACATTGCTGTTAATGGTCACCTTTGCCATTCCAAAATTCAGACCAGACCACAGAATATGGCAATGTTTGTGTGCATATTATAAGCGAATGGTACAAATTCAATCTTTAATGTAAAAAGGAAGAGGAAAGACTGCGGTGGGCTGGCGCCCTGCCTGGGGATTTTTTTCCTGCCTTGTGCCCTGTGTTGGCTGGGATTGGCTCCAGCAGATCCCCGTGACCCTGTAGTTTGGGTATAGTGGGTTGGATAATGGATGGACGGATGGATGGAGGAAAGGTAGCCCCTCTACCACTCACCTTTTACAACAAAAATAGACCAGTTTGCAAAAAAGGTTAAAAGCACTGGGTGGTTGAGCTTGAAGCCACTCTATCACTGCCACATTGAACCATGTGTCCATTTTCTAAACCGCTATATTCTGAGCAGGGTCATGGAGAACCCAATCTCAACTTGCAGGAACAATTCCATGACAGGGCACCAGACAAGCACACACACACACACACACACACACACACTCACAGTACACATGACTCTTTGTTTCTTTGCTACACATGCACACAGGGGCCAATTTAGCATTGCCAAACCAGCCGAACTGCATGTCATTGGACTGTCGAGGGCAAACCCACGCAAACACAGGGAGAACATGCAAACTCCATGCGGGGAGGACCCTTGATGTGATCCCCAGTATTCTTGTTGCAAGGCAGCAGTACTACCACTGCTTCAGCGTGCCCCCTATATTGAATCATAGGATGCTATTATGCCTCACTCTTTAGAAGAGTTTTCATTAGAGTCATGCAGCGAACCTGCTTGAATCAGGATGATACATTTGTAAAAAGCTTCATGACACTTTCCTGATAAATCAAGTAATTCTATTTTGTTTTATTACGCCTACTCAAAGAAGCTTTGGATTAAACAGTGTAGGAGGAATATTACAAATTAGAATTAATAGCTTGTTTTGCACACTTTGTTAAATTTTGAAAATTAAATGTAATGTTTGTTGTTAAGGTCACACTGAAATGTTGTGAGCAATACTTTGGCTAAGAGATCGGTTCTAACTCGTGAATCCACCTGAGATGCTTAAAAGTCTTTTCTCTATTTCTCAAAAATGACATTTTTTACAAGCCTTTGCTAGTCACCATGCCTGATACATTTGTCCTGGCACAAACCGCACGGTTAATATTGCTCTAAAACTGCTGTGCTCTACAGCTTGAAAACGCCTTTGTCCTTTTTGTAAAGTACCCTTTGAATTAAATATTAAATACAAAGCTGGAAGAATAATACCTCTTCCATTTCATTAGCTGACTTCCTCCTTCTTTAGAATGATACTTCAGTGGTCACTTGGTGTTATCCGAACATGAAGTGACTCTGAATTTAGCACAAAATGTTTTTTTCTAGCTCCAGACAATAGAACCTTTCAGTAGCTCCTACTTGAGACAGACTTCATTGTGATGCCGGAGTATTAAAAACTGAATGGGCCTTTGACAAACTCATCCTGGGATGTAGTGCCCTGGCAGAGCCCCTCAACGTTCACGTGCTTGGCATTTGAACCTTTATTTTTTACTTAATTTAAATGTGTCCATTATGTTTTTGTTGTCAATCAATCAATAAATTTCATTTTATAATCAGCATCATCTCAAAGACCTCTACAAGAAGTAAGAGTTTTAGTATTTTAAACAATATGTAGTCTGCACACATCCAGTTCTTGGCTCTAACAATATTTGTCAAGGGGATTTTTGTTGAGTATTTTATTCAAACACTAATAATGGAGGCATAAGAAGAAAATGCATATGTGGGAAAAATGAAGGAACAGGAAAGACTCCCAGGCATAGATCAGTAAACATTCATTCTGCTCTCCAGTGGAGCTCCAGTGGACCACAATGGCCTACACACTACTGAGTTTTGGTCATTACAGGCCACTTCCTTCAATATGGTTCTTCAAGCAACTGCAAGGCACCAGAAACACACACAGTATACTACTGTTATAGCCCGGCCAGGGTTTCTCCCCTGGCTGGAGTTCAAATTCATGTTTTATGTTCATTTTATGTTCATTTTTGATTCCTTTTTTGGTGTTGACTATGTGCATCATTATTTATTTTTGAATTTGTCTATGGATGTAAGCTGCTTTTCTTATGTTTCATGTGTATTGTGGGTGGTTCCCCAAGATGCAGGGCTACCTGCCAATCACCATCAGGAACTGCCCTCTGCCATATAAATCCCGAGGATCTTCCATGGTTCCTGGTGGTTCATTTCTAATGTGCTAGGGCAGGGATATCCAACTCCGGTCCTTATGGGCTACAGTGGCTGCAGGTTTTTAGTCTAACCCTTTTCCTAATCAGCGAGCGGTTTTAACTGCTAATTAACTAATTTTCTATTCATTTTAATAGCTCTGTTTTAAGGATTCAGTCCTCTGAATTGATTTGTTTCTTCATTAAATGGCAGCCAAACAGAAATTAAATGTGAAACAAGCCAACAGATGACCAGCTAAATTGAAACATCAAACTCCAGGCAATTTCACTCCAACCAGTTTCTTAATGAGAAGCCAATTCTTGCTGTTGATCAAAGCTGTTATTAAATATCATGACTTGTCGCTGCTCTCATTCTGCCACAGCAGATTGTTGATTTTCTGTTTTTTCTAAGACCACCGTAAAGATGTTTGGGTGACCTGAGCAGATCAACATGACCAAGACCTTCACCTTTCTTTATTTTCAGGTTAGCTGGTCATGTGGCGGCTTCTTTGGTGTCTCATTATTGTTTGGCTGCTAATTAAGGAAAAAGAAACAACTAAGGGGTTTGAGTCACGTCAATTAAAACTAATGCAAAACAAGTTAATCAGCAGTAAAAATGGCTCACTAATTAAGAAAATGGTTAGAATGAAAACCTGCAGCCACTGCGGCCCACCAGGACTGGATTTGGACACCCCTGCCCAAGGGTGTTGGTGAGTTTTCTTGTATTCTACTATGCTTTTGTCTGGATTACTGACCATTGTGTTCTGTTTTTACATATTGGGACTGCTTCACTGTGGGTTGCCCTTGCTAGAAACTCCCTTTTGCCTTCTTTGCTTTATGGAATTTCATGTACTTACCAAGAATTTTTGTGATAACAAAATATCTATTTTAGTAAGATTCTACATGGACCTTTTTGTACCTGGATGGGGTTTTTGATGGGATATCTCCCAACTCAGCTATCAAGTCGATGCCTTGAGGTCTGGCCATGGTTTCCACTGCTCAAGTGCAAATTTATTACCTTATGTACATAATGCACTACGTTAAAATGTCTGCGACAGACTAGTATCAATAGTACTGTATCAAGAACATATTAAATATGACATGGGCTCCCAAAAATCCCTAAAACTGGTCAAGAAGACAGGTGTCAGGTGTAGTTCTTAAATATGCCTCCAGGCACAGTCTGGCTAACCAGTCCGCAAAGTGTCATTGTGCTGAGTAAATCGAGTGTGTATTTCTGGCATTTATTCTATAACTAGCCGTCCCCCGCGGCTCCACCCGCGTGCTAGTGAAACAGGACAAACTTTAAAAATCAATGAACAAACAGGTATCGCTAGCTAAGTGGAGGCAAGGTACACTCCAAAACGCAGAGGTACACCGACTTGAATGGAGGCTGACGCATGAGTGAGGAGGGTCCTGCCTGGCGCCCCACTCCTGACGTCATGCTTTCCCCTCCCCTCGGCCTGCAGCCTTTGCCTTGGAGTAGTGCGAATATATCGCTCCTGCAAGCAAACTATGATTCTTTGCATGATCAGGGAGGTCACAAAATCGACTGGAATGTTCAAGCAATTTATAGAAAAAGACAAAATTTAAATCTGTTAAGTACTTCTCTCGTTCACTAGCTAAGTGGAGGTTAGGTTACACCCCAAGTGAGGCGCGTGAGTAAGGAGGGCCCCGCCGCCTCCCCTTGGCCCACCGTGTCTCTCTTGGATTTGTGCAAATGAATCAGTACCGCAAGTGAACTATGATACTTAGCGCGATGAGAGAGGTCGCAAAATCAACTGGAATGTTCAAGCAAATTATAGAAAAAAACCTGATCTGAATCCGTGAAAAGTGGACATACATGGAGAGAGACAGACGTTGGATTTTATATAAAGAAATTGTGTGTGTCACTTGGGTAATTCTCAGTCCTTTACTTTTTTCTCTTCAGTTTCCTTCTAATTATTTTATTAAATTAGACTAGATTAGATTAGATGCATATAGCAGCAGAAACATAAAAGATAAATTAATTAAACCAGATGAATAAACACAAGAACTGCTGGCTTCTTTGTCACTTGCATCTTATTGCTAATAAGGAGCCATTAAAAACAGGGAATGCAACTGTTTAAGACTTAAATAATCAATTAGGGGTGGGGAACCTTAAGAAGTAAAGCAACTAAAATGAAACATTTAAGCAACAAGTACTTAATCAACAATAATTGGCTTCTCATTAAGAAACTGGGCTGGAACAAAACCCTGCAGCCACTGTGGCCCTCCAGGACCGACGCTGCTCACCACTGGCTTAGGTGGTTAAATTAGGTTGGTTTGGGGTAACATGGGGATTAGTAGGGTCATGTGATTGGGGCACTGAGGATGCATTGTGGGCTTTTCCATTCACGTTTATCTCTTTCTCTTTTCCTAACTCTCTTGCTGAAGAAGCCCTCCAGGAATTATCATGGTGCTCCTGATGTCTAGTCCATCCCTGCTCAGGAGTGTATTTTTTTGATTTTGTAACCGCCTATTTGTGCGAGAGTACAAAAGGCAAACAGATAACTATCCTAAAAAGTAAAAAAGAAAGTGACTCTTTACCTTAGACAATATTACCTAACTGAAAGTGAGTTTATTAAAATTTTATATTACCATGATATTTATGTCAGCTTTTTGCAATTGTTCATTTATCAAGAACTCTATGATCTCCAGGAACATTTAACTCCACTTATTAAATGAGTTACACACATAATATTATGAGACATGATTACACCATGAAGCATCTGCTTCCACTTTGGAAAGAACTGCAGGCTATGTTTTCAAATAATATATAATTATGAAATGTGCGCACGTCCTGTATGAGACTACATGTTTGCATTCAGCGCTTTTTGGACCCTTTGAAAGTCACATTTTCAAAAGAAAGTGTAAAGAATATAGAAAAATCACAGCCTGAATGTTTATTATTTTACACATTTTCTTCATCTAGTACAATAGTTGGCTAGTAGCAAAGTGTTACAAACATCTCATTCAGTCATTTCAGCAGACGGCAAGAAATCTGCTTCAGTGGGAGGTTTGTTGCAGAGTCTCCACATCACAGTGAAATGTTACACTGACAATTCAAAACATGGGTAGCTTTCACTATCTGAAACATTTCATGATTCTAGTCTTATTACAACTGCTACAATGGGATTATACAGTGTATGGGTGGTGTCACCTTTGAGGGGCACTTCTAAGTAGCCCCTCATCCAAATCAAAGGGAAGGGGTCCTATTACAAAAGGCATGATTAACCATGGAGACAGGATTCAAATGACAGAGACAAAACAATAAACCTGAGATCCTCAAGACCTAACTGTACAAGGGTGATCCTTTTCTACCAGGTAAGGTGGCCAGCCTGCTTGTTTACTTTGTCCTATCTGATGCTTCTTCTCCTGTTCAAATCTCTAGTTTCTCTCTTTTCTAACCAGGCCAGCTGTCCTCCTGACTCCAGCCTGAGGTGAGAAGGTCCTCGCTTCCAGGAGGTGTTTCTGCAGTGTACCCGTGTAAGCAGTTGGACTCGCAAGCACACCCAGCATCCAGATTAACACCACAACAGTCTAGTCCAAGGATGCAAAATATGCAAGGAAGGATGAATGGAAGAAAACACACAATACAAAAAAGGTGAAAAAATAACACATTCTGTGCTCCTTTGCTTTTCAAATAATTCACATGCCAAGTCATTCAGTTGTACACTCACTATGGGCAAAACGTTGTTTACGTGCAGGAAACATGTCCACATGGGAACAGGCTTTTAAACAAATGAATGAGGCCAGAAGGTGGATGTTCAGTTCCAAAGCCTGATCACATGTGAACGCATTTTCCACACTAATCTGATTTCCAGAAGTTTTTATTTAACAATAAATTGTGAGCATATGACTGGATGACTTCACATGCGGATTTTGCAAAATGAGTAACATGAGATGTTTTTTGAGGATGTTTTTTATATTGTTTATTGTTGTCCAGTGTTGGTATCTATTATAAGTAAAGATATTTGTTTCATTAAAGTTTTTGATATTGTTTGCTGTTCTCCAATGTTTGGTCTCTCTAGACCAGTGTGTTTCAACCAGTGTGCCATGGCACAGAGAAGAGCCGTCTTAGCTACCTAGGTGTGCCATGGAAATAACAGTGTAGCACACTTGGGTCTGAACCTGAGGGGACAAGCGCCACAGGTGGTTGAGATCTGTCTGAAGAAGATAGGACTACCTGGAGAAGCTGGCAGCTCCATGATTGCCATGTTAGAGCATGGTCTAGAGTCCATCTGCCCTGCGTGTGTGGTCGCCAGCGATCATCACAGGCCTGGTGGATAGTGGGTGTACGAGTTGCCTCTGAGGTATTGAGGGCTGGGCAAAGGGGAGAACAAGCTTGGAGATGCCACCAAAGTACTCACTAAGTGCCGTGTCCTCCTGATCTTGGAGCTCCTTTTTACCAGCTTCTTCAGTAGACCCACCCCTTTGGGCATTTGACCACGTGTAGGAGATATACTCTATGTATGTTTGTGTTTAGTAAGATAGTGGCATGCCTTAGGATGATTTTGGTTATAAAAATTGTGCCAAAAGGGTTGGGAAACACTGCCCTAGATGTTCATCCCATCGTAAATTTGGTAATGTCTGCTCTACAAGAAAACATAAGATTCAAAAACTTATCATCAACTTATCAACAACATTTATTTATATAACACATTTTCATACAAAAAGTAGCTCAAAGTGCTTTACATAATGAAGAAAAGAAAAATAAAAGACAAAATAAGAAACTAAAATAAGACAATATTAGTTAACATAGAAAAGGAGTAAGGTCCGATGGCCAGGGTGGACAGAAAAAACAGAAATAAAACTCCAGACGGATGGAGAAAAAAAATAAAATCTGCAGGGGTTCCAGGCCACGGGACCGCCCAGTCCCCTCTGGACATTCTACCTAACATAAATGAAATAGTCCTCTTTGTAGTTAGGGTTCTCACGGAGTCACTTGATGTTGATGGTCATACAGACTTCTGGCTTTTAATCCATCCATCATTGTTGGAACATCATGGTACTTTGAGTAGATGGATACCAAAAGGATACCGGAAAAGGAAACAGAAGAGAGAGTAGAGGTTAGTGCAAACTTTAGAGCCACCATGAATATTTATTATAATGAGTTGGATATACAGAGTATCAGGATTTTGATTACAGTGAAGTTATGAGAAGGCCATGTTAAAATAATGAGTTTTCAGCAGTGTTTTAAAATGCTCCACTGTATCAGCCTGGCGAATTCCCATTGGCAGGCTATTCAAGATTTTAGGTGCATAACAGCAGAAGGCCGCCTCACCACTTTTAAGTTTTGTTCTTGAAATTCTAAGCAGACACTCATTTGAGGATCTGAGGTTACAATTTGGAATATAAGATGTCAGACATTCCAATATATAAGATGGGGCGAGATTATTTAAGGCTTTGTACACCATAAGCAGAATTTTAAAGTTAATCCTGAATGACACAGGTAACCAGTGTAGCAACTGGAGAAATGTGCTCGGATTTTCTTTTCCTAGTTAGGATTCTAGCAGCTGCATTCTGCACTAGTTGCAAACAATTTATGTCTTTTTTGGGTAGTCCTGAGAGGAGTGCGTCACAGTAATCTAGTCGACTGAAAACAAACACTTGAACTAATTTCTCAGTATCTTTCAGTGATATAAGAGGTCTAACTTTAGCTATGTTTCTTAAGTGAACAAATGCTGTCCTAGTGATCTGATGAATATGCGATTTAAAATTCAGATTACAGTCAACAGTTACCCCTAAGCTTTTTACCTCCGTCTTGACTTTTAATCCTAATGTATCCAGTTTATTTCTAATAGCCTCATTGTATCCATTATTGCCAATCACTAAGATTTCAGTTTTCTCTTTATTTAGCTTGAGAAAATTACTATTCATCCATTCAGAAATACATGTAAGACATTGTGTTAGTGAATTGAGAGAGTCGGAGTATCAGGTGTTATTGATAAGTACAGCTTTGTGTCATCAGCATAGCTGTGGTAGCTCACGTTGTGCCCTGAGATAATCTGACCTAACGGAAGCATGTAGATTGAGAAGAGCAGCGGACCCAGGATAGAGCCTTGTGGAACACCATATAGAATATCATGTGTTTTTGAGTTGTAATTACCACAACTAACAAAGAATTTTCTACCTGCCAGGTAGGATTCAAACCAATTTAGTACCCTGCCAGAGAGGCCCACCCATTGACTAAGGCGATTTCTAAGAATATTATGATCAATGGTGTCAAATGCGGCACTCAGATCTAGGAGGATGAGAACAGATAAATGGCCTCTGTCTGCATTTACCCGCAAGTCATTTACTACTTTAACGAGTGCAGTTTCTGTGCTGTGATTTGTTCTAATTTGTTTATTGAGGTGGTCATTTAGCTGCATAATGACTGCCTTCTCCAGAATTTTACTCAAGAAAGGCAGGTTAGAGATGGGTCTAAAATTTTCAAGAGCCGAGGGGTCGAGATTATGTTTCTTAAGTAGGGGTTTAACTACAGCAGTCTTAAGGCAGTCTGGGAAGACCCCCGTATCTAATGACGAATTTACTATGTCAAGAACATTATCAATTAGCACGCCTGATACTTCTTTGAAATAATTTGTTGGTATTGGGTCAAGGACGCAGGTGGAGGGTTTTAATTGAGATATTATTTTTTGTAAATCAGGTAAATCTATCCTAGTGAGTTTAATTTGTTTATAACGGAATGCTGGGGTTTAGGGGAGATATACTATGTTATTTCTAATATCATTAATTTTTTGGTTGAAAAATACAGCAACAACCTCATAGGTTTTACTGGAAGTACTTAGGAGGCATTCCTTTGAGTTACCTGGGTTTAGCAGACGATCAATCGTAGAGAATAAGACTCTGGGATTACTAGCATTGTTATTTATAATCTTAGAGAAATAGCAGCGCCTCTCAAGACGGACAGTGTTATTGTATTCTGTTATTTTAACCTTTAATATTTCATAATGGATAGTTAGTTTCGTTTTCCTCCATTTACGCTCAGCTCTACAGCATGTTCTCTTTAAATCAGACACTCTTTCGGTCTTCCATGGTATAACAATGCTAGAAGATTGTTAACTGTCTTTTCAGGTGAAACTATGTCAACAGCAGCTCTCACTTTAGTATTAAATCTTTCCACCTTACTATTTACATTATCCTCGCTATTATAGTTGGCACTATAAACGGACTGATTGCTTAGAATGTTTGTAAGGTTTAAAGCTGCTGCTGAGTCAAAGAAGCGTTTTTTAACAATATGCTTCTCATGGGTGTTTTCTATCATTATTTCTATATTAAAAAGTGGAAGAAAATGGTCTGATAGACCCGTATCAATGACCTGCTTTATATCAATTTTTAGTCCTTTAGTAATTACTAAGTCTAACGTATGACCTGCTTTATGTGTAGGCTGATTAACGAGCTGTCTCAAATCAAAAGAGCCCAGGAGGTTCATAAATTCTTTTACTTTTAGGTCACACTGATTATCTATATGAAAATTAAAGTCGCCAACTATTAGGAGTGTGTCATAGTTCGTAATTAAAATTGACATTAAGTCAGAGAATTCCTCAAAAAGAGACGCGTTGAATTTTGGAGGTCTATACACGGATAATACTAGAACTTGAGAATCTCCATGGATAACAATGGCGAGATACTCAAAGGACTTGAACTTACCAAAACTGACATCTTTACATTTTAACCGGCTCGAGTAAATGTTTGCCCAGCCCCCGCCTCTTTTTCCTTGTCGATCTGCACGAGTAAAACTGTAATCCGGAGGTGCAGATTCGATTAAAACAGCCGCCCCTTCTGAGCTAAGCCACGTTTCACTTAGTGCAATAAAATCTATTTTTTTATCACTAATAAGATCGTTGATAAAAAAGTCTTATTAGTTAGAGCTCTAACATTTAATAGTGCCATATTTAATGTTTCAGAGGGGCAGAGATGAATACTCTATGCGTTATTGATATTGAGTTTAAACCAAATGGAGTATGTAACAAATACAAACCAACATTTTTGGGTGGAGTGTTCCTTAGAAGGCTAGTCAGGAGTATTCTGATGCCTACTGTGAAGCACTGCCAGTTCACCACTGTTCCCACCAGTAGCTTAACCCTTGCTGAAGAATAAAGGTGCAGCCCACTACTGAGCTCTGAAGTTATTCTCTCATAGAGGCTCAACTTCTTACACAGAGGGGGCCCAGCTACTATTTATAGGGTCATTCCTAATGCAATCCAGGATCTCCAGCCAGCCAGGCAATTCTCTGGAAATTTTGCCCTCATGACTATGGACAGGAGAAACATACAACTGATCTCCCATTCTAAATCACGTCATGCACTATGGCAGCACCGCTGAATTACAATACCTGCCGGGCCCCTTTAAGAAAAAAATGTTATTTTAGTGCTTGGAAAAATTCCAAATAGTAATGTAACTCTGCTGTCAAATCTAAATTCAAACTGCTTTGGCTTTCATTTCACTTTCTGGAATTGCTTGCTCCAGTACTGAGCTGCAGGGGGCAATCTATCAGGTTAGCATAGGGCACAAGAGCGTTGCAAAATTAGCTCTGAATTTAGGAGTTCTTTTGTATTCAGATGTTGTTTTATAACTCACATTAGTTTGGTATTAAATTTTCACCCTAACTGAAAATGTAACAAAGTGTAGCCACGTTGAAAGTGCAGAGGATATAGAAACACAAACTGATTCCTTGGCTTATAAAATACAATTGATTATTGTAATGCTTTTCATTCAGGCACAACAATGTATACAACAAGAACCTGGAAAACTGGTGTGGTTGTTCCTGGCAGTACAATGGACCTTTCCTTTCTCCTGTGCCATCTTAGTGCTCTTTTCACCCACAAAACTGTCAATCTTTTAGTCAAGTGTACTGTATATGTGTTCTAAAGGTCACCAACTGAAGATGACAACTGCACTTAACCGCTCCTCTGCTGTCCTAAAAGAAATCTAAAAAATCAACGGTGAGATGCTGTAAGCCTCAATGCTAAGTTAACGAGGAGGAATGAATGACCGGAGGGAGCAGCACTGCCAGCAACTGGTGTACAGCACCAAGCGTCATGTTGCTAAAGTGTGGGCATAACCATTACATAGAAAAAGCACTGACCTCAGATAACCCGAGGGTCTCCTCTCTTGCCCCATCTTTTGCCTTTCGCACACAAGGAAGGTATGTCCAGTTGCTCAATTTTTGAAAGCAGCGCCAGAGCTAAACGCAAACGTGGACCATTAGTGGTGGGGGTGTTTGTATGTTTGGGGTTGATATTGTATGGTTATATTAATGTCTTTGTTGATTTCTGTTATATTACCTTTGTTTTACTGTCAAATGGAGTCCGTCTTTGGTCGTTTTAGCTGTGTTCACAGATCTGGTCCAAGTTATGATCGCATCTGATTAGAACCTGTTCTGTCCTGAAATGGTAAGTTCTTTTATAAGGCTGAAGCTTTTAACCAGGAGAGATGGGTCGATTTAGTGATATTGGAAGCAGGGATGGGAAGATCGATACCACAGTAATCGATATTTCGATACCCAAACTGTACTCATGTGGTATCTAGTACTATTCAGAAATATCGAATACTACTTTATGCTTTGCGCCCTCTCCCACCATAGCCGAATATCTGTGGAGGAGAAGCGAAAGCTTTAGATTTGTCAAAATTCTTGATCTCCAGTTTTCGACGGATCTGGACATTTTAGTGTCCCCAATACTGAAAACATCAATATCTCGTTGATGGGTGTGTGTCTATGTGTGTGTCTGTGTCTCACAGTCTTAAGGATGGTCTAGAGCTAAAAGAGCTGGACGGAAAAATACCAAATTCGAAACTTCAGGCTGTTATGAGATGACCATGTGCTGATTAGTTTTTGAACCAAATTGTGCAAGAAAAAGAGGCATTCTAGTGGAACCCTCAAATGTCGTAATTCTGCAATTAATTATGAATTCTCCTCATCAATTGCTATCGTAATGACCTATTTTATGGTCAGAAAGATCAGCATCAGAATATAGAATAGTTTGGGTAATTTGATTCCTAGGGCACAAAGCCTACTGACACTCACACCTGAATTTTTTCTGTAATTTACGGTAGCCAGGTTCCTGCAATGGCATAGAATGTATTAACATACTTTTCGTGCTCAAGTACTGAAATGAGCAAACACACTGTGACACAAGAACACCATAAACCCACAACCCTTGCACAAGCACAGACTGCACGCCAATGGCAGACCGAAAGCATAGCGTTGTGTGCTGCTACTTTTTTTAGATAGAAAAGAATACAGCCACCCAAAGCAATATTTGTGAGAAGAATCAGCAGTACAAGCAAAACAAGCAGCCCATTTAAACATTTCAAAAGCACACATGCTGTTCAATAGACAGACTTTTGTGAAACATCAAAGTGATGCAAATCTGGAGCCCGGTGATTAAGCTGCAATCAGTGCCAGAAAAGGGCCGTTGCAGGAGAGTTTTCAAACAGGCACGAGACGTCATTCAGGTAACTGTGCTGCTAGCAGGATTATGTACAAGGGGGGTTTACTGAAGACTTTTTAGTTGAGGTTAACATTTTACCGTTTACCACTCATTAATACCTTTGAAACATAAAGCCCGTTGTTAGCATAAAGGAGGACACATAATAGTGAAGAGCATTTTGTCAAGGATTCTGTCTGTTTTGTTTTTTCTTCTAATTAAATGAAGGGTACAGTATAACCAATATATATATAAATAAGAATGTTATATAGTTTTAACATTATGCAAAATACTTAATAGCTATGCCTAATTTGAAGATGAAAACTTTCACTGAAAGAAGTTTTTCTTTCTGAAAAATAAGTGCCCGAGTAAATGTTGTCACACACGTGCGTTTAGGAAACAGCTAAAGGGCCTGCGGAACTGTAATACTACACCAGACCAGGGGGTGGCAGGGTGTGCTGACTGTCTCTCTCAGTTTCTTGCAGACCATTTCTGGGAAATCTCACCAGGTTCCGGCACCACTGATGATGTCACTTCTGGCTCCGGCACCACTGATGACGTCACTTCTGGCTCCGGCACCACTGATGACGTCACTTCTGGTTCCGGACTAGATGACATCATTTCCTTCCCAAGCCCTTAAAACCGCCATCTTACCTCTGAATGATCAGTTCTGTTTTGGACTCAGTCTTGTGAACATCTCTGTTCAAATATCTAAAAACGTTTTGCAGCTGGGAAATAATATACGGGTGGCTGCCCCAAACCTTTATGATGTCTGGAGACTCATTCTTATTACAATGTTAATAAAAATATATTTGTTTTCAAGTTTAGTGGATTTTAAAGTACTTTAATTGCATCAGTAACAGCATCTAATATAATAAAATGTAATTTTTCTGCTTAATTTTGTATTGTTAAAATTGTATTGTGCCGTTATTTCCTCCCACAGTCCAAAGACAGACAGGTTAGGTGGATAGACAATGTTAAAAAAGGATTAAGCGTAAAAATGTCAGCGTTTTTTTTTTTTTTTTAAAAAAAAATTTGAAACTTAACTAAATGTAAAGCTAATAAGACAAAATCTTTCTCAATAAAACAGAAGGACTGAATATAATAGAAAATGCAAATGTGGAAATATTATTTTTTTGTAAATGTTAGAGTTCTATGGGCATCAGTTTAAGTACATTTATGAAGTGATTGCCTGTTTTACACGTATAACAAAATCTTTATCAAAATGTAAATGTTCATTTTATCTTTATTACCTTTGTACGTGTTGTCACGCACGTGCGAGTAGGGGGCCGCGGACGGACCTAAATAAGATCGGAAAGTCATACGCCAGGAGGGAGTGGCGAGGTACTAACCTTTCTCTCTTTGTTTTCTTATAGAAAGAAAGATGCACCGCCGCCATGAGCCTACCTTCAACAGTTCCCGCAGTATGCTGCTTCCGCCCTTCCTCTGTCCACTACTTATGACGTCATCAATCCCATCATCCATCTTGGCTCTTACCCAGCATACCTCTACTTCCGGCCCCTCCTTCATAAATACTCCTCCGCCGCCATCTTTGAGCTGGCAAAACAATGAACTGATTTCATGTACTTGACCGTGGCAACTAATTGCTATATTTTTCTGATTTTTACAGTATACGGGGCCAGAAACCCCAAACCTTTATGCTTGTGTCTTTGTTTCTTTACAGTGTATTCTTTGCGATCCTCCCTGAATGGAGTTTGCCTGTTGTCGCTGTGGCTGTGTAAGTTTCCTCCCATAATCCAAAGACATGCAAGTTACTGTAGGTGAATTGGCAAAGCTAAACTGGCCTTAGCGTGTGTTTGGTGTGTTCACCCTGCAATGGATGGGTGCCCTGTCCAGGATTTGCTCCTGCCTTGCGCTCTATGGCTCCGGCAACCTCCCATGCCCTGATCTGGAGTAAACAGGTTAGAAAATGACATGACATGTTCATTCTCTTAATACAATACAATTTATTTTTGCATAGCCCAAAATCACAAAAGGAGTGCCACAATGGGCTTGAACAGGCCCTGTCTTTTGACAGACCCCCAGCCTTGACTCTATAAGAAGACAAGGAAAAACCCTAGTAGGGAAAAAAATGGAAGGAACCTTGGGAAAGGCAGTTCAAAGAGAGACCCCTTTCCAGGTAGGTTGGGCGTGCAGTGGGTGTCAAAAAAAAAAAAAGGGTAAATACAATTCAATACAATACACAGAACAGAACACAAGTAATCCTCAAAACAGAATAATACAGATTTTGTAATAAATTTGTTAGGGTGACTTTTATACTGTGTTGTGATATTAGTGCATTTCAATACAGACTGGCCCATTAATATTAACCATTCTAAAATACTATCATCGCAGGGGTGGGGATCGATCTGTTCTTAATTTTTCTCTTTGTAAAAACTTGATTGCTTTGTATGGATTGTAATAAAATTAATAAAAAAAAAAAATAAAAAAAAATACTATCATCGCTTGAAAACAAATTCTTATGCTTTTTAAAAAATACTCAGCATTAGTATTGGTATCGGAGAACTGACCCATAAAATACTTGTATTGGTATCAATTTCAAGAACTTTCTCCCATCCCTAATCAGAAGAAAGCGCACACAGACTCTGCAGAGGGCGGTAAAGTGGCGCTGCAGTTGGCTGCTGTGTAGGAATGCCCAGCTACTCCTATTAGCCGGTGGAGGCTTTGCCTTTTATTCGAGAGCCTCGAGTTTCTTTAGTTTAAGGGCTTGCTGTAGCTCCCTTTCTTTTGTTATTTTCTTTTTGTTGTTGTTGGAATGCTGATTTAATTAGCCTGAACTGTAAACAGTGAATTTTAATCTTGTTGCTTATGTATTTAACTGTTTATGCTTCAAGAGATCATTTTGATTTTTTTGAATGTCTGTGATTTTGCTTCATTTGTTTTCCTTCTTTTTTCACTGTTAGTTGCTTGTTTGCCTTGGCAGGTGTCTGGTGACAAATTTCACTTGTTATAATTTTTACCATGAATCTCACGGGTTATTGCCTGCTACGCTGATGATGTTCACCTTATCTTTTCTGAGTGCTGTTTTTCAGTCAAAGTGCTCTGTGCTCTTATGTTTTTTTTCAGTCTGACACTATTTCTATTTTTGTTACAATTATAACTTACAGTATGCCAAGGTGTTACTTGTAGGACTATTTATAGCACAGATTCTAACTAAGTATAAAAAGCTGCTATATGTGCAAATTATCTCGAAATTCCAGAGCTCTGAATGTTCTCTTGCTCGTAGGTGTTTTTTGCCCTTCTTTGAGGAAGCCCTTTATGAATGCAATAGATAAATATTTTTTGGTTAAAGCTTCAGGTCATTCTTGTAATATATACTCAGCAAAAAAAGAAACGTCCCCTGACTTTCATCTGTTTTTACTTTCAGTAGACTTAATGTGTAAATATTTATATGAACACTAAAAGAGTCAACACCATAAGACATAAACTAAAAATGTTTCACAATGTGTCCCTGAATGAAGGGAGGCTCAAAATCAAAAGTACCAGCCAGTATCTGGTGTGGCCACCAGCTGCTTGAAGTACTGCAGTGCATCTCCTCCTCATGGACTGGACCAGATTTGTCAGTTCTTGCTGTGAGATGTTACCCCACTCTTCCACCAAGGCACCTGCAAGTTCCTGGACATTTCTGGGGGGAATGGCCCTAGCCCTCACCCTGCGATCCAACAGGTCCCAGACGTGCTCAATGGGATTGAGATCTGGGCTCTTCACTGGCCATGGCAGAACACTGACATTGCTGTCATGCAGAAACTCACGCACTTTTTGCCACTCCTGTCTGGTCCAGCGAAGGTGGGTTTGTGCCCATAGGCGGCGTTGTTGCTGGTGATGTCTGGTAAGGACCTGCCTTACAACAGGCCTGCAAGCCCTCAGTCCAGCCTCTCTCAGCCTATTGCGGACAGTCTGAGCACTGATGGAGGGATTGTGTGTTCCTGGTGTGACTCGGGCAGTTGTTGTGGCCATCCTGTACCTGTCACGCAGGTGTGATATTCGGATGTACCGATCCTGTGCAGGTGTTGTTACACGTGGTCTTCCACTGTGCGGATGATCAGCTGTCCTTCCTGTCTCCCTGTAGCGCTGTCTTAGGCGTCTCACAGTGCGGACATGGCAATTTATTGCAGTAGCCACATCAGCAGTCCTCATGCCTCAGTGCAGCATGCCTAATGCACGTTCACGCAGATGAGCAGGTACCCTGGGCATCTTTCTTTGGGTGTTTTTCACAGTCGGTAGACAAGTCTCTTTAGTGTCCTGCGTTTTTAGAACTGTGACCTTAAATGCCTACTTTCTGTAAGCTGTTAAGGTCTTAACGACCATTCCACAGGTGCATGTTAATTAATTGATTATGGTTAATTGAACATGCATGGAAAACATTGTTTAAACAATTTACAATGAAGATCTGTAAAGTTATTTGGATTTTTAAAACATTATTGTTGAAATACACAGTCCTGAAAAAGGGAGGTTTCTTTTTTTGCTGAGTATATTTGAGAAATTACTCAGCACCCCTCCTCTCTCTCTCCATCTCACATCCTCACACACAGAATGGCTGGCTGTGAACCTGGGCCCCCTGGATTACAGAGAAGCCTTCTTAACCAGCTGCCCAACAGCTATTCAGACTTCTGGCTACAGGGGTGGGGGGGTCTGTTATGCAACAGCAGGCCTCCCTCCCTTGAGGAAATCTGGGTCATGGCACCATTTGTCTCTGCTCTAAAATTTGCTCATCCTCTTTGAGATGGCAATGGTGGGACTCGAGCTCAGGCTGATGGATATACTTCTGTTTAAGAAGAACTCCTTCAGCTTGCCTGGCTGTTTTTGAAGGCCTCACCCCACTTTGGCCACTTTGAGAGATAAATCATGACAGTGATGGATTACAGGACAGCCTTCTCTGCCAGCTGTGTTAAAGGAGAACTCCTTCAGACTAAAGGACTTAATAGGCTCTAACTTCTAAACTGTAACTGGGAAGATATCATATTATACCTGTACAGTAGCAGGTGCTCTCTCACTCACTCTCTCTCAGCCTCACTGCCCCCCCCCCCCACCCCCATAATTTTTAATAAAAATTTGAATACACTTTCACTGCAGCATCATATGTATTATGTGGACTGCAGGTTAATTACAAATATTGCCTGAATTTTAATTAGGAATATACACAGCATGAAAAGCCTGTCCAAAGCGCTAATCACACCGGAATACCAGTTTGAAGAGTAGAGAAAGTGCATCCTGCTTTCATTTCATTTATGAGATTCTGATTCAATTCTGTATTGTTTGTAACTGGCAGAATCCTTTACACATAGCCCTTATTTTTATTTTTTTGATGTATATCTTTAAAAAGAATAGAAATTGTCTTTTCACATGACTTTTGGGGGACAGAGCGCAGGGTCAGCCATTGTATAGCCCCTGGAGCAATTTTTGGGTTAAAGGTCTTGCTGAAGGACTTATTGCCCCCGTTAGTCCAAGTTTTCCAAGAAGAACTACAGGAGTTCTTAAACAATTATGTACAGTACCTGAGCCCCCTTAATGCTCGACTGTTAACCATTTTTCTAGCGATATCTCGACTATTTATTATTGGGAATTTCAACTGGTCAGAACCTTCACGTTAAACAGCTACATATCTGACCTTCTAGTCTCCCTTTTTAGTAACCTGCTTAGTCCATTACAGTGTCAAGCTCAAGGTAGGAACCTGCTTCCATGGGTGAAGGATCGACAAAAAGCATTTACACTCACCCCAGGCTAATTTAAAGACATTAGCTTAGCTATCACACACACACACAATCTCCCATAATCCCTGTCAATCTCCCATAAAGCTGCAACTGGCGAAGCACCTGGCTAACAGTTGCTGTATTCACAATCTCTCCATTCTGAACCTCTGTAACTTGTAACTCCTTCAAAGTTCCCATAGGTCTCTTGCTGACCTCCCTCACTAATCTTCCTCTTGAACAATCTTTTACCTTTTGTCGGTGGCCTGCCCTAGGTGCCTTACTCTTTCCATTTCTTAATGACTGATTTAAATGGACTCCAAGGGATATTTAGTGAATTGGAAGCTCACTTCACTCCACACCCTGGCTTGTGCTCTGCAATCATCTTTTCACAGAGTTTCTTGGAGTGCTTCTTTTGTCTTTATTATGTAGGTAAGACCACCATACTTGTGCATCACAAGCTGGACTTTACAGATAAGGTTCCTTTATACTACAATCAACTGAAATCCCAGAGAGGTGATCTGCATTGAGCACATTATGAGACTTCTAAAACCATTTGGCTACACCAGTGATGATTTAGAAGTGTCATATTAAAGGGGGTGAATACTTACGCAATCAATTATTTTATGCATTATTTTTGCAGAGACCTGTTTTCACTTTGATATTAAATGTTTTTTTTTTTTTCTTGATCAGTGTAAAAAAAAAACGTAAAATTAAATCTGCCATAATTCAATGTTGCATAACAATAAAATGTGAAAATAATTTTTAGGCATTGTAAGTGAAAAATAGATTGAATTTGTCAGCAAAGCAATCTAAACGCTACAACAACAGGTAGGCGCAAAGCTGTTCCTCAGCAACAAACTACTTCAGTCAAATGAAAAGTGGTGGACATCACTGGGCTTTTGATGTGGCATCTCATTGTTATATCTCATTATTCCAGTACAGTATACAGTAAATATTACAGCAGCAGAGTTTATTTTTTTTTGTATCGTATTCATAATAAAGCAGAGCTTTGGCTTTTCTTACAAATGAAGGAAGTCTGTTCTGGGAAGGTAGCCCAGCAAGCAATAAATGACTAACTTCTTGGATGTCTCAGTCAATTTAAATTACATTTTTTTTTTCTTTTGAGGGAAAAAGGATGCTCTGTTTTCATGTTTCCTGATTTAATTTCCTGCTAGGCAGTCTCCCACATGGACTTTGCATGGGTTTCAATTAGGTAAAAACACAGAGTGTTCGTTTCACTGATGCATCTAAAATAGCCCAGTGTGGGTATGTATGAGAATTTCCCATCAAATGTTTCCAAGTAGGACTTTTTCCTAACATTTCATGTGCATGCGCCCATCAGGTTACACACCTGTCAAGGCCACTCATGCATTTTTACTTGCATCAGTTCAAGTGAGTTGGCTACTGCAGATACAACTCACCCACCCCAGAATCCACTGCTATTAGGAAGAATATTTAAATCAGACTTTGCCATCACTTACTTTTCTAAACTGGAGTTGTCTTACTTTATTGGTGGGTTTGTCTCCAGTCAACATTATGTTACCAGTCTCTGGCTTTCATCTATTCAAACTCATTAATTGCTTCATCTTCGTGCTTTCATTCCTGACTTTGGTTTCACAGTGCTTATTCCTGCCTTGTTCTAGTGTACTCATAATCACTTTTGACTTTACAGAATAATCAGAACCTCAAGTGAACCAGAAATCAAAGAATTATTGATGAAGCCAACATCTGAGGTTGGCATGGCACTTACACAGACTTGGGTATACCCTTTCTGTGCTGTAGGTCCTGGAGGATGTTGAACTTTGGTAGAAAATAATATGAATGAAAGAAGAAGAAATAAAAAAAAACACTCATTAATAGCTTTTTGGCTATCACAGTTAATCAAGCATTTTCTCTTCAGATCATAAAACAGATAGAATTACAGGTGATGTGGCCGTCAGGGAATAACTTTCTGGCAGTGCTTAAAAATGACTTTTCTTACCTTGCTTTGTAAGGCATTTACAGCAGGTAAAAGTCTGGCAAAGCCCCTTTTTCTTTTTCATGTCTCTTTACTCTTGGGTTCTACTTATAATCATCCCCTATATCAGGGGTTGCCAACTCCAGTCCTGGAGGACCACCGTGGCTGCAGGTTTTCATTCGAACCCAAATCTTAATGAGTCACCTGTTTTGGCTGCTAATTAACTTCTTTTGAATTCATTTTATTTGACTTGCTATTGAAGACTCAGGCCCCGTAATTGTTTCTTTTTCCTTAATTAGCAGCCAAACAATAATGAGATAGAAAATGAGTCAAAACAACTGGTGTCCATCATAAAATATCTGAAAATAAAGAAAGATGAAGGTCTCAGGAATGTCGACCTGCTCAGGTCCCCAAAACATTTGAACAGAAAAGAGAAAATCAACAATTACAGGAAAGTCTGTTATTGCACCACGAGAGCAGCAACAAGTCACGGAATTAAAGAACGAGTTTAATTAACGACAAGAATTGACACCTTATTAAGCAGCTGGTTGGAGTGAAATTGGTTGGCGTTTGAGGCCCTGACTTAGTTGGTCTTCTGTTGGCTCACTCACTTCACATTTCATTTCTGTTTGGGTGCCATTTATGGAAATTCAGGGAAACAAATCTTAAAAAAACAATTCAATTAAAATTAATTTACAAAAAGTTAATTAGAAGCACAAACAGGACACTCATTAAATAAGGTGTGGTACCCGGATGGAGGTGGTACCCAGCCGGGACGCCCGAGAAGACCGGAGGAGGACTTGTGCCACCTCCAGACCTCGAGGGGGCGACCGCCCTGGGGGCCGCAGGTAAAGAGCTGGGAAGCTCGACCCTGTAGGGACCCGGGATTACCGCCAGGGGGACCCCAATACCTGGAAGACCCTGGACCTCAGCACCTCCGCCACACCAGGAAGTGCTGGGGGGAAGAGGAACAGGGACACCCGGAGAGCTCCCAGGGAGACAGCCGGCACTTCCGCCACACTGGGGCGTGTCGGTGGGAGATTGCCGGGAACACATCCGGAGCACATCCGGGTGCTTATTTAAAGGGGCCGCCTCCCTTCAGAAGAGGACAAGAGTCGGGTGGAAGAGTGGACAAGGTCTCTGGAGGAGGCAGGAGGCGGCCTGAAGAAGAAAAGAGAGAGAAGGCATTGTGTTGGCCTGGAATGAGGGTTATTGGGGCTGGTGAGCATTGACTTTTGAAAAAAACAATGAAAAATAAACGTGTGTTAGGTGACATGAGCGTGTCTGCCTGTCTGTGTCCGGGGCAATGTCCACAAAGGGTTAGAATGAAAACCTGCAGCCACGGTGGTCCTCCAGGACCAGAGCTGGCAACCCCTGCCCTATATAATGTATCCCTTTTATTGCTGCACACACACACACAGAACATAAGTGTGCATCAAAAAGACAGATAAAAGGATGAGGAACCAGGAAGATTCCTGTTTACTTTCTTGAAAGGGGTTGTTTGAACTACCAACCTCCTAGATATGGACTGTCATTCTTCTGCCTCTCGATGTCTCTTTAGCTTGGAGACCCTGCTACCTCTCGAGACCTACGAGTGTAGAAGAGTCAAGGTGAGACTTAATAATCCAAAATATGCAGGAGATGGACCTGATCTCGGGGGAGGTACATGACAGGCAAATTCGAATTCCGATAGGAGGCCTGTTCCCTTTTTGTTTCCCATTGAATTTAATCCTCTTAAGTATATTATAAATATTCAGACCCCTTCACTGTCTGAAAACTTTATTGTGTTGTAGATTTAATTTTAGATGAACACCTTTGCCATTGTAGCTCATTAATCTACATTCTAAAACCCTTAATAACAAAGTGAATTCCTTTTTTATACATCAACAAAATTTTCCTGATGATTAACAATTGTAATTGACATTTTTCAAATGTAAAAGCTGGGTGCAGCTCACTCTAAAAGCTGTTGAGTATTAGCTTTTGAGTGTAACAGCAGCAAAGCATTTGTAATATTACATGCATTGGATGTGGGGCATGACATAGAATTTTATGCCTACTTTCCATCTTGAAAGATGGTCACATTCTGTAGGTTTTTACACTCTGACAATTTACACTCTGAATCAGTTCATCTCAGTATCTAAGCTGATAGTGTATACTGACACTACCAGCTAGCCATCAGTAGCAAAGGAGGTTCACACATCTATAATGAGAGTGATACCCTCCACTGCTAAAGCTTCAAGTACACAAAGTAGAAATTTTAATTCACAAACTAATTGATAAAACAGTGCTGGTTCAATAATTATTTGATAAAATAATGTGCCAACTGACAATCGATACATCAATGTTCTGTAACATGCTTAAAAAAATTATATAGTCTGTCACAAGAATGACGAACAGATATTATAAAGGTTTGGGGCAGCCACCCGTACAATATATACCCTCCAAAACAGAACTGATTATATGAAGGCAAAATAGTGGCTTTAAAGGTTAGGGTAGGAAATGACATCATTGGGGCCGGAAGGGGAAGTGACGTTGTCAGAGGCGGCAGAACCCTGTGGGATTTCCCAAGAAATGGTGTGCAAGAGTTTGAGAGGGACAATTAGTGCACCCCCTGGTCGGACGTGGAATTGCCATTATTCAGGCCCTTTAGTTGACTCCTACTCGCACGTGTGTGACAAGTCACACGTATGTGAATGAGGGGCATCCTCGTGGTGCCATTAGGGTAACTGGGGAAAGAGGACTGCTAACTGCTTCTTTTCTTTCAGGACTCGGGAGATGAAACTCGCTGACGTCACTTTTACCCTGGCCCAGAAGAATCCACAGGTCTACTAACTAGCTCTTTTCTTTTATAGGACAAAACTTGCATGATGTCACATCCATCCTCTGTCTTGCACTTTCTTGCACTGGAGAATATCACTGGCCTGAGAAGGAGTAATTCAAAGGTAGCACTAGGAAACGATTTGACCCTCCTGCCAGGCTCATCTCAGTTAAAGGAACATTGGAATCATTGGATGGAAAGATCCTTTCATCACATTGAACAGTCAGCACAGACTCCATGATAGACTGCACTGGAGTGGAGGTAGGACTGTGACTGTCTAACTTTAGTTTTGACTGGCATCCTCCTGGTGACATTAAGGTAAGGTCATGGACACCAACAACTGGGGAAAAAGGACCGCTAACTGCTTCTTTTCTTTTGGGGGGGCGAAACTCGCTTACTCACTTCCAGCCTGGCCCAGAAGAATCCCCCTGGGCTGCAGCAAAGCGGGGCTTAAAGAACAATATTCCCAGAAGATGGCATTCATGTGGATCCAATGGGAGAAGATCATGAAACTCCTTATCAGCCTTACTGATATTCCCCGAGAAGAAGGAGAGGCATTAGTGGACTTGCTATGTCTGCAATACTTCACTTTATTCTTATTTACCCTCTATCTTGCACTTCCCTTTTCAAAATATATTGTCACATACAAAAGAATAAAATAGGCCTTACAAGGACTAATTCAAAGGTAACACCGTGGAAAGATTTGTCCCTACTGCCAGGCTGCTCTCCTGCATATGGAAAAGTCATCTCAGGTAATTCAGCACTGGAATAATCAAATGGAAAGATCTAGATAGATAGATAGATAGATAGATAGATAGATAGATAGATAGATAGATAGATAGATAGATAGATAGATACTTTATTAATCCCAAGGGGAAATTCACAACTCATCACATTGGACAGTCAGCACAGACTCCATTATAGAATACCCAGGAGAGGAGGTAGGCTGCTAGTTGACCGAGGCCTCCAGGACTGTGATTGTGTCTTAACTTTATTTTTGACTTTCCCTTTTACAAATTTAATCTCTCCTCCACTGTCAATTGGCCACAATTCATCACTTAATAAATGGACAGATATTGTTAGTTTCCATTTATGTTTAATCAGTGTCTACCATGTTATCTGAGTGTTTTAACAAATCAATATTTTTATGTGTACTAGTTCTGTATTTAGTAATAGGTATAATTTGGGCATGTATTTTGGTGAGAACTGTTCACTGCGCTCTGCACCTGCATTCAGTGAAAAGCACTATACAGAAATAAACTGTAATTGTAATTTGAGGGTTGTGCCACAACATACTGGTCTGCATTCTCAAGAGAAACAACATGGACAAGTCCTTCTGTTGAAGTATTTTGTCCTTCTGACTCTCTGCCAGCCTCTTCCCTTCCTGTCGCCATCTTTATAGCCTAGAGAACGTCTTAACTATTTGTCAGTTTCAATTGACCACTGGAATTTCCACCACCATGTAAGCAGCATAGGAGCTTTTTAAAACAACACCAGAGAGCCCAGAATGATTTTATTTTCCTTTTAATTTTCCATTGATTTTGCCATCTGGAAATTAAAGGGGGACTTCCACTTGAAACACCAACCTTTTTATCTTGTGTGTCTCTGGCTGGTTCACTATAAATCTATACTGTATCTAATTATATAAATACCAGTAACGGTGCACTGCCCGATAACGTGCAGTGAATACACTTGACTTGACCATTCATAGTTTTCCTACTCTTTCTCTGTACGTTTAGCATTCGTTTGCTCAGAGGTTGATGCGCTTGCTGCTTCCTGAGCAGCTCTTCTTTTCTCCACCCTAGCGGCCTGCTTCTTCTCTTCTTTCGTTGGCATCTTTTCACGTTAAAACTGATTAAGTCAGTGTTTGTGTTGCTATTACTTAGTACATTTTCTTTAATTTTACACTTAAGCTGGCACTTAAGTCTTCCATCTGCCTCAAGAATGATTTAAGATATGAAGAGGTAGGGGAAGTGGCAAAGGTGGTAGGGATGAGAACGGCACCCATACGCATACGCCGCTCGGCTGCCCTGCTGGCCAATGCAGAGAGTTGATTCTACAATAAAATAAAATAAAAATTAAAAGAGGAATAACCTTGGAGGTCAATCATCTCCCCGAAAGTGGATAGTAGACGTCATGTTGTATATGTGTACCAAATTTCAGGTCAATAGGTCAAATGGTTTGCGAGCTACAGGACAGACAAACGGACAGCCACAGTAGCGTATTATATATAAAGATCTAAAAATGTGCTTTAAGGTGTAGTGATCCATCCATGCACTTTTTGAACACACTATTTCGTTTTGTGGGTCAGAAACCTTGGACACAGAACAGAAACGATCCTTAGATATGGTGTCATTCCATTCCAGCCATTATAAATAAAGAAACTTCATAGGATTTTCTGAAGAAGGGCCTCTGTGTTGCTCTATCGAGTTAATGTTAGAGCTGGTCTCCTCTCGGGGGTCTCAGCATTTTCCTTTGTGAAACAATTTAAGCGTGTTTTAATGAGTTTATTCTGTTGAGTTCACTCCATTGATGTTACATATTTTCACTTTTTTCAAGGGAGTGAAGTCCTTATTGCATTAGTTGCCTGAAGGCATGTCTAGATTCTCTTTTTAATTGTGTGTTATTGTTTTTTCCTGATGTTTCCTTTAGTTTGATTTGCAATATGAGTTTTAATTCCATTGTTAATTTGACAATCATTTTTTATTCTTTTAATTTACTGCTTGAGGTTTCTCCTTATTTATTTTTTGTCTGTTTTCCTCATCTTCTGAAGTTGTTGTTCACTCATATCCATCCCTCATGTCTAATCTACACGTTCCCTTTGAATGGCTCACGTATGCTGCACTTGTGTATGTGCAGGAGAGGGATGCTCAGTAACAAATGTTTTACAGTCATAGCTTCGCCCTGTAAACCCTTCAGTACTTCAGCCAGTTACCTAAATGACCTAAGAGATGGTCATGTCTCCTGGCCTTGCCTAGTTATTAACCAAAATCCAAATACAAATGAGTATAACATATCTTTTAGAAATGCTGTTTCCCTATTGATTATACATTCCTATAAACTTCAGGTATAATCCTCCTATAGATCTTCTAATTTATTTAAGATTGAATGCAAATGCATCTCCCTTCACCTGTCTGTTCCCAATAGTGAAATCTGGTCATACGCCCATATAGGTGCACTTTCTAATATCTGTCGAAACCTTAAATAAGATGAATCAGCCATCAAAGATGAGCTTTTTATTGCATTAGCACTGATTTTGCAATGCTTTTATTGCCTAATCATATCCCAGTGAATGTTTTCTCTTTATCACGAGGTAAACATGACCAACTACAGATCAAATATCATTGCGGTAATGCATGTCTCCTTTCTGACACACCACATATGGATTACAGAAAAGATTAGTCATTAAGATTGGAAACTAACAATTTTTTTGTTTCTGAGACATATTAAAATTTCCCATATTTCATAACAAAGCCAAATGAATGCAATTTTTTGTATGTGTTGTAAGTGCCATGAGGGGTTATCTAGCATCCCGTCCAGTAGGAAAGGCAGTTTCTTGTCAGGAAGGGAAGTGGAGAGTGGAAGGACAACAATGGACTGGTGTCCTGATCAGGTTGGGAGATAATCCTTTACCAGGAAGGGAGGCCAGAATAATGGAAGGACTGGAGAAGAAAGTCTTTTTGGAGTATATACTCCCCCAACAAGCTAAAGGACAGCACCCCTATGTCGCTGCTTCCATTTACCTGCTGGGAATCATTGTCCCATGGCCCTACTGCATACTATAGATGTTACCAGAGGGAGCTACAGGGATGAACTGTCCCCACTCTGTTGAAACTTCTGCCTGACCCGGAAGTACCTCCTCTGTACCTTGTTCAAAAACCGGAAGTACTTCTGGGGTCTGGCTTAAGAAGAAGTCTTTTGCCTCACCTTGAGGAGTCAAGAGTCAGGAGGAAGAGGACAACACTGGCATGGAGAAAGAGGAAGGATTCACTATCTCTATGTATATTATGCTGTGGGAAACATTTCTAATGGACCTGTAAAGGTATTTGAAAGAAATAAAACTATTGTATTTGGACCCTTGACTATGTTCATGTCAGATGTGTCAAGGGTTTGGGGCTCAGTGACACCTCCTATCATCCACAGTATATATGTACAGTGCTGCTGCAATGGTCATTGGCTTCCTGTGACCCTAAACTGATTGGATTGAATTTACACCTCTGCACACGCAGGATTAAATGTATTCCTATAATGTTTGTTCAGTTCTTGTGACTTGACTTCACACTATGCATGTCCTTAAAATATCCTTCACTAGCCATTACTGGATGTCCGGAACATGCGAGTGCACAATGATATCTGCCACACTAGGGCATACCTTCATAAAGACTGGTCCTGGACTTTGTGAGTCTTCTTGTGGTAGACCACCTGGACCCACTGCAGTTTGCTTATCAGACAAAGACTGGAGTGGAGGATGCCCTTCTCTAACTTCTAACTTCTAAGGGGACGACGTGCTTCCAGGTTGAAGAAGAGGTTTTTTTATCTGACCCGGAAGTGCTAGGAAGTCACATGGACAGGGGTTCAGAAGCACTTCCGGGTCACGGACTATAAAAGGACTATGGGAAATCCCAGACATTGAGCTGAGCTGGGTGGCAGGATGGCAACGCGTCTGGGAGTGGAGGATTGTTATTGAGAATTGTATTGTATTTTATCAGAATTGTGGAGAGGAGGGTGCTTTGTGCACTGTTTATTAATAAAAAGTCAAATTATTGTACTTTTACCTGGTGTCTGGTGTCTAGTCTGAGATTTCAAGGTGGATGACACCGCCCCCTTTCTCTCACAGCTGGTAACATCACTTCAAGTGAGGTCCACCGAATCAACAAGCTAATTAAAAAGGGCAAGCTCAGTAATGGAATAAAATGCATTCTGGACCTACCGGAGGTAGCAGTGAAGGAGAGAATTAAAACAAAATTGAGTGCCAGTATGAACAATTATGACCTTATTTAATTTGATGGCTTCATAGTGTTTGTATTCTTATATCATAGAGTTTTTCCTTTTCAAGGATGTCATGCAAATGATTTATCCCCTGAAGTGGATTTTCAATCCTCAGTCCTTCGCTTTAGTTTTTCTAAATGATGAATACAGACAGATGTAAATGGAAACAAGTGATATGGAGGATTGCTGGTTCCTATGTCATTTGCATTTTATGTCTAATAAGAAACAATTGAAAGCAGTAAGTGCAGCTGTTTATGGCTAAAATATGTAATTAGGGGGGCAATCATAACAAGCCAGGCAACTAAAATGAAGCATAAAAATGGTGCTTGAGCACTAAGTGCTTCAACAGTAATAACTGACGTCTCATCAAAAAATCAGGTTGGAACAAAAACCTGCAGCCACTGCGGCCCCTCCAGGTCAACTTTGCAGACCCTGATCTAAATCATCAAAATCATTATTTCTGTCTATATAACTCTTTGCAGGGTAAATTGTTCAGCTGTTGCAGGGATTAATATGAAAAGAAGTGTGATTTGCTGGGTCAAATGCTGTATGTTGTGTTTACAGGTTGCTCGGCCTTTTCATTGTTGAGTGTTAGCTTATCTATTCAAATCATTACTGTGATCGCAGTATATATTTTGAGTTAAAACCTGTTCAACTAGATGAACTCTGTTAATGCTTCTTGGTGCAGTGCGGTGCTATTTAATTGTTCCCCACAAAAGACAATGGAGAAATAGCTGAAATAAAATGTTGTGGGTTGTGATAACAGCTCAGGGCCCTGGTGGTGTGACAGGACAGCAAATAGATTACTGCAGTAAAACCGCATGCATCACAGGCTCTACTCCAGCACCATTTTCTTTTATGAGTTTCCCTTCAGACGTGAAGCACTAAGACATAAATAATTATTATAGACAATGCATGAGAATATAAAATTGGACCTTTAACAGCAGTTGCATCTGTAATGTTGTTTACTAATTAGTGTCAGGACGTGCATTTACTATAAGTGGGGTATTACCAGAATAGAAAATTTTGGAAACATTAAGAAAGATGTGATTATAGAACCATATTGTCGAGGTAGTTTATTTAAGTGTTTATTCTGTACATTAACATGCAGTAGCTGGTCTAAATTTATATAATGAAAATTACCTGAGTCATTTATATTGAAGCACTCATTCACCAAGTATTTTGTATTTCTAAATAAAACAATTTTTCAAAGTAGGCCATATTTCTGATAGGATGCACAAATCAGCCACAACATCAAAACCACTGATAATAAATGCTGTTCACTTCATCTCTCTTGTTATGATGGCACCTGTCAAGGTGAGGGATATATTAAGCAGCAAGTGAACAGTCAGTTCTTGAAGGTGATGTGTTGGAAGCAAGAAAAATGGTCAAGCTTAAGGATCTCAGTGACTTTAACAAGGGCCAGATTCTGGTGCCTATACAACTGGGTCAGAGCATCCGCAAAATGGCAGGTCTTGTGGGGTGTTCCCAGTATACGGTGGTTAGGAAGGACAGTGTTCCAAGGAAAGACAACTGGTGACAGGATCATGAGCGCCCAAAGCTTATTGATGCATATGGGCAGTGAAGAATGGTCCATCTGGTCTGATCCTATTGAAGATCTACTGTAGCACAAATTACTGAAAAACGTAATGCTGCCCATAACATTCAGAACACGCAATGCATTGCAGCTTGCTGTATATGGGGCTGTGTATCCACAGACTAGTCATAGTGCCCATGTTCACCACTGCCGAAAGTGCTTACAATGGGCATGTGGCCATCAGAACTGGATCATGGAGGTGACCTGACCTGATAAATCACATTTTCTTTTAGATGGCCGTGTGCGTGTATATTGCTTACCTGGGCAAGAAATGGCCACAGGATGCACTATGGGAAGAAGGCAAGATATGCAGAGGCAGTGTGATGCTCTGGGCAATGTTCTGCTGGGAATCCTTGGGTCTTGGCATTCATGTGGATGTTACTCTGACTCACACTACCTACCTAAAGATTGTCGCACACCCGTTCATTGCAATTGTAGTCTCTGATGGCTGTGGCCTCTTTCAGCAGGATAAGGTACCCTGCCACACTGCAAATATTGTTTAGAAGTGGTTTGAGGAAGGTGACAAAGAGTTTCAAGATGTTGACTTGGCCTCCAATTGCCCCAGGTGTCAATCTGATTGATTATCTGTGGGATGTGTTGGAAAAACAAGGCCAATCCATGGAGACCTCACTTCCCAACTTACAGGACTTAAAGGATCTGCCCATAATGTCTTGGTGGCAGATACCACAGGCCATCTTCAGAGGTCTTGTGGAGTCCGTGCCTCAATGGGTCAGAATTTTGGCAGAATCAAGGGGACCTACACAATATAAGCAGGTGATTTTAATGTTGTGGCTAATCAGTATATATAGTCATTAACGTTTAGCACTCAATTATCAATTACTGTATTTACATAGATAACCAACAAATTCATGAATAAAATTCAAAATAAACTGAAATGATATCCTTAAAGTAATATGCATTATATTCTTTGTTTCAATCATTTATGTTGTCTAACTACGGATATAAGTAAGTCATCAGGTCATAGTCTGCAGCACTGGGGTGTCACCTGGACTACTTTTGGTCTGTTGTATCCTGTTATATTTTTAATATAACCTATGGAGCGAGATTCATGGCACTGAAAAATGGCACATGTTATTTGTTGGTCAAGCTTGCAAATAAGAATGTAGTTGCACTGTGTACACCTGGCAATAAATATGAACTAAACTGATTACACCATATCATTTTTTGTCAAATCTAAACCTGTGATTTTGAAAGAACCAGTACTTTTGGTCATCTGCACATGGCTTCCATTTCCATTTCCATTTATTTGCTTAGCAGACACGTATATCCAAAGCAACTTACGAAAGAGGTCAACATAATCAAGTAAACATCAGTCTGGGTGGGAGCTTGTTAGGAAGAACTGCTACATGACAAGGTTACAAAATTGATCATCACAAGTGAAGAGCTATAACCAAACACAACAACATAAGACTAGTTAGTCTTTCTTTAGTCAAAGCCGTTATCAGATAGGCAGATATTCACAGAACAGGTGCGTAGCTAATTTCAACAGGTAGGAGCAACAAATCCAAAATCTGCATTGACGCTTGATGCCACAAAGAGGGGTCATCAGCAGATCCCATATATTAGCAGACCTGAGTGGGCGAGAAGGAGCATAGGACTTTATGAGTGCTTCCATATACATAGGTGCTGACGCACTGGCCACACTGTAGGCAAGCATCAAGAATTTGAACTTAATGCGTGCGGCTCCAGGTAGTCAATGTAGCAACCTGAAAAGCGGAGTGACAGTTGAACGTAAGATGTGATGCTGCATTCTTATCCATCTGCAGCAGTCTGGTAGCACATACAGGTTCATCTGGCAGTAGAGGGTGGTAGAAGTCCAGATGTGACAGTACCAAAGCCTGACCAGGAGTTGTGCTGCATAGGCTGATCTCACGGCTGTTATACAGAATGAATCTGCAAGTTGTAATGTGGTCAGTGAAGGACAGCTGGTTATCAGTCACCACCCCAAAGCTGTGTACTGTCTTGGCAGGAGTTAGAGATAAAAAGCTGAGCTGAACAGGGATGGGTATTGAATAGATGGACTGACTGGCTTTTCCCAAGGTTTCTTCTATTTTTTTAGTTTTTTTCTGGGAGTTTTTTCTTGTCTTCTTAGATAGTCAAGGCTGAGGGTGGCTGTCAAATGTCAGGGCCTGTTCAAGCCCATTGCAGCACTCATTGTGTGATTTTGGGCTATACAAAAATTAATTGTATTGTATTGTATTGTACTGCGAAGACAAGGAGACAGATCACAATTTGAGCTTCAAATTGCTCAGTGCACTAATTTTTCTAGTTTCAATATGTGTCAGTTATGCCCTTCTTTAAGTTAATTGTTGTTTGTTTGTTGCTCTGGTGTTGTTGCTGCCATTTTATTTTGATCCTTGCATCACCACAGCCATATAGTTTCCTTATCATTGCTAACCTCTGCGATTCTCTGTTTTCTTTTCTGGTTTTCTGTGGTGACATTTTCTGACATTGCCATCTGATTAAATTATTTTGCGGCCGCACATGATGCTGAAAGGAATGTAGACACTCCAGTCATCTGTGACATTGCATGTTCTGAACTCTCTATTAAGACGTGATAAAAATTCAAACTAGAAAAACTCCTAGGTTTAATTTAATTTGATTTGACTTGATATCAAATTAGAAACTTGTAGACCCGCTTGAGATGGGGTGTAGAAATTTCAAATTTTATTAATAACAAGCAGATGTGAAGCTATAAAGCAAAGCATGTAATAATATCAAGCACATTATTGAATAGCCTGTGAAACAATTCCAGTACAATGTCATAGACTGTAATTGCAATCACATCTGAATGGAAATGGAAAGAGAACATCAACACACAAATATCTTAAAATAGCTCAATAAACTGATGTTAAACTACAAGTAGCAACAAATATTGCAAAATTCTCATATACATAACTTACCAGCTATGCTACCCAAAGTTTAAATAGGTACGATGGACCAGGGGGTTTCAAGAGCAGAGGCAGTTTCCAACCACTAAGTTACACTGGAATTGACCCACTGTAAGGCACCTTGAGAACGGCAGACATTACAAAGATATAATGATGTAAGGATTGGTGGTGAGGGGAAAATTATACATATATTTAGAACATTGGAATAAACCATTTAGAGCAAAATGAAATAACACTTTAAAATATACCTTGCACATCATTTGAAAACATCACAGTGCACCATAACAATGATGAACTACTTAAGCACTTTTATAGTCCGTAGAGCGCCCAGTTTGGGCTGGCTGGTCTTCTGGTCTTTAACCCCTTCAGTTATGATTTCTCCAACATCTCACCAGAGTGAGGTTTTGTTTTCCTGTCCTCCCTGGGCATCTACTGTATCTTTAAAATCATTACAGTCTTAACAATTTAGTTTAGCAACTTAATCCATATCTAAGGATTCTGATATTTCTATCATGAATTCTTGGATTCTGCCACTCTGTGGTAACTCATAAATATTAATGACTGGGGTGGAATGGGCTGACCAAAAAACACAATGGCGTGTAAACGAAATGCTGTAAAACCAGTTTTAGAATAAACCGAAACTGAACCACTATTTGGATTAAGTGATGACAATGTAAATTGGTCATCAGATGTGGGCATGGTAGTGAAAATGATGCATACGGCACTATACAACTGAACCGCCATATTGTTGTTGGCTGGTATGTCTTACGTATCAACAAAATTTAGGCAGTCAATTTATCTTCACCATTTGTAAGTGGGTTTAAATTAGTGTTAACAAAAACCATTTAAAGTGGACGTGCAAGTAATAAATCATACATACATACATAAATAAATAAATAAATACATGAATACCATTTACATTAGTATGACTAGACATCTAATTTTTATCAATGAATGCATATTTAACAGTAATAAAAATAACATTAGGCCTAGCTGCATCAAATTTAGGCCCATCCTAATTTGAATTCCTGGCACTGCTACTTAATAGAAGAAGGCTTTACAAGAAGATTTAGTGTTAGGACCTTTGCCTTATTTCTTTCACTTTGCTCCTTGCCTGTGTGTTTTTGATGTGTTTTATCCTTGCCTGTCCCTATATTCCAATGCTTAGCCTTTCCCAGATCTAACCTATGCCTTCCTCTTCAGTCTATTCATCTTCTTGTCATTTCTTTCCTTTCTCTTCTGCCATGCATGTCTTTGCTTTGGGTCACATCACTACAGTTCCTCTTTGTGTTTTTTCAGGTTAGATTTTTTTCACTACTCTTCTGCCCCAAAGCATTCTACCTTTTGACTTGACCCCAACTTATTAATGGCCCATGCTTGTCCTGCTGACCACAGCATACAGGCACTACAATAAACACAAGCGTAGTTTTCTTCTGACAGGAGGGCTGGCTTTCTGAACAGCTGGAGGTCACACTGAATGATAAGCCCTCACAATTCCCTGAAGGAGTAGCTGGTCATGTGAATATGGAATCGATTCCCATGACTCAACTTGTGCACTGAGTGTGAGTAGGCGTCCCGCTGCTCCTCACTTCAGCCCACTCTAAGAGGCCCCCGATAACTGGCCCCAGTGCCCTCATAAATGTTCAGGAATAAATAAATATTTTAGAACGCTTTCTGCTGAATTATTTTAGCTCATCTTATGACTAATCAATTTCTGTTGTCTACATAAAGAATACAAGTTATTGACTTACACATGTAGGTGGATTCTATGAAGGTAAATAAACAAACTCCCACACATGTGGTCAGCCAGTTGGTTGCAGTTAATTACATCACATTTGGGCTTCTCATGCTGCATATTAATACCTGAAAATATGAATCTGTTTAGAGATTGAGATTTCAACACACATGGATAGATCATCACATTTTAATTGTATTGTGCGTATATGGGATTGTGCTAAAATTGTATGGAATTTTTTAGGACTGCTTAGTTAATTTGTAAAATTGACTTAAAATAATTTCTCACAAATTGACAAAACCAGCATTCTGTCTCAGTCATGACCTCGGAAAACTGTGGTAGCCATAAAGGTTATGAGCACAGTTACATTATGCATTATGAAACGCTTGCTGTTTGCTAAGGACAGGAAAGAAAGATTTTTATCTCATTTCCGCTGCAGATCCTCTGGGGTAAAAAAGGACCCCATTATTCATTGACAGTGTGGGGTTAGCAAAAGTTACAAAGTCAAAACATTAAGTTTATTTGAACAAGAAACCCTCTGACATTTTCACTTAGCAACAAATGCAGCATACAATACTTTCTTTGTCTTTGTGAGTAGTTTAAGCCACAAAAAGGTTACTGAGAATAAATGAATTGTCTAACATATTTAGCATGAAAATGGTGAATAAAATGTAGACAGTAGCACTAATGTTTAGGCCAAAGGGTTCAGAATTCGGGCCCTAGACTTTCATTTTGACACTTTAAAATGATAATATTGCATTGCATACTTCAACAATAAAATGAATTCAAAATTAAAAACAATGTTAAAAATTATTTTAAAAAATGACTTGTTATTTGTATTCTTAGTACATTCTTCAAATACTATACCCAATTTTTAGGGGTGTAATATTCAAAGAAAATCCAAAATATACATTATAGAATATTACTACATAAACGGTATATTTGTCATTATCGTTAAACATATATACAGCATATATCTTTCAATATAGGCACTCTTATTCCAAAATATGTCCTCAGTCACGCTTTTTTTCATACATTCTTGATTATTCTTTATATAAAATATAAGCTGGGGATGAAAAACACAAAACAATTTGTAAATGAGACCAGAAGACACTTTTAAGCTGGCCCTGATGTTACATTTGTCATGTGGCCATGGCATTTAAAGCAGACACAAAATGCAAGGGGTCTAAGAAAATGACAAGATGATTAAGAAAGAAAGAAAGAAAGAAAGAAAGAAAGAAAGAAAGAAAATTTTTCTTCCAGTCATTCTACATAACTGTTGCTCTACGGTCTTTTCCGAAGTCTACTAACTGTTCCTAATTCAATTACATTTACGTCGCTGTATGACGTCTACACAATCACAACACTACGGAGTGCTCAACTGAAAAATTGGAATTAACAAATCCAGAGGTAAGGGTTTAGAAACATATGGGGGAAAAGCAGCCTAGGCTGAGAATATGAAGTAAATCAGTTAACTACTGAAAAGGGTCTTGGTGAGGTTTAGATTGCTTAAGGTTTAGTAAAAATTTTAACTTGAGACAGGATATGAGAAAACAGTTTGCTATGTTTGATTTTGTAATAAATCTACTAGATATACTAAAGCTGCTTTTTGAGATGCAGCTTTTCTTCACTTTTCTTAATGTTGTATTTAATAGCCAAACTGACATTTTTAGGTATGAGCTGCAATGGACTTAGCTAGTAAATGAAGAACTGTTATTTTGGCTGTGTTATTTTCTTGTTAATGAAAATCAAATAATAAAAAAAAAAAACTTGTCATTGATAAAAAAAAAATACTCACTGTGTTAACAAAAACTGGAAACCAACTGGAAAGGACAAGTACTGGTCAAATCACCATGGTAAAATTGGAGAAATTACTTAGTAATGAGGATTAATGATTAACAAAATGTGGTGCTCACAATCCATAACTGTAAATGGAGACTCCTCGTGGGACATTCTAAGTGGAGATCCTCCCATATGGTGTTTACAAAATACAAAATGTAAAAGTAATCTTGATACACAAGTTCACAGACATGTGATACCACCCTGCTGTTTCCTTCTCTCTAATCTCCAATAGTACATTATCGTGAAGCTACTTACAACAGTAATTAACAAGGGATATAAAATATGGCCATAATAATTGTTACGATGTATAGTGTCCCACCTGTGTGCATAGGAGGCTCCTTCAAGGTTCTGATGAGGTAAGCGCTACCACACCGGGACGTGAAGGGGGCGCTGTCGCTAACCACCAGATAACGCCTGACCATGCCCCCTCAGACCTCCCAACCCCTGGCTTTTCAAGGATTGAAGCCATATAAACAACAGCCCTGGGGGAAACTAGATCTTAAGACTCTTGCTGAGAGAGGAATAAAGAGAGATCCTCTCAACCATATTTAATAACATATCTATTGTCTATAGACATATTTATATGTCTATTGTTGACAGCAGTGACTGATACTTTTTGTTTGTACCTCCCATACCTGGTTCAGTTGACTATTTTTGTTGCAGTTAAACAGGGATTACTTGCTTGGTACCCCAAGTTTTGAACTCATGTTCATCCATTACTTCCATGATAGGCATTTCTATTTATTAGGTTTTTAGTTGTGTTTTTTTTTACTATCGCTAAAGAAAATAGTGGAATAATGAAACATTCACACTCAGGCACATCTTTCTGGTATGACCCTCACTGAAACATGCTAATAGGATACACCATAAAAACATATCCAGTGCAAGTCAAGCACTGGAGTTTAGTTGAAGTTTGTGTTTTGGCCCAATTTAGATCATTTTTTTCCCAGTCTGA
>JANRMT010062819.1:61419133-61476286 GCA_026402145.1 Polypterus bichir lapradei
TAGATAGATAGATAGATAGATAGATAGATAGATAGATAGATAGATAGATAGATAGATATGGTCACACATACAGGGGTCTCCAGTCAAGCTTGACTGAGGTAAGCAATAGAAGAGCTTGTGGACCAAGTCCTGCCCCTTCCAGCTGGGGCTGATCTGCCACATGAGGCGATAGCACGGAAAGATGGCACATTTATGCAGACCTGAGTCCGCTTAGAGACAGAGATGCGTGGCAGAGAGAGAGCAGAGAATGAGAAAGCCTGTGACACTGACTTTAACTTGGTGTCTTTTTAGCCATGTGTTTAAGCTCTCTTTTCCTTTATTTATTTCCTGTTTGTTTAAATGGGGTTATCAGGGTGGTACCCCAACATTTCTCCATATTTCTGTCTGCTTCCTCGCTACCTGCCACAATAAATAGATACTGTAGATATCAAGCATACGGTTCCAGTTACCTTAGTTACCTTAATCTCTATGTTTTTCCATAATACAACAATGGTATAGGTATTGTATTTCTCTATTAAAATATTTTTCAAATATATACCTAAGAAAATCACAATCATATCTATTTATCTGTTTCCTATAAAAGAAACGCTAGCATATCTAATTTTCATGTATGTCTTTAATAAAGTGGCTGATAGCATTTGTCTCCCTAACATGGTGATTTTCATCTAAGTGTCTCTAACTGTTGATTTAATAAAGTGACTTACATGTTTTCTTTTGCTTAAATCGAGTGGCCATCATATCTTTCTATTTCTTCAAAGAAGTGGCTAACTCACCCAGCCAGTTTCCTTTCCTCAGTATGTTTGATTTTTGGCAGTTCAGTGCCTTCCTACTGCCAGATGTCCCAGAGCTCTCTGGAGTCCTCGGTCCTCTTTTTATTCCCCAAGAGCAAAAATTGTGATAGTAAAAACGTAGGGTTGCAGATGTGATTTAAAACAAACTTTTAGCATATTGACTTTCATTTTATCTGGCGTTTTTGCATAAAATGGGAAACACCCCCACTGTTGTTAAAACATGACAAAATCTTTCAATGACCATTGAGCCCATCATGCCATCATCATGTCTGTCTGTCTGTCTGTCCACATGAAATAACTTGGTTTCCAATGGACTGATTTGGTTGAAATTTGGTACACTTTTTCTTCAAGGAAATTTAACAGGAGTGGCAGACAGTCCTGGAACTTTTCTGGCCAGGATGTCGCCATGGTGGAAGAACTGGGGGAGAGGACATGCACTGGACACTACCTCCCCGGAGTGCTAGATGGTAGCTCCCCTGGTTTGCAGCGGTTCCTCAGATTTCCACACAGCCCTGTTGGGTCCTGTGGGTGCCACCAGGGGGTGCTGCAGGAGCGGCAGAGCCCTACTATGTTGGACTTCCACCATACCCATGAGTACTTCTGGAACTTGCTGATTGGCTTCCTGGAGCACTCTTGAGTGCAACATAAAAGGGTCCACCTCACTTCATTCAAGGAGCCAGAGTTGGAAGGGAGAAGATGAAGCTTGTTGGGAGGAGTGAAGGTGGAGAAGACAGAGAAAGGAAGGAGAGAAAAGAAGAAGACAAGTGCTGTATGCTGCATTTACGTATTATTGGTGCCTTTGCAGTGTGCTGTGGGTAGCGATTTGGCAAGCGTTTCTCACTGAAAAAAGCCCTTATGTGTTGCTGACTTTGTGCCTGGTGTCTGTCTGTGCCGGGTTTGGGGAGCTGGTGTACCCCCTGCAGACCACACAGGCAAGTTTCATTTTCATTTAGATATCTCCCATTTTTTAAACTTGAAATGCTTATATTTAAAAGCAAAATTGTCTGTATGTAATGCAGTGCCTTTCATATTTATCGAATGTTGAGACTATTCCTACGTGTGTATTTCTCTTTTAATAAAGCGGCTATCTCTCTCATTTCAGTTTATCATTTCTCGGTGTCTAATACAGTGAATTTCATGACTCACTACAGTACCATCAGTTCTGAATTCTTTTATCTTGACACTTTTTCATCAGATCGATTTAATTAATTTGTGATGCTCTGCTCTAATAATTCATGATTTTCCAGCATTTGAGTTTTCCTCACGACCAGACTCTGTAGATTCCTTGATGCAATTTACATAAACTTTACCCTGTCTGCTAAGCTCTTTACTTTAGAGTTTTAACACACACCATGAACCTGTGCACCATGAAATAAAGCTCACTGTATACAAGAAAGACTTGAGTGACACAGTAATAATGAAGACGCCGCCTAAGGATTCATTTATTTATGTTTATTATTGAACGGCCCTGTACTGGTGTGCTTCCCACCTTGTTCCTACTGTAGCTGTGGATGTCTCTTATTCTTGCAGTTTCGTACAATGTTATTGTTTTTCAATCTATATGAATAATTCTCAGTAAAGATAAAGAGAACCAGTCATATGTGAGGAAACGGCTGAGATTTTCTTAAAGACATTTTTGGTATTGTTTGCTTTTGTCCAGTTCCTTTGGGTCCATTAGAAACTTGGGTCCCATTTGAAACCTTCTCCACAAAAATATACCATTAAAATTCTTCCTAGGTTACAACTAAAAACTACATGGGGTAAATAACAAATTAAAAAATATCGTTTTGGGATGGAGTAATGCTTTAAGGTAACACAGACTACCCGAGAATTATTGTGAGTAGGAGATGACTGGGGATGAAAGGAAGACAAAACACCAGTCAAAGGTAATGGCATGGGTCAAAAATACCAGAGACAAAATGAGTTTGAGCAACCAAGATCCAAAGACAAAACAAAGTTGTAAATCAAAGTCAGAAATGGTAAACACCAAAGAAACAAACCTGCCGCTAATGCCTAGTTGAATTAGAAGCTATCACTAAAGAAGACAAAAGTATTTTTGTATCCACTGAGGTAAAAACCTAGGTTGGTGGCAGAACTGGCACTCCAGCCTCCATTAAAAACTTCATGCTGTTCCATTCCATCTGAACGTGTGTGGTGATGAGGTGTCACCTGCTGCATGGCTGCCCTAGGGTCCTAATCTGGGATCCTGAGTTGGTTTGTCATGCGTTGAGTGCGGCAATGTGCTGTATTACCGCTCGCTCCTAACCTCTCTCTCTCTCTGAGGGACAACTGAGTATGAGAGTGCCGCCCAGTTTATAGAAATTTCCCTTGAGGTCAAAAGTGTAAAGACCGTAGTCACATGACTAATAGCAATAAAACTTTTAATTACACACACACACACAAAAATGACATTCAGAATCTTTATGCATCAGAACTCTGAATAATTAAAAAATATACAAGTACATTTGCATGTATATTACAATTTACCCCACTTCCTTGTTTTTCCTCTGTCTTTAATTTTGTTTTTTTTTTGTGATTTTGCCGAATCGCTTCGCCTAGTATTACTTGCTTACAGCTCTAGGTGTTCAATCAGAGATTACCCAAGAGTACTATTCAAGGCACCAGCTGCCATAGCTGGATTGCTGTGCCATTTGCTTTGCAGAATTTCATTGGTTCCCTTTGTGCTTCCCTTTTGTATGTCTGTTGATGTTTCTGTCATTTCATGTTATGATAATATACTGTTTTGATTTTTTTTTTATATTTTTGAGTTAATTAGGAGTTTTGTGCTTTAGAGAATTATATTCTGTCTTTAATTTTATGTTTAGATTTGTTTTGACTAAGCTAATCATTTTATACTGTAACTACAATTTTTTAGTTTCTCCTTTATTTGGACATTTTGCATGCAGCAGCTACCACATGGCTAAATTAGGATGACCGGACATGAACAACGAGTGACATCATTAAAGTTATGGTATAAAAGTTGGCAATGTGCAGTTCCAGGTTGTCCAAGATTGTGGATATTAGGGCAGAACTTTGCTGAAGTCATTTGGTTTAAAGATCCAAAACTTCTCCCTTTCAACGTTTTGTTTTGTCTAGCATTTTGGGTTTGCTGTTTACTGTTATTATCTCCTGGTTTTGACCTGTGTTCTGAATTTTTGATTTAGGTTTCACCTTCTTTCACTGTCCTTGTGACCTGCTATATTTTTTCATTATCTGGCAGAACATTTACAATCTGATTTCTCTCAGTTTTTTGAATTGACTCTTGTTGTCATGTTTTTGACTTAATTGGTTTGGGTTGTTTTTATTATACAGGGTGGCGCAGGGAAAGTTTTGCAACTGGGTGTTGGCGACCCTGGGGCTTAGGCAGTTGTTTGAGACCAATTCAACCTCGTTTAGAGCCCCTTGCTATTAGTTGTAATGGAACAGTAGGGTGGTACGCAATAAATGTTCACTGTGAAAGCCTTTTATAAGAATAGTGAGAATGTGACTGCTGCGCAAAGAGAATTTAGGTGTCATTACAAGTTAGGACGTCATAATCGTGTTCTGTTTGCTCATGCAATTATAACATGGGTACGTAATTTTGAAGAAACGGGTTCAGCCTTAAAAAAGAAGTCCCCAGGTGGAGGCACTTTGCATACTGTCTGACAATCGATGGCAGCTATTCAACGATTGTTTGGAAGGTGAGTCATTTTACGCAATGGTGACAATCTATGACATTCCCCAAATCTCACTGTTTGCAATTTTTTTCTGAGGGGACATCTTAAAAGCCAAGTGTATCGCACAAGTTCTGCTACCATTGCTGAACTAAAAAGGAGGATTGAAGAGGAAATCGCTGGCATTTCTCTTGACGTGTTACGTCAAGCAATGCAGAATTTCCACAACAGGCTGTCTGAATGCATACGAAGAAATGGACAACACTTTTGTCTTACCATCATTAATTGAATATCCTGTACAATACATTTCATCATTAAATGTATTTTGTAATGTGTTTATTTGTGTATTGAACGTTAATTGAAAATTTCCAGTTTCCCTGCCCCACCCTGTATTTCAGCCTGTGTTTTTTTCCTACTTTGTATTTATTTTCTGCTTTACTTTTGATTTTGTTATTTTAAAGTTATTAAAGTCATGTTCTGTAGTTATTTCTGTTGTATATTTTATCATTTATTAGTTTTCTTTTGTATCTTTAAAATGTCCAGCAAGTCCTTGTGTTTTGTTTTGGGACACACCCTGATGTCACATCTGTTTGGTCCTCCCTCTGCCTTTATAGTGAGGTCAGACAGAAGGATCAAGCACTGGCTCATTGAAGGTTGTGTGGAGTTGCTACATTATTTTGCTCTTGATTTCTGGGTTATTAGATTATTTTCACTTTGGTTTTTTGGATTTTGTTTCTTGGATTATCTTTTGGGACTTCTGCACTTTGGATTACCTTTCAGGCAAATCATTTTTGCCCTTTTTGTTCTTTATTTTTTATTTGTATTCTTTCTGAATTTAAAAAAAAATTCTCTATAAAGAATCTTGTTTGTATTATTTTTACAAGTAAATGTTTTACATTTTTTCTCTCGCTTGTATGACATTTTTGGGACTTTCATTGCATTTTCAACTTTAAACCCAGGTCCCCATTTTAGGCCTGCTTAGGTCAAAGCCCATAGGTATTAGCTAGGGGCTGACTGCCCCGTGTAACGACTTATCTGAGCAGACTGGTAAAGGTCCAGGTCTACTTTTCTGGGACTTTTAGGAGGCCTTCTTCCCTTCTCGCCATGTCTAAGACTCTGTCTTGTATCAATTTTGTTGGATTGCATTCTTTTTTTAATTTGGCAATTTTTTTGCCATTTTCTGTATTTAGTTTCATTTCTCGTATTTTTTATTAGTTCATGGAGTTCTTTTTTAGTCTATGAAAATTCATTATTTAATAAATTAAATGTAAAAAGTGTTTACATTGGGTTAAACTGTTAAAATGTATTAATCCAAACATAAGATGGAGCTCTAAGGGTGAGTATTAAATTTCAAGCCTTACTATCAATTGACTGTGCCCTCTTTCACCATCCCTTGCCTGTTTTGTCTACCATCGTTGTGCAGCAGGTCCATTTTCAGATGGATGCCAGTTATGGCAAGTCCCACTTGCCTGGCTAGAGGATCAAGCCAAGATAAGTATAGAAAGGATTTCAATCTTATTGTTTAGTTACATTCTAACAAAAAATAATTTCTAAAAATTGAAACAAAAAACACTTCCTAAATCATAGCAAAAGTTGGACCTCTTATATCATTGAAAGATGCTGAGAAATTATTTCACACTTTTGTTTTCAGTCGACTAGATTACTGTAACGCACTCCTCTCAGGACTACCCAAAAAAGACATAAATCGTTTGCAACGAGTGCAGAATGCAGCTGCTAGAATCCTAACTAGGAAAAGAAAATCCGAACACATTTCTCCAGTTTTGATGTCACTACACTGGTTACCTGTGTCATTCAGGATTGACTTTAAAATTCTGCTTATGGTTTATAAAGCCTTAAATAATCTCGCTCCATCTTATATATCGGAAAGTCTGACACCCTATATCCCAAATCGTAACCTTAGATCCTCAAATGAGTGTCTCCTTACAATTCCAAAAGCTAAACTTAAAGGAAGTGGTGAGGCTGCCTTCTGCTGTTATGCACCTAAAATCTGGAATAACCTGCCAATAGGAATTCGCCAGGCTAATACAGTAGAGCACTTTAAAACACTGCTGAAAACACATTACTTTAACATGGCCTTCTCAAAACTTCACTTTAATTTAATCCTGATACTCTGTATGTTCAATTCATCATAATAACTATTCATGGTGGCTCTAAAATCCGTACTGACCTCTACTCTCTCTTCTGTTTATTTTTCTGGTTTCTTTGTGGTGGCGGCCTGCGCCACCATCACCTACCTAAAGCATCATGATACTCCAACATTGATGGACTAAAAGCCAGAAGTCTACGTGACCATCATCATCAAGTTCTTCCGTGAGAACCCTAACTACAAAGAGGACTGTTTCATTTATATTAGATAGAATGCCCAGAGGGGACTGGGCGGTCTCGTGGTCTGGAATCCTTGCAGATTTTATTTTTCTCTCCAGCCGTCTGGAGTTTTTTTTTGTTTTTTCTGTTCACCCTGGCCATCAGACCTTACTCTTATTCAATGTTAATTAATGTTGATTTATTTTATTTTCTTACTGTGTCTTTTATTTTTCTGTTCTTCATTTTGTAAAGCACTTTGAGCTACATTTTTTTGTATGAAAATGTGCTATATAAATAAATATTGTTGTTGTTGTAAATCAGGCGCTGGCCCCCCAACTTTTCATCCATCCATCCATTTAAGTATTGGGCCACCATTTTTTTAGAGAGTCACAGGGAGTGTTTTAGGGCAACATTAGGGACAACCCAGGAGACAACTCTGGATGGGTTGCTGGTCCGTCTACAGACGCACTAATCTACACACCCAGACTCATTCATATTGGGGCCAAGACAGACTCACCAATCAACTTAACACGTGTTCTGGAGGTGCAATGGGAAAATCTGAAAACATCCACACAGAAGACATAGCGGCTTGGAATTTAAGGGGTGCATAAATGCAGAGATACCACAATGCCTCCCCACCCTAAACAGAAACAAAGGTTTGATGGCTGTTAAGTAAAATAAAAATAAAGTAACAAAAACATTCTGAAATATTTGTAGCCTGCAGCTCGTGCAGATTGTTTAGATGTGTCTTGCAAATTCAGTTCTAAATCTGGGAGAAATTCCTTGTTGGGCCACCTTAAAGCATATTCAGAAATCCACAGTTGATTGGAAAGAGATTCAATTTCAAAGTGAAGGAAATTTAAAGTAAAGTTTACAGATCGTCACACTTATTGGACTGTTTTGTCCTGATGAGGGTCACGGTGCAACGTTTATGGATTTTTCATAAACATAAGCATTCTGGACAGCAGCAATCAGTTGCACATGTTTGTAGTGGGCCACGTTTATTGCATTAGGTTTGTTATGCAGAGTTATAGTTTTTGAATCCAATTGTGAGAAGATACACCAGGATTACATATTGCTTAGTATTTAAGTTGAATGACTCCTAAAAGACAAGGCAATTGATTTTAATTTGTACCACCATAGTGTGACAATGCTGTTAAACTTGAGCAGGGACGTGGGTGCAAAATAAAAGGGCCCACCTCACTTCATTCAAGGAATCAGAGTTGAGAGGGAGAAGACAAAGCTTGCTGGGAGGTTAGGAGAGAAAAGAAGAAGACAAGTGCTGGGCGCTGCTTTTACGTGTTATTGGTGCCTTTGCAGTGTGCTGTGGGTAGTGATTTGGGAAGCGTTTCCTACTGAATAAAGCCTGTATGTGTTGCTGAACTTGTGCCTGGTGTCTGTCTGGGTCGGGTTTGGGGAAGCTGGTGTGGCCCCTGCAGACCACACAGGCAAGTTTCATTTTCATTTAGATATCTCCCATTTTTGAAATTTGAAATGCCCATATTTAAAGGCATTGGAGAACTTTCAAAATTGTCTGTCTGTAATGCAGTGCTTTTCATATTTATTTAATGTTTTGACTATCCCTACTTGTGTATTTCTCTTTTAATAATGTGGCTATCTCAACCATTTCAGTTTATCATTTCTCGGTGTCTAATACAGTGAATTTCATGACATATTGCTTCTTTCTAAAGACTTTCATAATTATGTAATAATTTGCCAGCATAGAACAATTGATTCATTTTGAATAAGTGCACCTCTTAAACTTCAGCCTGTTTCTGGTAATCATGGAAGCGTGTATACGCCATGTACATCATTCAGTGTAGCATGAAATGAAATATTAATGCCATGTGAAGGGAAAAGAACACAAGGGGGGCTGGAAAAGCTTTCACTTGTCCTCCACTGAGAAAAGGACATCAAAGAATAGGAAGGATAACAATTCCGTCTCCTCTGATTGAATGTCCACTATGTACTTTAGACATCTATTCACTTATTTTTACTGAACCTGATTCATTCAACCACAAGATTCAGGAGTCTATAGAGTCTCTCTTGGTAGCATGAAATGCAAGGTAGGCGACCAACCCTGGGCGAGAGATCAGACCACGGGAGGACAGGTTTGTGCAAACTCCTTCATGAAAGCCAGTTAAGAGATTTGAGGATGGACTTTAGGACTTTGAACAATTGTTTGTTGCATCTCCTTTCATATCATAATCTGCTGTTTTACTGGCATCTTATAATGGTAAAGCGTGTATTAGAAAAACTTTAAGGTTTAAAAGAAAGCTTTTATTTGGTACTTGAGCTAAAATAAAATCAAGAAAATCTAGTCAAGGAGCACTAGAGGTTTTACTTTGAACTATCGACAAACTTGGATGACCATGAAATGCAGGACAGTGACCTTTATACCTCTGATCTGATAACATCTTGTGCCACACACACTTCATGATGCACTTCTGTAGCAGCAGCTTGGTAACCAGACTAAAGAACGCATAAAATAGCGCAGCAGAAGTCTTTTCTTTTTAACATTGTTAAAGATGTCACTAAATAAAAATTCAATGTAACCACTGAATTCCATGACTTCCTATGTCCAAGGAATTACTTTAAAAAATGAAAAACATATACTAGAGCATGACATGTGCTAGAAACCTTTAAGAAGATGTTCTAGAAAATGAAGAAACCACATGACATGGCAATGAAATGACATCACCCTCATAAAAATAAAAATAAAACATCATATTGACATTCGAAAATGGCCATAAATGGTTCAAAACTGACAAAATACAGGATTCAGAACAATATAATCTTCTTTCATATTAGGACAAAATTTCATTGGACCCCTCCTCACCCTTTCCTTGCATCTGAAATGTGTGTTGCATGCAGGGCTGTGCCACCATTAAGGAGATTTAGGCATTCGCCTAGGGCGCAGATCATAAAGGGGGGGTAACCCAGCTAGAAAGGTTAGCTACCATCAGTGAGCGCCCAAATAAGCTTGGCCTAGGGTGCAAAATAACCTAGCATCGGCACTGGGGGCACGCTCTACCTTAGGGACTTGAGCAGCATGTTCTTCCTCACCATTTTCATGCTCTTGGTGAACTCAATGATTCATAAAGTGGTACTAATTGAGGTCCAAACTAATGGGACAAACAGTCTTCATACAACTGCAAACAGGTTACACCAATACAAAGCATTCTGGAAAACCCACCAAAATCATAAAAATGATGTCAAGTCATTTGGCTGCTAAATGAAATGGCAAGTTTCCTCCGGGTGCTCCGCTTTCCTCCCACAGTCCAAAGACATGCAGGTTAGGTGCATTGGCCATCTGAAATTGTCCCTAGTGTGTGCTTGATGTGTGTGTTTGTGTGTGTGCGTGTCCTGCGGTAGGCAGGCACCCTGCCCAGGGTTTGTTTCCTGCCTTGCACCCTGTGTTGGCAGGGATTGGCTCCAGCAGACCCCCGTGACCCTGTAGTTAAGATATAGTGGGTTGGATAATGGATGGATGGATGGATGAAATGGCAAGTACCACTGTGGCACTTATACAGGACTTACCGATAGCATCTTCTGGAGAAACTGGCATATCCTGACTGATAAAAGAACTAACCACCGCAAAATCCATTTCGGGTATTTGTTTTTTAGTCAGATCTAGTTTTGACATTTTTTTTAAATACTAGAGGTAAAATTCCGTTACAACGAACTGCCAGGGACCTAAAAAATATTTTGTTATAATGAAAATTTCGTAGTAATGAGATCTGTATTTGTCACTATAGTGCTTTCTTTCACTTACGTCCAGGCGTTTGCAATCATTTCAATAGCTTCTTTTGCGTTAATTTTAATCTCCTCCTGTCTATAAGTTATGCTGATGAGAATTTTTCTCAGCATTTCCTTGTGATAATACACTTTCAGGGTGTGAGTGATGCCCAAACCCAATGGCTAAAGCACTGCTGTGCAATTGGGTGGGAGGAATTCAACGTGAACATTACCTAAATGTGGAAGCATGTTGTGGGCAGCACAGTTATAAATCAGAAATGAATCATACTTTTCTTCTTCTTCATATTGTGAGGTTTCTGAACTGTTTTGGGATCCAACACGGGAACGACGCGCTGAAGTGCGTCCCGAAGTGCGCTTGCCGCGTCTGTGAAAGATTGTCTGTTGCCAGGGCAGGGAAACAGCAGGCTCACAGCACTGCAGTGAAGCGCCACAGAAGCAAATCCTAAAAGATCGGGGTCGCACTATAAGTCCCTGTCTTAATGTACTTCATAGTAACGAGATTTCTATAGACTTGTGTCATATGGGGAAACTGTCGGGACTGTGCAAGATACTTAAGTAATTTCGAATGGAACATAGTAGTTCTCTTTACAACAATCTGGGAAAATACCTTGTACCTTAAACCATGTGCTGTTTGCAGTCATTTGGGAAAACTTATCTAGATCCTCAAGCTTATACATTTTAAAGAAATTAGGTCATTTCCTTCAAAACTCTGCTCTTTTGTGTGACTGAACTGCAGACTGGGGGGATGCCTCCCTCATGGACCGACTTTAGTTTGTGCAGATGTTAAACACATACATGGAGCCGAGCAGCATGCAGTATTCTTTTACAGCATTGTTTTTGCAAGCGATCAGTTGAGAGATGTGATAATCGTGAGACATTTAAACACTTCATGTCAATGGTAAGTTAAATTCCATGTGTTTCCTGTGGCTGGGAACAAAGGTTAATTTCTTTACTAAATGGACGATTTATCCCCAGATTATGGAGAATAAATATACAAAGCACAGTGTGAGGAGTCACAATATGCCCAAAAGTTGGCTTAGTTTGACTTTAGAGGTTATGATTAGTCTGAATAGTTATGATCTGCTGTACCTTCCTGCTTATTATTGAGGTTTACAGAAGAGATTAGAGGTCATTTGTTTCTAAAAAGGTTCACATACAGTGCATGCATATTTTAGTGTTAAGAACAACTTATATAAGTTATTCATAATAATATAGTTTATTGATGTGTAATCCATTCATTTCTTTGTAATATACATATCTTACTGTTCTTAGACTTTTAGCATTTAGCTTTTTGGTATCTTCATGGATAGTATCCATTGTGACCACCAGGGATCATTGCAGCACCCTAAACACCAGACACAACCGCACAGACACAAGTCCTGGGTGCAAACGCACCTTTTATTATACAAAACATCTTACAAAAAAGGCTTTGACAGTGGCACAACACAATTCTCTCTACTGCTCTCTCAAGTCAAGTAGCTTTTATTGTCTTTTCAACCTTATACAACCAATCACAATGCGCTTTACAGAGAAAACCAGATTTCACCCCATCCTGCTTGTTAAACTACAGGTCGGGTCTAAAAATTACATTAGTTCAACTGAATCAGATCAAGTGTAGAAACAAACTGGCCTCTGACAGACCCAGGAAAAATGGGTTTTGGAAGCCTTCCTCGCTGGTCCTCTTCATTTTGTGTCTTCCGATATCAGAACTTACAGTAGTAATAAAGCATCTGATCCTGCACATTTTATAATACCAGGAAAGAAACAGCAGTGCCAGCAAAGAGAAAGTAGAGAGAAAGTGTAATTTTATGAGACTGACATACTAGTGTGTGTATTCTCGCCAAAGGATGGAAGAGGAGCTGGAGGTGAAGCATATTCAAAATCAGAAACGAGTCAAAACCAAGATGATGTTACTTTTGCAACAAAGCCCAACTGCTAACCAGTAATCAAAATTAAAGGGAAAAACAGTAAGGCTGAAAACCACAAATTCAAGAGAGAAATTTGCACAGCTATGGATTATGTTTATATTCAAGTCATGAATGCTCTCTCCGGTATTTAAGGTGTTGCACTGATGATGTACGATGGAGTGACATCTGAAACCACATCCCTTGGCAACTAAACTTTTAAAAATAGTTGTTCTTTAATGGCATCGTATGGTTCATCCATCCATCCATCCATCCTTTATCCAACCCGCTATATCCTAACTACAGGGTCACGGGGTCTACTGGAGCCAATCCCGGCCAACACAGGGCGCAAGGCAGGAAACAAACCCTGGACAGGGCGCCAGCCCACTGCAGGGCACACACACACACACACTCACACACCAAGTGCACACTAAGAACAATTTAGAATCACCAATGCACCTAACCAGCATGTCTTTGGACTGTGGGTGGAAACCGGAGTACCCGGAGGAAACCCACGCAGACACGGGGAGAACATGCAAACTCCACGCAGGAAGGACCCGGGAAGCAAACCCGGGTCTCCTAATTGCGAGGCAGTAGCGCTACTACTGCGCCACCGTGCAGTCCTGTATGGTTCATGTGGTAAAAATTAATTTTGAAATATATTAAAGGAAGAAGTATCGTCTTCAACTAGGACCTTTTTGAGTCAGAAACCAGACAGGAGGAAGCTTGTCCATTGTGTCTTTAATTTCTCTTCATGAAGAGGGATACACTTCATCACGCAGCACTCCTGTGATGGAGTTATCACTAAGCAAAGTCACAGGCTCATATTTATAGACAACTGAATTTACATAAGAGTGGTGAATTATTCATGACGTTTACTCTGATTGGTTCGTTGGCTTGCACTATCTGAATATTTACTTCATTTGGTTAAAAGACATGAGATGTTTCCAGCAGAGAGTATAACCAGTTAACTGTACATACCCCAAAATAAAAGTCTCATTTCACTATACTCTTGGTCCTTACAATACTTTTCAGTACTTCTTGAGTTCCTGTTTGTGTGACACCTGTCAAGTCTTACTGGGTACATGACACCCAGTCAACTTCTTGAACCATCACCCAGAACCTTCTTGTTCTTTGTTGTTCACTTCACCTTTATCTGGTTTCCTGATATGCTTGAACACATTTCTGACATTTATCAATCTTTTCATGCTACTTCTAAGACAGATGACATACTTTAATGTGGAAAGCGTACTGTCACACACGTGCGCATAGGAGACAGCTAGAGGGCTTAAATAACAGTAGTACCATGCCACACCAGGGGGTTTCGAGCTGCACTAACTTTCTCTCTCCGTCCTCTGCAGTCTATCCTCAGGAAATCCCACTAAGTACTGGCTCCATTGATGACCTCACTTCTGGTACCGGGCACCATTGATGACATCACTTCCAGTACAGGTGTCATGGATGACGTCATTTCCTGTCCAAAAGATGCCACTTCTGGTACAGGCGCTCCAGCTGCCGTCACTTCCGGTCTCAACGACATCACTTCCAGTTCCAGTCTAGATGACGTCACTTCCAGTCACAGCCTTTAAAGATGCCATTTTACCAAACTCAAATCAGTTCTGTTTTGGACATTTTTGGTCTCATTTTTCTTCCACATTCATTACTGGGCTCTGTGGTTCCTTGTAGAACTCTTGCTTGACAACAAACCATTTCATTCTGGGAAGGGTTCTTTGAATATGAAGTTGTATTTTTTGTACATAGAAAAACAAACTGAAAACTTCAATGTATGGTGGGCTACCTAGCAGGATGGTACCAGATTAAGAAAACTTGAACTAAGCCTGTGTTATTGTGTGCCGTGAGAGTCCTTTTAACGCAGACATAATTATTTTTACACTGATTCAGACTAAGCAAAGAAGTGAGAGAAGTTTCTTGGACTCTGGACATACAGTATTAACGTGAGTACAATAAGTAATGCTTATCATCATTTATAACAGTTGTTAACGTTAGTGAGCTCTTGCTGCTTTATCTGTTATAAGCATTGATAGTGTTACTAGTAGCTTGTTCTACTTAGAGGCGCGTTGGTGGGCTGGTGGTATGCAGAATAATGTGTTGTTCAATATTTAAGTTTTGGTTAAAAGAAAATTATCTGACTTTTTAAAACATTGCATTTAAAAGTGAAGTGTTTGTTCCTATTGGAGCAGTGACACTGTCGTCGTTTTCTGGGAGCATGAGTGCATTGTTTTAGTACTTCAGCTTTTGAATCTACACTTTCATATTGTATTGATTTACTTTGACCAGAGCACTGCTGTTTTAAACACATTTTAGTGGCACACAGGAGTACACCACCATTGCAGTATTTGTAAGCGTAGTCCTTCCTTGCACGTGTATCTCACTTCTTGGTATTTGCTTTATGGAAAGTGAGCAATGTACATGTAAAATGGTGCACTCTGAATTGTGTAAATAGGTCTATTCTTGCAGAATAAAGTTCACCCCTTCCATTGTTCAAATTCCTTATTTACTTTACTCTCCTTTTTAACCATTGAATTGAAATAGCTAAAAATAAAGTGAAATGGACAGAATCAACTGTGTGTGACAAGCTACTTTATAAACCACTTTGTGTCTGTCCTAACACCGAGCAAGTAAGGAAGACAGAAAGAGAAAGAGCACCGCTAGAGGGCATGAATAGGAAAAAGAGAAAGGCACACCGATAACAAACAAGAAAATGCAGGCCGCACATCTGAAACACCACGTTTAAGGAAATACTCACCCAATAAATGATATTTGTTTTAGTTTCTGTTATTTACCCTATGTAGTTTTCAGAGGTGAGTGAGAAAAATTTTGATTCTCACATTTTTATGGAGAACAGAGATTTAAAAAAAAGTTTATGATAAAATGGTGGTCTAAGGAAATCAATGTTTGACCACACCAAATAACATCAAAAATGTTCATGAAAAAAAAAAATCTCATGTTAATCATGTCACACAATCAACATGTACAGTGGAACCTCGGTTCACGAACGTCTCTGAACACGTACAAATTGGGATACAACCAAAAAATTCGCCAAACTATTGCATCTGTTCACGACCACACACTCAGTATATGAACAAGTCAGTTTTCCTTTCGGTTTGTGTGCGCCGATGATTTCTGCACGTGTTCAGTCTCTCGAATGTGCAGCGAGCGAGAGAGAGAGAGAGAGAGCGAGAGTGAGAGCAATACACACACATACACACGTGAGAGAGTGCTGGCCGCATAAGGCCAAGAAGGCAGTTAAAGAATGCACTGGGCTTGTTTTTAAAGAGACAGATTCGAGCGTTGTTTTAACCTCGTTGTATTTAATGAAGACTTTTTTCTGTTGGATTTTAACCTCCACTTCACTTCTGTTTACAGCGATCGGTTCGTAGCGTGCATTGTTGCAATGTTACTTTTCTTGGTGGTTTATTAAATTACGGATTTTTCAAATGTTAATTTTTTCCCTGTGCTTAAAACTCATTAAAAAAATGTGTTTTTAGCAAGCGGTTCGTAGCGCTATAGCGTGAACTCTTGCAGTGTTTTTTTTCTCTGTTGTTCAAGGTTTTCTCAGTGTTATTCAATGTTTTTACATTTAGTTTACTATTACGCTGTGCATTCTATGGTATAATTAACTATATTTGTGCTTAAATATCTTTAAAAAAATATATTTACATACAGTTCATATAGTCTGGAATGGATTAATTGTATTTACATACAATCCTATGGGGGAAATTACTTTGGGTCAGGACCAAATTGGGTTATGACCAGAGTTTTGGAATGAATTACAGTCGTGACCCAAGGTTCCATTGTACTGTATCCTGTCATACACTCATAATGTGCAAGATGCCTGCATTATCTGGTGAAATATTGCTAAATAAAGGCTTCTGGAAAAATCAACATTGGCCATGAACAGGAAACGCACTTTACATGGGATTAAGCGATTGAACTGAAGAAATGACTCTATCTTCAATTCAAAAAATCTGTGTTTGCCCATCATGCTATTTTTTTTAATATTAATTTGCATCCTGCCCTCGACTACTGCAGTTTTCTTAGAGGTTATTCTAGACCTTGTCGTGTGTGTGCCTAGGGGACAGCCATGTGGGCTTTCACTTCTTGCTTTGGTGTCTTCCAGCTTCCCAAAAACCTGAGAGGTTGATTAGTTGGTGAATCTAAACAGTTACAGTCAAGGGAAGTGTTTGTGTGCGGTGGACTGGATATACATTCAGAGATAGTTGGTGCCTTGCATATGATATGGCCGGCAACCCTGTGCTGTATAAAGGGAGATCAGAATATGGATAGTGAAATATTGAAATTAAACATCTGCTTTTTAGAATTTCAATGCAAAGCCCACAGGCATATACAAACCCTCAATATTTTGAAACACATTTTGCATCATTAATCTGGGGTAGCATGTCTCCCTGGACTCTTCGCTGAATCATTAACGTCTTCACACTCGTTTTTATAGGCTAACCTTAAAAATTAGGTCAAAGATAATTTAAAAGGAAATTTGCCTCAAGTTACTTACATTTTAGCTTTAAACTGAGGTTATGTTTTGTCTCAGATTGTTCAGGTACTGCAATCATTTTACTTATTAAGATTAAAGTTCTGACATCTCATCCCAGGTTATGGTTCCAATCTCCACATGAATATTTCTCTGGATTTTTCTCTCACATTAATTGTGAACACTTAACTAGCCTTAATTTGCCCCAAGATAGACTGGCACCCTTGTCCAGAGCTGGCCCTCACCCTCGGAATCAATGCCATTTACCTTGGCACCAGCTCCCTGTGAGAACCTGAAGCAGGTTGGAAAGTGGGTAGCTACATAAAAAATGATTAAACATGTCTTTAAATTATGTATGTAACTTTATTTTTTAAAATTTATTTAGGGTTAATTAATATGTAGAAGTAATTTATTGATGTTTGTAAGAGTCAGTCTTAGAAAGTTAAAGTTTTGAGTTAAGGCATACAGTTTTCTGACCATTTAGAAAAGGTTCAGAAACATTGGGTAATTAGTAACGATTTGAGATGTAACAAGATTTAATCTTTAAACAGAACTTTTCTTAAAAATATTTCCCTTTTTGCTATTGTAATTTTCTTTTTTGTGTGAACTGTTTTACTTTGAATTTTAACTAAAACTTTTAAAAAATGAAGATTTTTGTCTGTGGAATCATTTCGGGACGTCAGGCTTTTGTTGAATCCCATTTTATGAGCTAGAGCTGCTGATCTTTGGTAATTTTGGAAAAAACGCACCTACAATGTTTATTTAGAGATGAAGGTGGTAGACTTTCAGAACTACAGTAAATAGAATGAGTTAACAGACCTTTTCAAGATATTAGTTATCAATTATTTCAAGGCATTCACAGTATTCGAACAGTTAGCCATTAATCTGTCTGTCCATTGTCAAACCCGGTCAGGGTTGTGGAGGTTTTAGCATCAGGTTTAAGTCAGAAACCAGCTGTGGTTGGGGTGCCAATCCATTGCAGGGCACAAAGAGCCACACACCCCCACTCACTCCGTTCAAAGTTGCCAATTAACCAAAGGTACGTTTTTGGGAGTACCTGGAGAAAAATCCCCACAGACGAGGGATAATTTGCTAACTCCACATTGCACAATTGTGCTGCCATATAATATTTTTTATTTATTCAAAGTTAGGCTGAATGTCACATAAGGGTAATGTGGCTAAAATTGATGCCAACAGAGGAGAACAATTTATAGAAATACCCTGTTACATGAAGAAAAAATTCTTTAAAAAGCTTAAAAACATAAAGAAATTAGAAATGGAATATGCATTACAGATTGGGTATTTTGAGGTTATTTGACCTGTGATGAATAGATGATAGACTCTGACTTGTTCCCTGCATCACACAGGTGTGCTAAAGGGAAACCTTCAAGACACTGCTGAAGGTAAGCAATTCCACCCTGGGACAACAGCGGACAAAGTTACTAACGATCTCTTCATTTATATCTGCAGCTCCGAGGAGCAGACTCTGGATGACCTCTGACCATGCCCATTTCCCGGCCTATGCCTCATCCTTCTATGTTGTACTGTCCAAAGATGGGCATTCATTTGGAGACTACAGCTTGAAAAGAGATGAAGCTCTGAGTCTACGGTTGTGGATCCAAGAATGGTGAGGGCTGTAACCTTTATTAATCGTATTCTGTTTATTATATAAATTGAATGGGGATTGCCAGGCTGGTATGACATCCCTTGAACTCATTTCTGACCCGTTGACACCTAACTAGAATAGAAAAGACTTGGATAAAAGAGTAAATTGAATTTTTTATCTCTTACTATTTCCCAAAAAGGTCACAAAAATTCCAGTCCAAGACATTTTTAGGATATAATATTAAAATAATTTAGAATCTACCATTTCCAACAAGCAGTTGGCATCTCCATCCCCAATGGATCTGAAGCTTGAACCTTTTCTCTCCAGTATTGCATTGCTATTGGGCTTTCCTGGTGCTCTAATATTATTTAGAATCTGTAAAATAGGTTACACATCTTACTTTGGTACCATTTAGAAATCAAATGTTAAAATGAAGGATGGCAGGTTCTTTCTGTAAATTTCCTTTCTTTAATCAAAAGCGAGGATTTCTTCTGCTTTTCCACTGATGTAAGTAGAGAAGGCTGAAGTCTGGAGGGATTTCACTGTGTGTTCCTGAACCCTCGACAAGCTTTTGACTTAACAAAGTGAACAGCCTCAGGCTTATACTCTTTTCTGCAGCAAATCTATTCCTATATTCATCTAACAGATGCAAACATGTCTTAAAGTCAAGGAACAACCAAAGGCTCAATTACCATCTGCACTGATTGCTTACCTTGGGATCTTGTAGCCATGCCATGCTGGTCTAAAGCAATTTGAGTTTTGCCAGTTGTTTAGAAATAGAACGTTTTAAATCTAGATACTGGTTAAGGAATTAGCTTTAAATATAAAAACAAAAAAGGAAACAAGAAGAAAAAAAGAATGGACATTTCCATTATTGCATTATTAATATAAAGCAAAACGTATGTCATACTATGAGTGGCACGATGAAGCAGTGTGTTTCAGTTTCAGTCCTGCTGTTGTTCAGTCACTGTTTGTGTGGAATTTGCACATTCTCCCTGTGTCTGCGTGAATGTTCCTCCAGCTACATTGGTTTTTCTTCCAAAGATGTGTGTGATAAATTGGCCACAGTGTTGGTGTGTCTTAAACAATGGACTGGCGCCGTGTTCAGGGTATTTCCTGCCCTTTCCTCTGTGCTGCCAGGATTAGCTCTGACCCTCTGTGACCCTAAAATGGATTAAGCGGGTGAAAGAACATACATATGAAATGTATAATTATATGACAAACAGAATTTGAGGACATTATGAAACCTTATTAGTGTGGTAGAAGTCTAGCACACAGATCATCTTCTCCTGCTGGCTGATATTCCCATTTTTATATATAGTCTCTCTACTGTATATATTTTTTTGACAAGACTTCTCCAATAAAGGTTTCAGTGTAATTTTTATGGCCAGATGCCTTTCCTAATGCTAACCTTCCCTATTTAAATATAGATAGATAGATAGATAGATAGATAGATAGATAGATAGATACTTTATTAATCCCAAGGGGAAATTCACATAATCCAGCAGCAGTTTACTGATACAAAAAACAATATTAAATTAAATATTAATATAAATGCATGTAAAAGCAGACAATAACTTTTAAGTAATGTTAGCATTTACTCCCCCGGGTGGAATTGAAGAGTTGCATAGTGTGGGGGAGTAACGATCTCCTCAGTCTGTCAGTGGAGCAAGACAGTGACAAAAGTCTGTCACTGAAGCTACTCCTCTGCCTTGAGATGACACTGTTCAGTGGATGCAGTGGGTTCTTCATGATTGACAGGAGTTTGCTTAATGCCCGTCGCTCTGCCACAGATGTTAAACTGTCCAACTTTACTCCTACAATAGAGCCTGCCTCTTAACAAGTTTGTCCAAGCGTGAGACGTCTTTCATCTTTATGCTGCCTCCCCAGCACACCACCGCATAGAAGAGGGCACTCGCCATAACCGTCTGGTAGAACATCTGCAGCATCTTATTGGAGATGTTGAAGGACACCAACCTTCTAAGAAAGTATAGTCGGCTCTGACCTTTCTTACACAGAGCATCAGTACTGGCAGTCCAGTCCAATTTGTCATCTAGCTGCACTCCCAGATATTTATAGGTCTGCACCCTCTGCACACAGTCTCCTCTGATGATCACAGGGTCCATGAGGGGCCTGGGCCTCCTAAAATCCACCACCAGCTCCTTGGTCTTGCTGGTGTTTAGGTGAAAGTGGTTTGAGTTGCACCACTTAACAAAGTCTTTGATTAGTTTCCTGTACTCCTCCTCCTGCCCACTCCTGATGCAGCCCACAATAGCAGTGTCATCAGTGAACTTTTGCACGTGGCAGGACTCCGTGTCGTATTGGAAGTCTGATGTATATAGACTGAACAGGACCGGAGAAAGTACAGTCCCCTACGGCGCTCCTGTGTTGCTGACCACAATGTCAGACCTGCAGTTCCCAAGACGCACATATTGAGGTTTGTCTGTAAGATAGTCCACGATCCACGCCACCAGGTGTGAGTCTACTCCCATCTTAGTCAGCTTGTCCATAAGGAGCAGAGGTTGGACGGTGTTGAAGGCGCTAGAGAAGTCCAGAAACATAATTCTTACAGCACCACTACCTCTGTCCAAGTGGCAGAGGGATCGGTGTAGCATATAGATGATGGCATCCTCCGCTCCCACCTTCTCCTGGTATGCGAACTGCAGAGGGTCAAGGGCGTGGCGGACCTGTGGCCTCAGGTGGTGAAGCAGCAGCCGCTCCATGGTCTTCATCACATGTGACGTCAGAGCAACAGGCCGGAAGTCATTCAGCTCACTAGGACGTGATACCTTTGGGACTGGGGTGATACAAGACATTTTCCAAAGCCTCGGGACTCTCCCCTGTTCCAGGCTCAGGTTGAAGATGCGCTGTAGAGGACTCCCCAGTTCCAACGCACAGGCCTTCAGCAGTCGTGGCGATACACCATCTGGACCCGCTGCTTTGCTGGCATGAAGTCTTCTCAGCTCTCTGCTCACATGGGCTGCTGTAATTGAGGGTGGGGATGTCTCACCTATGCTGGTATCAACAGAAGGATGGTTGGAGGATGCAGTACTCCGAGGTGAGAGTGGGTTAGGGTGATCAAACCTATTAAAGAAGTTGTTCATTTGGTTTGCTCTCTTCACGTCTGTCTAGATGATGGCACCCCGCTTCGAGCTGCATCCAGTGATAATCTTCATCTCATTCCACACTTCCTTCATGCTGTCATTCTGCAACTTCTGCTCCAACTTTCTCCTGTACTGCTCTTTCGCCGCCCTGAGCTCATGCTGATCACCGCCTTTAAAAGCCCTTTTCTTCTAGTTCAAAAGGCCTTTGTTGTCACTTGTAATGCATGGCTTGTTGTTAGCATAGCAGCATACTGTTCTTACTGGAACTACAATGTCCATACAGAAGTTGACGTAATCAGTTGTGCAGTCAACAGCTTCTTCAATGTTCTCACTATGTGACCCCAGCAGTATATCCCAGTCTGTAGTTCCAAAGCAGTCTCTCAAAGCCTGCTCTGCCTCAGGGGACCACTTCCTGAATGTGCATGTGGTTGTAGGTAGCGCCCTCACTCTTGGTTTGTAGTGAGGCTGAAGCAGAACCAGGTTATGATCTGCTTTCCCAAGCGCAGGCAGCGGGGTGGCGCTGTATGCGTCTTTAACGTTTGCATACAGTAGGTTGATAGTCCTACTTCCCCGGGTGTTACAGTCCACATACTGGAAGAAGGCAGGTAATGTTTTATCCAGCGTTACATGGTTAAAGTCTTCAGAGATTAGCACAAGCGCCTCAGGGTGCTGCGTTTGTAACTTAGCAACTGTGAAATGGATGACGTCACTCGCTATCTCCGCTTTCGCTTGAGGGGTGATGTAAACAATAACAACAATCACGTGTCCAAACTCTCTGGGCAAGTAATAGGGACGCAGACTTACGGCCAACAGTTCGATGTCCCTGCAGCAATTGGAGATTTTAATGTTTACATGTCCTGAGTTGCACCACCTTGTATTGACATAGAGAGCAAGTCCTCCTCCTTTCTTCTTCCCGCTGGTATTTGTGTCTCTGTCACTGCTGAAAACATATTACTTTAACATGGCCTTTTTATAACTTCACTTTAACTTAATCCTGATACTCTGTATGTTCAATTCATCAAAATAACTATTCATTGTGGCTCTAAAATCCGTACTGACCCCTACTCTCTTTTCTGTTTCTTTTTCCGTTTTCTTTGTGGTGGCGGCGCAGCACCACCTACTCAAAGCATCATGATGCTCCAACAATGATGGATGGATGGATTAAAAGGCAGACTACGTGACCACCATCTTCAAGTCCTTCCGTGAGAACCCTAAATCCAAAGAGGACTGTTTCATTTATGTTAGGTTGAATGCCCAGAGGGGACTGGGCAGTCTAATGGTCTGGAATCCCTACAGATTTTATTTTTTTCTCCAGCCGTCTGGAGTTTTTTTTTTGTTTTTTCTGTCCACCCTGGCCATTGGACCTTACTCTTATTCTATGTTAATTAATGTTGACTTATTTTATTTTCTTACTGTGTCTTTTATTTTTCTATTCTTCATTATGTAAAGCACTTTGAGCTACTGTTTGTATGAAAATGTGCTATATAAATAAATGTTGTTGTTGTTGTCCGCTCTAACTGTGCTAAACCTGGGTAGCTCCACGTTAGCATCATTGTTAGCCATGTTTCACTAAAACAATAGCAAGCTGCATTCTTTGTAGGTTCTGACATTTTTCAGCAGCACAGCCAGTTTGTCGATCTTATTTGGTAGTGAGTTCACATTTCCCAGGATCACAGAAGGCACCGACAGTTTATAACGCCATTTTCTCGCAAGCTGCTTGGCTTTTATCTTATCTTTTATCTTTGTGCCGACTCAGCTGCCCCAATATCGTCTTCTTACCTCGTCAGGTAAATAGGGAACCACACCGGTGTGAGCATTTCTTCTCAGTGCTTTAAGTTGACTACTTGAATAGGCGAGTCTCGGAGTGTAAAAATCCATGTCAAGTAGTAAAAATAGTAAAATGTGTCCAGGGAGCGATTCCACATAAAAGAAAGTGGTAGGAGTGATCAGTGAAATAGAGAAAAAAATAGAAAAAAAGGTAAAAAGATAAAGTCATACACGGAGCTGCTGGAATGGCTGCCATTCGCATGCGGCGCCGGAAATGATAAATATAAATTTTGTCAAAGTATTTTCATGATGCATGATTACATTTTGCTTTTCTAACGGTGGCTTTTTATTTTTTGGTAAAATGTACTAATATAAAGAGAAGCATATCCCACTAAGCTAATCCGTGTTTGTGTATTGGAATGTGATTTTATCATTGTAGTAGATGTTATATGTCTTCTTCACACATTATACATAATAATTTCAGTCGTCAGTCAGGCATCTTCCAACCCACTATATCCTAACCCAGGGTCATGGGGGACTGCTGGAGCCCATCCCAGCCAACACAGGGCAGGAACAAATCCCCGGGGTAGGGCGCCAGCCCATCGGAGGGCACACACACCCACACCAAGCACAATTTAGGATCGCCAATGCACCTAACCTGCATGTCTTTGGACTGTGGGAGGAAACCCACGCAGACATGGGGAGAACATGCAAACTCCACACAGGGAGGATCCGGGAAATGAACCTGGGTCTCCTAACTGTGAGGAAGCAACACTACCACTGCGCCACCGTGCCACACACATAATAATTTTATCATGTTAAAAAATGTAATGTTATGATTAAAGCAGGGATTCATAAACTATAGGTTATCGTAACCCAAAATGGGCTGCAGGTTGCCGCTGTTGGGTCATGCTCTGATAATCACCTACGATTATCCAGGAGGGACAATCAAAACCAAACCATGATAAATGTCAAAGACAATATTGAGTCGTGGTTTAAAAAGTTATTTTATTTAACTACTTACATTTTTACTTTCTATAACAGCAAGTCTAAACACAAAAAAGGGGGAGCATTAGTAGAGACAGCAAACTGAAGGCTAAACTAACCAAAATGAAACTTGTCTCTGTAAAAAGGGCAGTCTAGCAAGATTAAAAGATCAGAACTTTAAATAGTAAGCTGGTCATTTTCTGGCATGCATAAAGGTGAAGCCTTTGAACTACTGGTTATTTTTGTGCACAAGTACTTATATGATCTGTCAAAATGACAATAGTCAGAGAGGGTTTTGGGGTGTCTCACTTTGGCTCAAACAAGCTTTAAAATGTCAGCTTTAAGCAGAAAGAAATATTAGAAGGACCAAGAAGAATCAAGAAGAACACAGCCATGTGACAATGTAAGAGACTGAACACCACACACTTGGAGTGCATCAGCCCACATTGTCTATGACAGCTCCTTGAAATACTGCAGGCTGTTTTAATCGATTTGTCGCACCTCTAAATGTTTTTTGCTCTTCTTTTTGGCACATTAAGAACATTTAAGAATGGTGAAGATTTTAACAACTGAATAAAGGTTTATTACCTGCTCACTTTGCTTGCATTTAGTATTTGCTCTCTATTGCAACCTGAGGAATAAATGAATAAAGATGTTATAACCTCTAATAGGAGAAGTGAAGTACAGTAGCAGTCAGACCTACAGTCCCAGCGGTAAATGCATTGTGACTGTGACTCCTTCCAGGCCAGGTGAGGGCAAGGACAACAGCACAAGAGTTGGGGCAGAAGACATTTATGTGGGTCTACATAACAATCTGGGCCTGGGAATAAAGGTATCTGTGCTTTTAGGAAAGCATCACCCCAAAATCCTTTCATGATAAAAACAGTCGGCATTGTTGGATAGCAAGTTAGCCAGTTGTAAAAACAGTCCAATCAATAAATAAACAATTTTTCTATTGGTCAGTTAGCAATAAAAGTGAACTGTGATAGACAGACAAAGATGTTAAGGTGTCCATATATCTAGCTTGCATCGCCAGTCACTGACCTTCAATTCATGAATCAAAATATAAATCAGAACGAGTTACTAGATGAACTATAAAAGTAAAAACAAAGATTACCATGAAGCTCCAGAACATGACACTAGCTCGCTTGGTAGCTTCTTTAAATTAAACAGTGAAACCTGTGCCATACCTTTTTATTTACACTGGTACAAAGTACGATTGTGAACATGCAGAATCTTAAGTTATTTCACTGATATATGACAGTCCATTAAGTTACAATATGCAACATCAAAATCTTCTTATATAATACGCTACCGTGGCTGTTCGTTTGTCTGTCCAAGATTTTAAATCACCTGTAGCTTGAAAACCGTTTCACCTATTGACTTGAAATTTGGTACACATATACTACATGACGTCTACTATCCACTTTCGGGGTGATGATTTTTATTACTCTTTTTATTTTATTGTAGAATCAACTCTCGGCAGCGCGCAGCAGGGCGGTGCATGCGTATGGGCGTCGTTCTCATTCCCTACCACCTTCACTAATCATTCTTGAGGCAGATTGAAGACTTAAGTGCCAGCTTAAGTGAAAAATTAAAGAAAACGTACTAAGTAATTGCAACACAAAAGAAACGTAATCAGTTTTAACGCGACAAGATGTCGACGAAAGAAGAGAAGCAGCGGGTCGCTAGGGTGGAGAAAAGAGGAGCTGCTTAGGAAGCAGCAAGCGCGTCAACCTCTGAGAAAACGAATGCTAAACAGAGACAGAGAAAGGGAATGAAAGCTAGGAATGCTCAAGTGAAGTGTATTCACTGCACGTTATCGTGCAGTACGCCGTTACTGGTTTCATTATAATTACCACAAATAATGTCAAAGAAGGATAACTCAACAAAGCGAAGTATAACAGGTTAGTTTGCTTTCTAGGAGGTGGGTTTTTAGTCTTTTACCAAATCTAATTGTGGTCAGTCACCAGTCTGACATGATTGAGAAGGGATTATATTTACGGCCACTCAGCAATGACCCAATCAAACTGACTACTAAGATATAAACAGTACCCACTGGAGTATGGAGGAACACACTTGGGTAATGTTTTATTAAGCATATGTGCAAGTCCAATTAGGCCAGGGTAATGTTTTATTAAGCATATGTGCAAGTGCAATTAGGCCAGGCCACTGCTAACCAGCATAAAAATCTGAAATGAATAAGGATTAATGCCAAACTGTTTCCTTGGTTTATAGGCACATTATTGTCACATTTACAGAGTACTGTACATAACTGTGTCAATAAGGTAACAATGCTACCCTTCAACACAGCACTGGTCATCAACAAAGTTCTGGGTACAAGTCCTGGCCTGGGTCTGTGTGGAGTTTGCACAATTTCTACTTTTTTTTTGCATGTGTCCACATTGGTTTTCTCAAGTTCTCTAATTTTCTGTCCACATCCCAGATATGTACGTGCTAACTTTTGACTGTAACATGGCTCAGTATAAGCATGTTTGCACTTCAAAGGACTGGCACCCTTTGCCTAATGCCAAAAAGATAGGCTCCAGTGCCCAGTAACCCTGAGCTGGATAAGTGGGATAGGAAAATGGATGAATGACTGGCTTCTTTGTGCTCTCATTTAGACCTTTCTGATAAAGTACAGTAGCTTTCCCCTCCTAAAACACTATTAGTTTTAGAAGAACATTAAAACATAAATGACTGGACATGTATAGACTGGGCTGAAAGTGGTTTCCAATGTGGAAGGAGTGGACAGCCAAAAATCAAGCTGGAAGATTGTAGCACCCCTAAAAGCATGAGATAGCCCTTCTTTCAGCAAAATACACACTTCACATACGTGTAGTTAATGAAATGGGCATCTGTATGAACAAAGATGTTGAAGGACTACAAAAAGTGGGGTTTAGGTGACATCTTACAACTTTAATAGCAAACAATGTGTTTTTTCTCCCACATTCCCCAATGCCATGTTGGTTAGACTAACTGGCATTTCCAAACTGACCGTGTGTGTGTGCACAAGTGGGTCCTGCAATGAACTGGAGTCCCCTCCTGGGCCATTACCTGTCTCGTATCCAGTGCTGCAGGGATGGCTTTTGATCCCAGTGTTCCCATCACCTATATCCAACATTTCCATCTGGTATTGAAATTTTTTAACATTTATAAAAACACAGAAAAAGACATGGGTTTTTAGTGCGTAAAGCCAGACGTGACCTCTTAACTGTGAGCAAACAACTGTGAAGAAATATCTTGGGGTGAGAAAAAACAAAAATAATACATTTATTGTATGATCAAGTACAATTTAGTGCATAACTTCTAAAATACGGTGGCGCAGTGGTAGTGCTGCTGACTCGCAGTTAGGAGACCAGGGTTCACTTCCTGGGTCCTCCCTGTGTGGAGTTTGCATGTTCTCCCCATGTCTTCGTGGGTTTCCTTCGGGTGCTCCGGTTTCCTCCCAAAGACATGCAGGTTAGGTGCATTGGTGATTCTAAAATTGTCCTGTGTGTGTGCGCCCTGCGGTGGGCTGGCACCCTGCCCGGGGTTTGTTTCCTGCCTTGCGCCCTGTGTTGGCTGACCCGGTAGTTAGGATATAGCGGGTTGAATAATGGATGGAACTTCTAAAGTATGTTTTAACATGAAAGTGCTATTCTCAAAAATGCTAATCCATCCACCATCACACACACACATACAAACTAGAAAAGGAAATCTAGCACTAAACAAACATAATTCAATATTCTTACCTTTGCAGTTCAGCTTTGCATTTTAGTAAGCTCAGCAATAACACGTGGTTTTAATAATGTAGTGCGGTAGCAAATTGTACAGTAGTTATGTTTTTCCTTCATTATTTTACTGGCAATCATTATGAGCCCACATATTTAAACATTAAATGAAGCAGCAAATATAAAACTTGGATCATATCTAAAACAAGAACCCTAGCTAACAGCTACCATGAGCTTTTACATGAATTTGTTTTTAGCAAATACATTTTTAATCAATGAAAAGTGATCTTTGCAAAGAAAAAAAAAAGAAAGATAAATAATTTACACATTTTATGTAATGTAGACACAGGGCAACTTTTGAAATGAACTTAACTGGCAAAATTAAAATTAAAATTCAATACTTAACAAAACAAGTCATATAACATCATTGCCAGTATTTTAAAGCACTTAACACTCACAGCTACTGAATAAGTTGCCAATGGATGGTTTCAGTAGATAATTATTAATATTAGATAACTCAGCCTGTTAGCCCAACTGATTAAAAGAATATTAAAAATAAAGTAAAAACTATCTCAATAATTTCCCAGTTTCTAATAATTGCTCCACCCCCTGAATTTACATCCAATATGCCCACATATGGCGTCTGCAAACACACAGCTCAAGGTGTAGCATTTCTAGGAAATCGTTCACATGTACAGCTAAACCTGCTGTGTTGAGTCAGAAGCTGCAAATGGGAGTTTATTTCACACCACTGAACATACAAATTGACCTTTGCAGCTATTGATTATCGTTAGCCTGTAGTATCAACTTCAACTGCAGCAGTTATTTCATAATAAAACATAATTCCAAATAGAAAAGTTAATTCTTAGGGGGAAAAAAAAGCTGCGTTTTGTATATAAATGGCAGCCTCCACAAACAAGTTTTAGAAGATTTTTAATTTTTGTAATCTGCTCATTCAAAAACAATTATAATTTCTGATTTTAAGTAAGAAAACAGAAAACCATAGAGTAAATAATAAATGATGCACATACATCAAATGCACAAAAGGTTTGCAATGTGTGGATGGTGATTAGAAATGCATTCTTTAAATTATTATTCTTCAAAATACACACAATGTAATTGCTCTTCATTATGAATTTATTGCAACAGTTTTGGTGATTTAATGTTTAAAAGCATTTAACTTATTGTGCATACACTTTTCTAACATTGAATGATGGGAAGATGCTGAACACACAAAAACCGAAGAGTCTGCATGTCATAATAATTGAAACGTATTATTTCTTTTTCTACCCTTTCGCCTGTAACTGTGTGGTTTGAGTGTTGAAATACAATATTGTATGGTCTTGCTAAATTTCAAAGAAAATGAAAACTATTTAGGTAGGTAGGTATTTAGGTAAAATGATGTTCACCACACTCTTCAACATATAATATAATGGTCTAATTATAGTGCAGGAAGTACACTGTTTATATTTTATTAATTGCTCTTCATCAATCTCTCTCAAATTTGAGTGAGAATCAAATACCATGAAAAACTTCCATCCATCCATCCATTATCCAACCAGCTATATCCTAACTACAGGGACACGGGGGTCTGCTGGAGCCAATCCCAGCCAACACAGGGCGCAAGGCAGGAAACAAACCCCGGGCAGGGCGCCAGCCCACTGCAGGGCACACACACACCAAGCACACACTAGGGATCGCCAATGCACCTAACCTGCATGTCTTTGGACTGTGGGAGGAAACCGGAGCATCTGGAGGAAACCCACACAGACACAAAGAGAACATGCAAACTCCATGCATTGAGGACCCGGGAAGCGAACCCTGGTCTCCTAACTGCGAGGCAACAGTGCTACCCACTGCACCACCGTGCCGCCCACCCATGAAAAACTTCTCTCTTTTAAAACTGAGCAGGTACTCTGCAGCAAGTAAAATGATTAATTATTAAACTGTATTATTATTATTTAATAACTTTTGTTATTAAACTTACTATTATTAACTAATATTACATAAAATTGAACTCTATATGTTAGAGGCTTGCACTCCCACAGTAGTCCAGTGCGGTTTGACTCAATTCTTTGATTTGTGGTACATATTTTTAATGATGCTGATCAGAGAAATACAAAGGAATGACTAAAATAATTGGAGTCTTTGAAAAGCAGCTTTTTCCCCATTCTTGCATAAACAAAACAGAGGTGACCTAATTCATTATTTTACACCTCAAAGCTTTATGGAATGTGACAGGTACCAACATGGAGGAGCCAATTATGACTCAAATAGCTGGATATACTCCTCTCACACTGCTGTAAGCCATACTTATATGAATTTACATGTTGGCTAAGGTGGATAAAACAAATATAAGCAATGTTGAAAGGGTAATTAAAAATGTGATTTTTAAATCTATTAAAACAACATAAGGAAGACTGGCCATATGGTAATCATTTTCACTGTGGCTAATTGCTGTTTGTTTCCTGGTATAGCTGTTTAAAGGTTTTAACAAACTGCACAACAGCTGTAAGTCAGGCCACTCAGGTCTGAGGTATCACTCATGTACTGCTGTCGAAGGACGAAGTAAGTTGACATTCACAAATGCAAAAGTCCGAGGTAAACTAAAAATGCATCTTTGTCAGGATAGTTAACAATATGAGAAGGTGTCTTACCAAGGATATAATTAGTTTATGCAACACCTTTTTGACACTGCAGACAGAACCAGCAACTTTGATTTCATAACACTGACACATCCTTCACATTTTCAGCAATGTCACGAGATAGAAAAACAAAAACAAAAAACTTTGCAGATCCTGAGGGAAGAAATTGCAGTTGAAATCACATTATCATTGACAAATATGAGTATACTATGACAAAAGGTATTTTAATGAAAAGCTATTGTGAATTCACAACTATTCAATAAACCAACGAGAACACTTAGGATCTTTGGCAGCAATGATTCAAAATGAAGTCAGAAACCTAGGTGTCATCTTTGAGTCATCACTAAGTTTTGAAAAACAAATCTCTACGGTAGTAAAGTCCAGCTTTTACGAACTGAGGCAAATTTTTAAACTAAAATCCTTTCTATCACAGAAGGACTTAGAAACAGTCATTCATGCCTTTATTACATCTCGCCTAGATTATTGTAATTCCTTATATGTGGGTCTGCCAAAATCTGCTCTGTCGCGCCTTCAGCTGGTTCAAAACGCGGCAGCTAGATTTTTGATTGTGTCGAGAAAAAGGGATCACATCTCCCACAGTTTAGCCTCTCTCCACTGGCTACTGGTGAAGTGTCACATTGGTTTTAAAATCTTGTTTGTTTTTAAAGCCTTGCATGGTCTCGCTCCAAAATATATCTATGACCTCCTTCACCCCTATGTGCCACCAAGAGCATTGAGGTCATCTGGACGACTGCTCCTTGTAGTGCCAAGATCACGGCTAAAGTCGAGGGGAGACTGAGCTTTTTCAGTTGTTGCTCCTAGACTTTGGAATGACTTGCCTTTTCACATCAGGTCTTCATCCTCGATCAAGGTTTTTAAAAGTCGGCTTAACACCTACTTGTTTGCTTCTGTCTTTCACTGTGTATGATGGGATTGTGGTGGATGTTATACAGTAATTGGTTGTTTTATTGGACTGCTTTTGCATGATTGTTTGTATTGTGTTTATTTTGATGTTGTTTTGTACAACACTTTGGCGCAACCTCTGTTTTAAATGTGCTTTTATAAATAAAATAATCAAATTTAATCTAACAATAATTGTGTCTTTAGTGTCCTGCTTACAGCACCATTTGAGCCCAACACATGAAAAATGGCTGACAACATTTGGTCTACTGTTTCTGAAACAGGAATTGATGCTATAAAATAGTTTTCTTCCTTGACTGTGGAGCATGTAGGCACTGTACTGTGTAGTGTTTGTGCGTCTGGGAGGTTGCTAGATTTCAATTCTCACATATAAAGTGAAATTCTCCCTAGTGCCTCTTTAGCAGTGATGTACATGGCACCTTATGCTGTTCCATCTACTGACTGACTTCTTCTTCTTTCGGCTGCTCCCATTAGGGGTTGCCACAGCGGATCATATTCTTCCATATCATTCTGTCCTCTGCATCTTGTTCTGTTACACCCATCACCTGCATGTCCTCTCTCACCACATCCATAAACCTTCTCTTAGGCCTTCCTCTTTTCTTCCCTGGCAGCTCTATCCTTAGCATCCTTCTCCCAATATACCCAGCATCTCTCCTCTGTACATGTCCAAACCAACGCAATCTCACCTCTGACTTTGTCTCCCAACTGTTCAACTTAAGCTGACCCTCTAATGTACTCATTTCTAATCCTGTCCATCCTCGTCACACCCAATGCAAATCTTAGCATCTTTAACGCTACCTCCAGCTCTGTCTCCTGTTTTTTGGTCAGTGCCACTGTCTTCAATCCATATAACATAGCTACAACAACAACAACAACAACAACAACATTTATTTATATAGCACATTTTCATACAAAAAGTAGCTCAAAGTGCTTTACATAATGAAGAATAGAAAAATAAAAGACACAGTAAGAAAATAAAATAAGTCAACATTAATTAACATAGAATTAGAGTCAGGTCCAATGGCCAGGATGAACAGAAAAAACAAAAAAAAAAAAACTCCAGACGGCTGGAGAAAAAAATAAAATCTGTAGGGACTCCAGACCATTAGACTGCCCAGTCCCCTCTGAGCTGGTCTCACTACCATCCTGTAGACCTTCCCTTTCACTCTTGCTGATATCCGTCTGTCACAAATCATTCCTGACACTCTTCTCCACCCATTCCACCCTGCCCGCACTCTCTTTTTCACCTCTCTTCCACAATCCCCATTACTCTGTACTGTTTATCCCAAGTATTTAAACTCATTCACCTTTGCCAACTCTACTCCCTGCATCCTCATCATTCCACTAACCTCCCTCTCATTCACACACCTGTATTCTGTCTTGTTTGTAAATGAGAGGGAGGTCAGTGGAATCTACTGACTGACTGAAGTGACCATTATTTTAAAAACACTCTAATCAACATGGGAAGATGAAAAAACCCTTAAGCAATCGAATTAAGCGTATTACTCTTTTAAATATGTAAAAACTTGTCAACCAGTGATGAGCACGGCAACCCATTTAGGGTGTGGAGCCATAGGGATACAAACCGTTGCAATGTGGAGGACAGCAGGCAGGAATGGGGTAGCATCTGTGCATCAAAACTTTGCAACAAGATGACAAATGCATTCTTCAAAATGAATTACTAAGAAACATGTTTAGTCATAGAAAATAAAAAAGATCCTTTAAAGATGCAGTTGAGCATTATGTATCAACAGTTTAAAGCTTAATAAAATAAAGACAATTTGGTATGGAACATTTTCAGTGTTTTTTTTTTTCTGCATTATCTCTGATACTATTATTCAACAAACCACAATAAAATTGTCACTACTCATCCCTGCACTATTTTCTTCTAGGGTTTAAAAGAATTGCTTGTGATAAAGTAAATAGTTAATAAACAAGTTACTTTTTTCATTTACATGTGTGTACACCATCAATCAAAAGTCTGGACATACCCAGAAATGTTCATGTTCTTGATAGAAATTGAAACCATTTTTTAACAAGGTACAACTATACTGATTTTAAAATACTGGAAAACATTAGTAGTGTTTCTAATCAGAGTGTATAGTTGTCTTACAGGGCATCAGTTTGCTTCTTCCTTAAGTACCAGAATCATCTGCAACAGAGAAAAGAATTTCAGGGTGCTGGCTTTAGAGGCAGAATTTCATTTGTATTATGGTCAGCATCCTGGAATCAAGTTTTCTCCGCTGTAGATGTCTACTGCAGACTCTGATGTACTTATCGTCTTATGCATCTGGGCACTCCCTTTTTTTTCTATCCTTGTTAGATCCACTTTGACTTGTAATACACAGTAATAGACAACTTTGAGTGATATCTTCAATTTCTTGGCAATTTGTCAAATAGAAAACTTTCATTCAAAAAAAAAAAAAAATCCCAAAACAAGAGACTGACATGTTTCTGAGAAAGCGATTTCCTTTTGGCCATTTTTAAACTCAAATGTAGTAATGTCAGTAAACAGAATAAGAGGTTTTAGCATTCTAATTCAATTACAAAGGATTCGCTAATAACCAACTAGAATTTTAAATAAATTATGGATAAGCTAAGAGTGTTGACCATTAGGACACTGAAGGAGTGGCTGCTGACAATGGGGCTTTGCAGTAATATGTGAATAAAAATTTTAAGCAGTAATAGCCATAATAAACACTAGCAATGTGTCTTGGCTATGTTATAGTGTTCATTCAATTTAATGGTATCTTGATAAAAAAAGTATCAATTTCTATCAAAAATGTGAATATATATATATATATATATATATATATATATATATATATATATATATATATATATATATATATATATATATTGTGGGAGGCAACCAGGGAGAGGGCACTATTTTCCCTGGGCATAAGAGGGTAGCCCCCCTGGATTCCCATCAGGGCCGTGGAGATGGAGCCCTGGGGGACAGCACTTTCGCCACACCAGGAAGTGCTGCTGGAAGACCATTTCAGAGCACCTGGAGCACATCTGGGGAGAGATAAAAGGGGCCACCTTACTCCATTCGAGAGCCGGAGTCAGGTGGAAGAGGACGAAGCTTGAGAGAGAGGAGTGGAGGTGGCTGAAGGAAGGAAAAGGACTGAGTATAGTGTGGTGATTTGTGCACTGTGCTGGTGTTGTGTGTTGCACAATAAAGGGTGCATGTTTTGAAGATTTGGAGTCCTTGTCTGTCTGTGCCGAGGCTGGACTTTCAGAATATATATATATATATACATACACACACACCTACGCAGTGTGTACTGTATGTAAAAGGGTATTTTGTTGTTGCCATTTATTTCTATATTTCTTTACCTTCTGTAAAAAAACAAATTTGCCCCTTTGGTGAAAAAAGTACCATCCATCTCTGAGTCAGCACATTCTTTTCCATTCAGCTAATACAGTACTGTAATTAGTGATTAGCATCAGGCCCTTGTCCTTGTTAAAAAAATATTGTTGCCTTACAGAGTGAAAACAAAAGAAAGAAAGTTTACTCTCCTGTCTGGTAGAATCATAACTTGCTCTGGGCTCACTTCCTCTGTCTTTCTCTTGTGCTCTTGCCCATGCTTTGTCTCTCCCATTTCTGTGTTCTGCTCTCTTCTGCTGGCTCCCTAGCTCTGTCTCTTACTCATCCTCTTTAACTCACTCACTTGCTGCGTCCCTCTTTCAAACTCATTCTTACCCTCTCTTTCGTAGCCGAATCTCTTCTTTTTCTGACATAATAGAACAAATACAATATTTGGCAAAAATGTCAAATTAAAAAAACGCATCAGTATTTTATAAGAAAATACATGAGCTATATGGTAAGCTAAAAATTTTCAAGCAGTGACATTGTGAATATGCAAAGAAGTAACGCAAATAAAGTAACACTTACATAGGGTATTATTTTAAAGACAACTGTAATTTAAAATACTAATGAGCAAATGAACAATGGAAAAAACAAGATAAAAGACTTGCATCAAGAGCTATTTATTAGCATAACAGACTCTGCTTTACAGATTTTGGTAACAACTTCAAAGTATATACAAATCCTTACAGCATTTACACAATAATAGTAAAAAAAAATCTAGTTTTCCACAGCTGATGAAATGTTTCAACAGTGCTCTAAGGTATGTGAACCACAAATACTACATGTAATGAGGTCACTCACTTGACTTCCATTCTATTGTACAGTACCACACAAGCGCTGTCAGTCAGAGCAGAGGATGATAGAGCTACAGAAATGGAAGACAGAAAATGGTGATGACAGTATAAGATACAGAGTTTACCACATGGTCTGTGCAAGACTGGACATGAGAAAGCTACGTTGTTGAGTTTTCTACTTACTAGGACTGTAACATGCTTCCACAGCCCACAACTTTATATACATCTGACAGTGCTGCCAAGCGCTGGTTAATTTTACTGCTGATTACATCTTGTTTGAGCTACTGCTATTACACTGATATGGCTTTGATTATGTGCATCTCAAGTGTCATGGTAAATGGCCTAACGTTGTAGCTAGTGGAGCTATAATCTTAACATTTCTTTATTTTTTTTAATTTGGTTGGTCCTTTTTTCAAACCTACAGTAGGCCAAAACTGCTGTCTCCATTCCCATATAACTTTTTTTTTTTTGGGAAAAGCTCACTCAGCTCACTTCTTGACAAGCATGCAGTTTCTGTTAGACACTGTACTCATAACGCAAAGCAATTAAAAAATGTGTAACTTAAACTGACTTCACAACCTTCCACAAACAGAACATTCACAGACTAAATACAAATTAAAATGAAACCAAACAAAAACATAAACTAAAAAGGTTGTAGATCCTTTCTCACACATGAGACACTTTTTGCGATTCTCGAGCTTGCTTAATGCTGTAAAGCCACTTGATGACCCTGGCATTTCGTTCGACTGCAGAGATGCCGTATGGCACTCTCTCATTAGCGTCTTCATCATCTGTTAAGTCATCATTACTGTGTCTTGACTGGTCACAGTCTGAACTAATCATACTTGCACTGCGAAAGTTGAGAGAGATTATATCCGAGTTTGCTCGTGTAAAGTTCTCCACACCAAAATTTTCAAGTTCTTCAGGATCCAGTCCGCAGTAGTTAAAAAAACGTTCAACGTCAGCACTGGCGCGGGCATATCTATCACTTAGATCTGATTTAGACCTGTGCAGCGATGGTCTCCGACCTACTGCACTGTCTGGCTCCATAGAGTCATTCTCAGGAGATTTTAGAGTATTACAAGCTGTAAAACTGGGTTTTGGTGGAAGAGGTGGAGCAGAGCTACTACTAGGTGTTGCTTTCAATGGCTTTCCATTGCATATTCTTCTAATGTCTGATGAACTATGGGAAACATGCAAAGATGAATCACTTGACTGCTCTTCAAATAGCCGTTTACTAAGGTTTAGATTGCTTCCATGTGGGCTTGAGTGACCTTGGGTAGGGAACACCTTCAGAGATTCAGCAAAAGAACGCCTGTTGAGCTCAGTTGATTCCGATCTGTGTGGTGCCCAGCTTCTGGAACTGTGTTTGTGAACTGTCCCCGAGGATGAACCCTCTGAGCTGTTTATGATATTTTTCAGAATTTCTAGGTTTAAATTCTCTCTTTTAAGACTACTATCACTCTTGGAGTTGTTGTTTGAGGCCTTCAAGGATGGGCTGCTCCCTGCTCGTTTTGTCGCCTGACAAACTGGTGGCTTGGCCAAGACAGCGGGTTTCACTGGTTCCTGCTTTGCATTAATCACCTCTTGACTCTTCACGTATTTAGCCTTGTCTGCTTCCAGTCTCTCCACTGCGCTCAGTCTTTTAGGATTGGGTTCTGCCTGCCGACGGAAATAGTCTGGCCCTTTGTTTAGTATCCGTAGTGGGACAGCCGATGCAAAGGTAGTGGTCTGACCTGTGGGTTTGACCATGCTATCTGTCTGTAGTGTTTCTGTAGGCATGTCTGATGGTCTTTCCCCAGCAGCCGTTTTGAATTCCGTGGTAGGCTCCCCTGAGAGTGCTGGATAGAAACATATACATCAAGCCCGATGAATGGATGATGAATTTGCTGTCCTCTGATTGTTAGCAGCAAGGCCTCATCTCACAGCTCATTAAATGCAGTGCTTTCTTTGAAGACAGCCTTTGTGCAAAATAAAAAAAGGGAAAAGGACCACCAGACACAAGTCTGTATTAATCTGCTCCACTGATTTCTTTTAGATGAAGAAACGGGGAAAGTAAGAATCCTGTCTTTTCCTTTGTGTTCAACCCAGCCAGTTATCTGAAACAGAGAATAACCAACCATGTGTTAGTAGTGAAGTGACATCACATCTATAGCAACAACACAGTGAACTCCTTTGAAAGAATGCCGTTGGCTGGCTGTGTTAAGAGTCAGAGTCTGACTTGTCAAATACAGTATGCAGGCTGGCTGCCTGCCTGATGCTGCGACTTTATTACAGTATTGAAGTTCAAGAGCAGCACAGAGATTACAGCTGCTTGCTGTAGTAGAGTTCTGCAATTTGCCTACTACAAAACTGCTGCACTTGCTGCTTATTATTATTTTTAATAATTATCAATTAATAAGGTGTCACATAACCAGAAGGAAAAAAAAGAGACCTGGCCAAAATTACATTTAAATGGGTTCAGCTGTTCATTCTGCAGGGCAGTATTATTGCATTTAAGTGAAAAAACAATTTCTTTTTTGAGCGCTGTTCAAGAGTCAATCAACATTAATGTGTAATTAGATCATATATAATGCTGCCTTAGCTATCGTATAAAATGCTATGCATGACATTCTTCTAGGATGCATATGCCCTTCTAATACTCTTGTCTGTTTTGCCCATACTGGACTCTTTCTCAGTTTATTACAATGCAAGGTAGACGGTTTTAACATGTTTTTCATGAATAGGCAGATCAAATTAATTTCTCTTAACCATACAGCAAAGCATTGGTATCTGAACAAAAAAAAATCTTTTTAACTCTTTAGTTTCCAGGCTGACCACACTGGCCACCTGAAATCAGGAACTCCATATCACTCCATCACTTCATCATGTTCTATCCACTTTACCTGGTAATAGTAATAGTGGCAACATGCTGAACTTCACAGACCAGGCCTCCTGATCACCAGAAACATTTTCCATCTCTACCTGTGGGAGTCTCAAATTCTCCCAGAGCATGTCCTGCTTCTGGACCTTCTCCCTGTGGGCTACACTTAGTACAGCTGGGGAGGCAGTATGGTGGGGCATTCCAACAAAATGGTTAAACACCTCAACAAGTAATTAGTCAACCACATTTTATGTATCATCTTTAAGGGCGAGCACTATCACAAGCGCTTTTAAAGGAAGCAAGAATATAATATAAACATCACTTGATATTATTCTTTATCTAGCTTATGATGTCTGCTTTGTTTCATGATGGATTCTTTTCTTGGCCTTGAGGGAAATGTGTCAATACACTTTATTAAACTGTGAAGAAGAACATAAAAGGCTCATGTTGCCTCCCTTGCTGACTGACTCAGAACTCAAAAGTATACTCATTGTAACACAACCATGCATTTCTAAGTCATATTTTAAAGTTATGTAGGATTTTCAATGTACTGACCTTTCTTAAGAAAATTAAATTAATTTAAAAGTGCAGGTTGAGATTTACTGCATTGTAATTATTCAATACACACACACACTATTGTCCATTTTATGCCTACTGACACAAAAAGAACTCATCTTTCAATGTAAAAATGAGCAAAATAATAGTACACTCTTAGTGATGCCTTTTATTTAACTTTCTTGAAGTAAATGAAAAAATGAACAAAAAGATGAAACTGCATCATGTGGATATAAAATAACTGGGCATTAATTTATCAAATGTCACTGCTTCCAGAAGCACAAAAGAGCAGCAATGTCATGAATCTTCACTGACACAAGATAGTTTTAGATATTTTATCACTCTAAAATGGTGCCCCGACAAGCCAAGGCAATATAATCCTGCAATACAGAGAATTGTCTCCAAAATAAAGAATTCTCTGTAACAAGCTATTAGCAGCAAACTTCAAACACTAGAAGGAATGTCTTTTTACACTTTGTTGAATAATTAAACAGTTGCAGTATGAGCTCACTGCTTGGCAGTAATGTTTTCTGCCAAAGGTCAATATCCAGTCTGTTGTATTTGTATATCCAACGATAATGTTTATAAATGAATAGCCATAACGCCTTATTTAATAGCCACAACTGGATTTCACATGCTCTTTGTCCAGGAGCACCTTCACATTTTCTTCTCCCACATTCAATGTTCTTGGGCATCCTTAAGGTGAAGACTCAAAAACTCATGTGATCATGTCCCTCTCACATCATCTCATCAACAGTGCAATGTTTCACAAAGTCATTCTCTTCCTTTTGCTATACATGCAGTATCCACTAATTATGTGGTAAAGTGAAATAGGCTACATCTTCACATTAGTCACTTCTTCCCGCACTGCATTCATAATCTTGTCTCATAGTAAAAATTTTGAAATTTACTTATTCATATAACAGTCTTTGTGAACTTTTTGTATTCCCATTTTACATTCATATAGTATACAAATCATAATAGAGCCAGTAAAAACTTTCCAGTTCTATGCCAGAAAGATTCATCCATTAAGTCAGAATACATGCATAGTTGTGTGGTCTCCTGGATGCACATTCCACCTTCTCAAACTCCACTGACTCTTTACCATTAATAATTTTAACAATTATGAAATTACCAACCAGACTTCTTGTCTTTCCCCCCTCTAGGCAAGTGTGCAGCTTCATTAACAGATTATTTCAGTCACAGATTCCTTTAAAACAAGCCCGATAGATCAAGTCTATCTTACATTTGCACCACAGAAATCTAACACCTCCAGAACACCTTTAGAGAATAAAATTTGTTCTCGGTGCCTGCAAACTACACCGTTAATAAATCTTCTTCCAGCAAACTCTCTTTACTGGAAAAAACACAAGGTCATACAACCACCACTTTGCCTTTCAACTTTGAGCTTTTCATTTTTGTTTTCATGTTATTTAACTTTAATTCGGTTTCACTTTTAGCCATCAGAAAAATATCACCAGCACACATGAACTCTTATGGCAAGTCCCTCCAATGATACAAGAATAATAAACGTAGAACATAAAGCCTCACCTTCATTCAATAACTGTTCCCTACATACACAGTCCATCCCGACTACCATTCTTGAGTCTGAATATAACAACACTACAGACACTAGCCATAACTCCACATCTTCATTTTTTAATATCCATCTTACTAGTCATTTTGGTGTCTTGTCAAATACCTTATCCACTACGTACAAATATATAATGAAGCTTATTTTCTTTCACTCATTGATTTACTTGCATTTGTATCCCAAGGAAGATTGTGTCCGCTATATTGCAACTACCAGTGCAGGAAACACAACTGTGGTTCACAAACTGTATTCTGAAGTCTAATTCTTTTCTGTAATGCACTCTATGACAGTCCGAATAAGCTGCAGCTGAAATCCTGCCTTAAACTAGGACCTCCAATAGCCATGTCCGAGGTGAGCGGGGCAATACAAACACAAACAAGCAAGACCAATGTGCATTAAAAATAATCCAACAAAAAGTTCCATTAAAACCAGTGCTCTTCCATGAATATAAAAAACAACAAAACTATTGGAAAGCCAGAATAAAGTCATACAGGCATCGAGTTTCTTTTTGTTTGTTTCTCTGTCTTCCCAAACCACAGTCTTTAAGCCAGGGGTCCTCAATCGCGGTCTTGGAGGGCCGCAGTGGCTGCAGGTTTTTGCTCCAACCCAATTGCTTAATAAGACACACTTATTGCTCAAGTAACACTTCTGCTTCATTTTAGTTGTCTTGCTTGTTACGATTTTAAACCCTTATTGCTTATTTTAGTCTTAAACAGCTTTTTTCTTGGTTTTTAATTACTCCTAATTAGCAATAACATGCAAATGACAAAAGAGACCAGCATTTCTCTATTTAGCTTGTTACCATTTACACCCATGTGTGTAAGTATCATGAACTATTGGGTTTCATTAAATACTTGCAAGGAAAGTGAAGAGAAAAAAGTGAAGGACTGAAAATTATTGATCCATTTTAGCCTTCAAATCATTTGAATGATATCCTTAGAAAGGGGAAGAAAATCTAGGATATGAGAATTACCTGACATAGCAGAGTTAAAGCACTAACAAGCCATGAAATTAAATTATTGACAAGAATTGCTTTCTAATTAAGCAACTGGGTTAGAACAAAAACCTGCAGCCACTGTAGCCCTCCAGGACTGTGATTGAGGACCCCTGCTCTAAGAACCAGTGTGTCTTTCTCTTTTTCTCTCCCCAGCTCACCCAATTGATCTTCTCAGCTGGCAGAGGCACCAGCAGCTGTGATCCCATCTTACAGCTCTTGTTCTGACTGCCTCCTTCTCCTTTGGAGCTGGAAATTTGTCTTCCCTTATGTCACTTCTGGCATCTATTGGATCCCTAGTAGGACATGTCATGATTGCCCTGCTCCTCCAGGCTGTCCAGCAGGGAATAATCCACCCTGGAGTACCATTCCCTTCACTTTCTCATGGACCCACTGAATGCCTGCCTTCCCTCCAACTGTGCTGGCTCGAACACCCTTATTCTGCTTTCTCCACTGTATTCCATTCACAGTTCTTTTTGTCTGTTCTTTCCCTGTTCCTCACTCAGATTCTCCTTTAGGCACAGTGTCCTAATTATGACCCACAGAGAGCCAATGAGGAAACTGGAACCAACTGCACATTCATGTGCAAGCATGATCAGCCTCAATCTTCCCATTAAACCTCCCAGGGCTGCACAAACATGTACACCCAGAGAGCCTGAGCTATACTTTTTTTACTCTAAAAAACTTACACCGCCACAAACCTCTAGTGACACTCACCTCACTCTCTCACCCACCTTACCTGTCCATTATAAAGTCTGGATTATCCTGCAGGATCCACACATCACAACATTTCCATTAACTTTGTCTTCTAAATCTTTAAAGGAAATCAAGATAGGCCTGGCACTTTATTGTACCTTGCTTCTTCTTTATCATTTTGTTTAACCGATTCACATCCATTACATCCTGTCTTTATGTTGCCATCTACTTCGCAACCCTGTATAAGTAATTTTTTCTCTTCCTTATTCTGTTACTCACTTCAAAACTCGCACTTCTTTTTACTCATTTTCACTCTGAGGCCTTTATATTCACATGTTGCCTCCAGTTTACTTTGTTTTTTTATCTTTTCCTTGTCCTCCTCCTCCTCCTCCCCCACTACATTGCCACAGCTCCATCAGCATTTCACCACCAGGTCTCCTTATGTCTAGGCTGTCATTTGGCGGATCTACACGTAAATTCTGTTTTTTTTTTCAAACAGGTCATCACTTCCCACTTGCTGATCGTGCCAAATGTTTACATGAACTCGCTTGTCCTTGGTAGGAATGTGTCGACAAATTAACTTCTCATTAAGTTTCATACTTTCAGAATTCTCCAGGAAATACAGTCAAATTTTTCAAGATTACCTGCTCATCCCTACTAATCAATGAACCCCAGAATCATCTTTGTATGTCAATTCTTGCATGAAAACCAGTATCATTCTGAACTCCTCCATATCCTTTAGGATTGGCTCCAACACTCCCATTCAAGTCTGGCAGATTCGTCTTCCCTTAAGGCACTTTAGATGTTAACCAAAAACATTCTGCCCCAAACTGACCTTACTATTAGTTGCTTCCAGAAAGCTGTGGATAAAATGCAAAACTCATACGCTGACTTCTCACCTCAACCAGTTTGTTACCCACTTTAAGCCTACCAACTACAAACATTAGAAAAAACGTAATAATAAAAATAATACATTTTATTTATATAGCGCCTTTCCCATTGCAAGTTACTCTACTTCCAGTTCATATGACTGTACCATATCCTTTCTATATTATTTCTATCAGACACCAAAACATTTAATCTTCTTAAGTACAGAACCTCAAGCACCCCCATACCCGCCCCCCTGCAAAATTTACTATTACGACCACCAAAGACCAGAAATTAGAAAAGGGTCACCATTTTACAGAAAATTGAAGAAGGATGGTATTAATGGGACATCTTAAAATAAAAACTCAATGTGAGTGGTCCAAAATAGAGGCAAGGTACAGCCCCAAATACTGCACAGCTCCCTTAGCTGCATATGAAAAACATGCTAGGTGACCCCAGCTTGACCAACATTTGGGATAAACACATTTTATAATGGATCTACATCTATGTGGAGGTGAATCTGTTGGCTTAGAAATGAGGTAGTAAGCAAGAAAAAGAATGAAGAAAAGAAACTGTAAGGAGTGACACTTGGCACTTCGGGATTGTGATGTCTTTTCATGTAAGAAACAAAAATGTGGAGCCAGCTTTTTACCACACTTCTTTCAGCAAAAAAGCCAAGGGAGTGATCAGTTGTAAATTTGTTTGTCTGTTTTCTTGTTTCACTCAGCATTCTGGCTTTCATGCCATATTCCTCACAAACATTTAATAACGGACGGCATAAGATTAATTGTGTAAACGCCCAATCTTTCTGAAAGCTGAATAAGCTAAAAAGCATTTTAAAAGCAGGCTCTTACCTTGTTCTTCAGTAATGTTCTCGTGTGCAATTTTTCATTTTGAAACAGCTTTAATACATAAAGTTCAGTTTCTTATGTGAATGCATACCTAATCTTCAAGATAATGAAATGGCATTTCTTTGTAAAATATATAATAATAAGCCTGTGATGTGGCAAATATGTCTACAGTATTGTGTATATAAAGGAATAAAAAATAATATATAGATTGTGCCTGTAACTCAACTATTAATGGGCCAAGAAATAAGAAATCACATCTTTTCTTTATATAACACATATGTAGACAAAGAAATAACCTGGTCACATTATGCATTTATACTTTTTAAAGGAGTGAAACACCATTTTAAGAAAGAAACTCTAAAATGACAGAAAAAAAGCAGGAAACATAATAGATGCTACTAAAATTTTGGTAAAATACTGTGTAAGCAGGAATTCTGAGGAAGATGTGTAGAAAGTCTTTAACACCAAAATAAATGTTAAGCTAACATATTACTTTTTCAAGCTACAAGATGTCAAACATGGATTCAGTCAATAAGAATCAGTGCAGGATCAGCTGCTCTTTCTAAAAGGATGACTATTAAACATTAATAACCCTTAAACTTTACACTAAGTGTGACTATGTCACTGTCTTATTGGTGACCAATGTAAGAGAAATAAAAAAAAACGGGCAGCGTCTCTCTGTCTGGGTCTTTGACAATTTCAGAGTTGCCATACAGAAGAACGTATCTAATCTATGATAGTGCAACAACCACTAGTATGCCCATAAAAAAAGGTTTCACATTATTGTCAACAATTTGACCACTGGGGATGAAATAGGACAAAAATAAACGCAACAACTGGAGCATCATAAAATAGATTGCGCTCATGTGCTTTCCTTTACGTTATGTCTGCAAATAAATGGGAAGCCCCTGTTTAGTCCCCAACTCTCTGTCTCAAACGGTCTCTGTCACTCACTTTGTGTTGCACAATGTTTTTTTTACAGCATACAAATCTAAATCTAGGAAGCACACCTCATAAGCAACCTGAGAATTACGACTGACTAGTTGCTGTCTAAACATAAAATTTGATAACACTTTAAATAAGGTATATGTTAATGAATAATTAATGCAGAAAATATGAATTCTCTCTAAGCTTGATTTTCAGATGAATAATCTGTTTACCCCATCTATTACATTGCTGTAGAGGGCAGATTACATGATATATACTTCTTTTTGGCTAGAATTATACTTCCTGAATGGTCCTTTTAGGCTTCGTGGTTCTACAGCAGCCCTAAATGCATTCAGTCCAAAAGATTTCTCCCATCAAATTTATATTATGACACAAAATGAAACAGACTCTAAATACAGAGTTTGAGAAGGAGCTCAACAGAGGCAAGTGGTTGATGCAGCTAATCATCTTATATTATTTTTTGTTGGTCCAAATTATAATTTGAGTTGGTTTAAGGCAATGTTAAACAGGGGGCACCTTTCCTATGCCTCCTCTAAGAAATATCTCTAATAACATGAAAGGAGAGACTGTAAGAATACTGATTCTTTTTACTGTAAACTTTAAATATAATTAAACTGAAGGCCTGCAGAAAAATATCTTACCAGCTAATAAATTTTGAAGTAGGGCAAAGGTAGTAGATCTTGACAATTTATAATCAGTAGGTTTCTATTATCTTGCTGATATGCAATCTGTTGATTCTTTCCCGGGGGCTGTTAGTGTGCATTCAATCTTCCTGACACAGGGCAATGGCTTGAGAGGACAGGTCTTGGAATCGGTATGAGGCAAAGTTTCTTGATCTGGAAAAAAATACATTTGTAAGACAGTAAGACCCTGCTCTTTATTACAAGCTACTATAAAACCAGTGGTATTTTCTGTAATGTAGTAAGCAAATAGATACCTATTATAGCAACAATGATCACAATGATGATGCAAAGCCTTTCACAGTCTTACAAAAATCAGTATGCAACTCTGAAAGGCAGTATTCTACCCAATCTTGCAAATGTTTATACAATGATGCATTGTGCAGGAGCATCTACGCCATGCTAAGAGCTATACATAACCGTTCAGTGTGTTAATCTACCTACAACAGGAAAGCCAGGAGTTATCAGCTAATACTTTTGAAGATTTTATAAGATTTCCTGCATAAAAACATGTGCACAAGGAGAAAAAACTAATAAAAACGAGAAACAGAGCTGTAAATACAGCAGGTACATATTTTTATTTGTAACTGCAAACAAAATATTCATTTATTTTCCTATACCAGAATTAGTCATAGAGCAGAAGGTATAACTTCCCTTCAATTGTTCGAATATATTGGAAAGCAATATATTAGAAACGAAGAACGCATTCTAAAGAAAATGTAAAATTTTCTCAAATATAATAAGAAAAAATGCTGAAAGAAAGCTAAAAAGTCAACACTTTCATATCTTCTTACATAATATGCTACCGTGGCTGTTCGTTTGTCTGTCCAGGATTTTAAATCACCTGTAGCTCGCAAACCATTTGAACTATTGACATGAAATTTGGTACACATATACTACGTGACGTCTACAATCCGCTTTTGGGGTGATGATTGACCTCCAAGGTTATTCCTCTTTTTATTTTATTGTAGAATTGACTCTTGGCAGTGGCAGACAGGGCAGCCGTGCGGCACATGTGTACAGGTGCCTTTCTCATCTCTTCCTCTTCATATCTTAAATCATTCTTGAGACAGATTGAAGACTTAAGTGTGAGCTTAAGTGTAAAATTAAAGAAAACGTACTAAGTAATTGCAACACAAAATCTGACTTAATCAGTTTTAATTAACACAAAAAGATGCCAACGAAAGAATAGAAGCAGCTCAGGAAGCAGCAAATGCATCAACGTCTGAGCAAACGAATGCTAAATGTACAGAGAAAGAGTATGAAAACTATGAATGCTCAAGTTAAGTGTATTCACTGCATGTTACCGTGCAGCGCGCCGTTACTGGTGTATTAATAATAGTGTCTACACAAAATGGAAAACATGCTGAAATATGTTCCTGGACATCATTTTGAAGCCTAAAACATAACCTTGGGCATATCCTTTAACAGTCATATAATGTGGGTGTTTTAATTTTTCTTCATTTCAAGCACTAAAACTCTGTTACACCCTGCAGATCCACATCTCGCAATGTAATGCACAAACATGCAAAATCCAAGTATGAATAGAGGAAGGTACTTATGGTAGCATGACATAAAAATAAATACATATAATAAATAACAGTACTGCAAATATCTATAGCACTAGGATTTTACTTCTTAAAGGTTAAGAAACAAACTTTTAATGGCAATATCCTATATGCTAGTTCTGGACAATGAAAGGAGATATTACTTTCATGAGAAATTTCTGTTATTTCAGTATATAGAAATTTATATTGTATGGACTGTAATATTGTAATGTGTATCACAAATGTTCCCTTTTTTTCTAAAATATTTGAAAAAATAGTTATCACAGAGCTAAAATCTCACCGTAGGCATTACAATTTACTTGAGAAATTATAGCCTGTCTTCCACATTGGTCATAGAACAGAAACAGCACAAACCTTTATTGTAAACAACAATCTATTATCCTCTGAATATGGAAATTCAATTTGGGAATAATGTTGTTAAGACTTAAATGTTGCCTTTGACACCACTGCCCACTCTATTCTGTTACATAGGCCGAAAAATTACGTTGGGCTCTCAAGCACCATCCTTGCCTGGTTTAGTTCTTATTTATCTGACTAATTTCAGTTCATACAGTAATGTGCTGACACTGCTCTGTCATTACAGTATAGTTAAGAGGTTAAATATGGTGTCCTGCAGGGCTTTGTTTTTGGAACCTTTACTGTTTTCATTGTACATACTTCCATTAGGAACTATTATTAGGAAACATATTATTTTTTTTTACTTTTATGCAGGTTGTACCCAGCTATACATTTCTTTTAGACCAAATGGTATTTCACCAATAGCATCCTTAGTTGGGACAGTGAATTAAAAGACTAAACAGATGCAAACAACTTATCTCTGAATACAGAAAATACAGAGATGTTACTTACTGAGGGGAATAATGCAGACCACAAACAATATTCTGTTACTTTGAACTCAGTTGGACCAACCATTAGTAGTGGTGGCTGGTGAAAAAAGAATTTGGCCAGGGATGCCTTTTTTTTTTGGGGGTGGAGATATGACTAACTTAAGCAGCACTTATCTGTTATACTGTATAATGGCGTTTACATCTATTTACTAATTATATAGTGCCTTTCACATCTATTTATTATATATCTATTTAAATTTGCCTTATACAAGCAGAAAGGAACAGGTGCACCTGGCACTCAAATTTCATATTACACAATTCTCTAAATTGCCCAATCCTCTGCAAACTTTCTCAGTTTTCCAGTCTGCCAAAACCCTCACCATAATGTCCATACCTCCACCTCTGTAATCTTCCAATAACATGAATTTCTGTCTGTTTTATAATGCATTCATAACATAAGTCCAATCCAAATTTTATTCTGCCTCTGCTAATAGAGTGCCCAGTCCTTGGTCATTTCCACTGTATTCTATAAATCCACATCCTGCAGTCATTAGTCCTCTGATTTTTCTCAAGTCTTGCATCCCAGTGTATCATTTACCAAACCCATAGCGCCATTCCCACCCTAGTTTTATTATACATTTGATGCCAGTATGCCCAGCCCTATGCAAGTTTGCCAAGCTTATCTTACCAGAGCACAAATTGACATTGTAAAATCCACAAATTCCAAAATCTTACAACATAATTCACCCACCTAACTTGTCTTGTACTTCACCGACAACCCAAATCTTATTCTGCCTTTACGATCAGGATACCTATATTTTCTTGAACATAATTTTGCCCTCCTTTTCTTCAGGCCTGAAAATTTCCCAGTTACCTTCTGATTAAACAGAGTCAATTCACCAAGCCTGCCAAAAAATTAACCTCATGCAATTGTCTAGATCAGTGTTTCCCAACCTTTTTTGGCACACTTCTTGTAACCAAAATCATCTCAAGGCACACCACTATCTTACTAACCAAAAATGCATTTTTATCTTATACATGTGCTCAACAGGACTACTGGAGAAGCCAGTAAAAAAAAAAGGCGCTCCGAAATCAGTGATTGCAGACACTGCACTTAGTGACCACTTTGCTGGCCTCTCCCAGCTGCTTCATTCCTTTGACCACCTCTTTCTGCCTCAGAGGCAACTCGTATGCCTACTATTCACTGGTCCTGAGAGACTCGCTGGTGACCACACACCCAATTAGATGGATACTAGCAGCCTGGAGATGTGTTTGCAACACAGTGATCACTGAGCTGCTCTAATGTCTGCTTCTCCAGGTAGTCATCAGAGAGGTCTTGACTACCTGCGGAGCTTGTTCCTCTTGGGTTCAGACCCAGGTGTGCTAAACTATCATTTCCACAGCACACTTGGGTAGCTCTCACTGGTTAAAAATTACTGCTCTACATGACTGCGGATACTTTAATGCCACTTGCATTTTTCAGAAAGATGTTTTAGGTTTCGTACCCCGTCGTTATCCACAATGCTTCAGTACCAACACAATGAAACAACAAATAGGAGCAACAAATAGGGAAAGCAAAAAAAAGTAATTAGTTTCAGCACATCCAGTTAACCAACTCTGTTTTTCATAACAAGAGTTAGAAAAAGTTTGTCTGCAAGCTTGTCCTCGATCACTTGCCTGCTGCTGCATTCTTAAGTCAGGTCAGTCAGGTCCAAACTCCTTTATCCTCTTTTTTTCTTCAGGTGAATAATTTGTGAAGGGGTGTTTCATTAAAGAAATAAAAAATAAAAGAAAAATTGGTTAAGTTCCACTTGAAGCTGCCATCTCTCTAAAGTCACACTGACTCATCTGTAGTTACGTTAATGGTGGGTGTGAACTGTGAACCACTGACGTGAACATGAAATTGTTCATCAGCAATTGTCCACTCACATTAGATTAAAAAGTCTAAAGCAATACTAATTCGCTGCCAATGAATGTGGGAATGTCTAAGGAGCACAGAGCTGCGTCCCCGGAAAAATCTGAAAGCAACCAATTAAAGGGTTGCCAGGTCACCTGCTTGTCAAAATATCATGGACTTACATACATTCTCATTTGCCCAGCACCCTTCACTCAGGAAATATAGATATTCACACAGAAATTAAACAAGTAAAAATTGGAACCAATTTTTAATGGATATTGACATGAGCGGACGCCAGGTACGTTGTGCAAATAAACAAAATGTATTTCATCATTATTTGCATTACCTAATGAATTTAAGTAGAGCTTTTAAAATATTTGGAGGGGGGCAGGTACCTCAGCACCCGGCATTACAAATAGCCACTGACCATTAGTTCTCCTGAATCAGCACGCAACGTAGACATTATCTTTGACACCCTTACATCTTTTACAGCACACATTATAAAACTATCTAAAACCTCGTTTTTTTACTTTAAAAAAATTTAGAGAATTAAAACTATTTCTGCATATGGAGGACACTGATTAATGAAATGTGTTATTCAGATGTTGTTCAAATCATTCTTTATGCAGCTTTCAGTTAATTCAAAATGCTGCTGCAAGACTTATCACAAGCACTAGAAAGTATGGCCACATAACTCCTGTTGTAAGTCTTTACACTGGCTTTCCTTTAAGCTTAGAGCTGATTTCAAAATCTTCCTTTTTACATATAAAGCATTACATGGCCAAGGGTCATCAAGAAACTTAGAAAGGTAAAACTGGGTCCTAATGCCAATAAGGTTGAGAAACAGTGCTCTAAGATAAATACTTTAATCCAGTGAGACAATGAAATTGTTATCCCAAAGTAATTTGAAAAAAAAAAAAATCAGCAGTTGCTACCCTTGATGACACACTGTGTTTGTTGATGCTCTTATTTAAACATTGTGAGTGCTGATGAAATCGTCTGGAGCAGTTCAAAGGCTGATGGGAATTGTAGTCCCCACTTTGCCATTCGCACAAAGTCACTGAGTCAGTCAACTTTTCATTATATATAGATATAGATATTATTTTAGAAAAACTTGGTGAATTGGATCAAATATATTATGTTGTGCTGAATGGCCTATTGTACAATACAGTGGAACCTCGGTTCACGAACGTCTTGGTACACGTACAACTCGGTTTACGACCAAAACGTTTGCCAAACTTTTGCCTCGGTTCACGACCACACACTCGGTATACAAACAAGCCAGTTTCCCTTTCGGTTTGTACATGTTCAGTCTCTCCCTGTGCATTTCCTGTGCAGCGAGCAAGAGAAAGAGAGCGAGATAGCGCGACACACACACACACACACACAGGCAGCGCGAGAAAGAGACAGAAGCACACACACAGGCAGCGTGAAAGAGAGAGAGCACGCGCACACACACAGGCAGTGCGAGAGAGAGCGTGCGCACACACACAGGCAGCGAGAGAGATGCGCAAACACATAGGCAGCGCAAGAGAGAGCTGGATGCATTAAGGTAGGAAGGCAGTTAAAGAATGCACTGGGCTTGATTTTGTTTTCACTTCTGTTTCCAGCGATTGGTTCGTAGCGTGCATTGTTGCAATGTTATTTTTCTTGGTGGTTTATTAAATTACGGATTTTTTTAAATGTTCATTTTTTTCCCTGTGCTTAAAACTCATTAAAAAAAGTGCTTTTAGCCAGCGTTTGGTAGCGCTATAGCGCGAACAATTGCAGTGTTAGTTTTCTCTGTTGTTCAAGGTTTTCTCAGTGTTATTCAATGTTTTTACATTTAGTTTACTATTACGCTGTGCATTCTATGGTTTAATTAACTATATTTGTGCTGAAAAACTTAAAAAAATATATATTTACATACAGTTCGTATGGTCTGGAACGGATTAATTGTATTTACATACAATCCTATGGGGGAAATTGCTTCGGTTCACTGTACTAATCAATGTTTCCCCTACCCTCTCCACTGTGCAGTATTGAAAACAAACAATTGAGGAGATGCTGCTTCAAGGTAACAAGTGATGTTTCAGTTTTTTTAACAAGATACTGAACACAACGTTTTATTTTTTTCTTAGGTTTTGAGCAAAGACACACAATAGCATTAGTTACATGAACTAGAAAGGAGACAATTCAGTCCATTAAGCTTTTCTTGCAAATCTATTATCATCATATGACATTTAAAATTCGTCATGGTTTTTACTTCGATTGCTTGTTTGCGATTTTAGTCACTATTTGTCTATTTGCGTGAAAATGTGCATCACAATTTCAGTCTGGAATAAACTTTCTCTAAATGTTCACCGGTGTCTATGATTATGTTATTTGTTGTTTTACTGAAATCACTTTGTTGGATTAACCTTATAATGTATTCATGTGTAAATAAACCTGAAGTTGTTTTTTTCCTTGCCTAAATTTTATGTCTATTTAAAAACCAAATGCAAGATCAACCACAAAATAAAAAGAAGGACTGAAAGGGTTAAAAAGAGCTCATTCCAATAAAGTAATTTGCTAGCATGTGCCATGAAACAAAAAGACCAGCTAAGGTTGTAATTATGCCTTTTTTGTGCATGAGCTATCAATACATACACACTAAAAACCATATGCATGATTGCTTAAAAAATGTCTGTAGCAAAAAACAATCAACAGTAATTGGGAGTGTAAAAAAACAAATTGTGCAGACTGAGATAAAAGGACAGTTAATTTATTCAAAACCTGCAGATGCTTGCAAGAATCACATTAATGCAATTTTCACACTATGGCCATATTGTAGATGCTGTTTCTTCAAGGTTTTCTGGCTATGACAGTTAACAGACTTTTGAAAAGATGAAAAAAAGGAATATTCATACGTCATGTAAAAGCACAAGTTCCATTAAATAAAAACACGGAAGAACTAAAACTGCCAAAGCAGTTTAACAGGACTGCTTGCCAGTTTTAATATTCTGGCTATCATCTATGGTAGAACAGTTAACGTCTCCAGTAGGGAACCTTTGTCTACAACATCCTTTCTTCTGTCGAACCGACTTTGATTTAACTTGATGATCACAGCGGGGATGCTGGTGACAAATGTAGCCAGCAGGTCCAATTGTAGACTTCCTCCTAACCCCCTTCAGTATTTAAGTACCAGAGCTTTTAAATCTGATTTTGCAGGATTTCATACATTTGTTGTCCAAAAAAACGCCAAGGCACACTTCTGTCATACCCGATACTACACATTCAGATATCTTGATGTCCCAACAGCCCATTCACTCTCGGCTTGCAAGCACTCCATAATTAGGGATTTCCTTTTCTTCTACAGTAATAAGAGAAAGCAGGCAGTTTGAAAAAACAGGATTTCAAACAGCAGCTGGTTGTCATTAGGGAAATTGCTAAAAAGGAAAAAAAATATTCTTTGCGCACAGGCTTTTTGGATTAAGAATTCTTCTGAATCAATCTTGATTTCTGTATACCACCTTTCAGAGTAGCTGTCATGGAGGAACAGTGGTTAACATTGATTTATGACAGCCCAGGAAATCTAGGTTTGAGTCCTAATCCAGTTTATGCAGAGTCTGTAAATTCATACCTTGTTTACAAGGTTTTTCTTCTGGGTATTTTGGCTTTCCTTCCATATCCCAAAAATGTGTGTTAAGTTAACTGCAACTCCAAACTGGCACTGTAAGAGTGAGGTGGGTATGACATTGGGTTTAAATTTTGATGGTCTGCCACCCCATTCAGAGGTTTTTTTCATGGTCTGCCACCCCATTCAGAGGTTTTTTTCACCTTGCGCCCAAAGTGGCTAGGATGGCCTCTGAGCACAATGTAATCTAGAACTGGATTAAGACATTTTGAGAAGGAATGGATGCATGTTTCACAGTAAGCTGTATTAAGCAAGTTAGGAAATGTATGCAAGGCATAACATTCAGGTGCATTTGATGACTGTGCAGGTACTGTAGCCCTCAACTCCTATACAACTTATTTGCATCCACCAGAAAATACGGCATGAAGTACTGTTCCCTAAATGCTTGCCTTTATTCACATTACACAAGAATGTATGGTGGAGACTGCAGAGTGAAAAGCTATGTGGGATTTAATACCCACTGCTTCCCCTCTCTGACTCAATTATAGTGAAGCAGCAGGCTTTCTTTTAAGGTCAACCCAGGAACTGCTTCTTGTCACCTGCCCAAGTCACCCACACCACTTCTGGGTTGTGTGGAATCCAGGGCAGTCCTCACCTCTATTGAAGCCTCCAAAGATGCAGACAGGGCTACGTTTCCAGACTCCAATTCCCATGCTACCCTGTGGGTGTTCTAACCGACCCGGGATCAGCCCTGAGAAGCACTGCCAGCTGGTATACTGGGGAATGACATGCTACTGTTCCTTCAATTATGTCCTCATGGCCGGGTATAAAACCTTCCTATATTCCAGCCAGGATTCCTGTCCTTCCTTCCTGGTATTTACAACAGTTAGTGAATAAACCAACCATAGGCACAGCCCATAAAAGTTTAACATTTTAACAGGAACCAAAAAAATCTATATGCAGGGATTGGACCAAAGGTACACCAAACAGTAAAGATACAAATAGAAAATGAATATATGTAAGTCAAATGCATGTACTTGTACTTGTCAGCCACTTTTTTGAACTAAGCTTTCAACATATAAAGTGGAATTAATTTTTATTTAACATGTAGGACAACAGTTAGAAATATTACTCATGATATGACAATTTTGGTTCAATTTTATAATCTCAATATGCTCACTGTTTCTGGCATGAACCTCCTACTAATATGCTCAAACATGTTAAACACAGTCATTTATATATTTTTTTTCCCAGCTATGCTTATTTTTCTTTCTAGAGGCCAGAAGACATGATGTTTTCTACTCAGTTCTATCTTATATAAACTAAGGTACTGTAAGTCTTTAATTAGTTTACAAATGAAGCAATTGAATATTTCACAATGTTTAACTGTAACAATCCTCTTTGTGATCAAATTTTTAGAGTTCAATGGGAAGAAAATGGCAGTCATGAAAAAGAAACATGAATGGACATCAGCATTAAAAGCAAGCAATAACATCCCTCCCTTGCTATGCCCACTGCCCCAGACCACCCTATAAAAGGGGATCCTTTAGGATTCAAAGTTAAAGATGTCAGTGTAGACCAATAAGAGAGACATGACAGACATTGCAAGTCCCAAATCTGAACAAAGAAACAGAAAGGGAAAAATTTACAAAAAGAGATTGAAAATGCAACACAGACCCCTCACTCAACCAGCCTCTCACCAAACACAGCAGCTTGTCACTCTCTTAAATTTTGAGCCAGATGATCTGTTGATCCATACTACTTAAAGTTCAATTGGGACCAGATTTACGAAACAAGATTTCCCAAATTTACAGAGTGTCAGAATATTTCCAGTAAGACCTAAACATTAGTATTGCAGCAACTGTACTTACAAAAATAACCTCTGCTGGATAAAAGTAAAGGTATAAGTAGAGACATTCAGGCACAGTATGTATTAAAAAGTGGAATATTAGCAGAGTGGAAAGTAAAGGGGAGGACACAGACATAAGATCAAAAACCAATAACCGGAAGTCATTTAGTCCCAAAACATGAAGAAAATTGCAAAACTGAGGAACACAAAAGAAAGATGGAATTAGATGTTAAATGCACAGCAAAAAGTTTGGGATGGGTGAGGCATGTCTGTGTACAAAATGGCAGACTGAGTATAAAACTGTGGATGGGCTTATAGGAGGTGAGTAAAACACTGAAAAGGCACTTGGAAATTATGATTTTAAAGGCCCAAGAGCAGAAAAAGGAAAATCAGAAATAAGTTCTTTTCAATTGTGTTTAATGAGAAAGTAGAGAGCTTTTGTTTGCTACAATGGGTGCCTAACAGCTCTAGCATAATTCAGCAGCATTCAGAAATCTAAGGTTAAAGTCTGTTATGACTACAATTTTGGATCTAAGATCATTAGCAGTGGAGTAGAAAAATCTGTCTCAAAAACTGTTGTCAAGGGGTTTAATTAATAAGAAAAAGGCTGTCCATTTTAGTAAAGGTAATACAATCAGGCTACCCAGAAACATGAACAGGTTGTGCAGGGAAGTAATGCGCAAAAACATATCTGTCATACACTGCAATACTGCATAGCACATCTGGAGTAAAACAATCTTGAAATTAGATTGAAGTAAAACAAATAATTTACATTTGAAGACAGTTTTTGCATTTAAATAAAACTTTATAATAAACCTGAATTATATTTGAATAGTGGCATTTAATCTGAAGGCCCCAGTAGGTAACACAGGTAGATCAAACAACCATACGGATGACAAGTACATTTTTTAAATACACAATGCAGAATAAAATGTCCATAACTACTGTACATATCAAAACCATGCTCTGTTACTTATCCACCTGAAAACACATTTGTTTTGTAATGCTGAAGATCTGGTTTTTTTGCCACCAGAAGGCATTTGCAAGCTTAGATGATATGCCTCATGCCTGGACAAACTGGTGAGGAAGGCAGGCTCTATTGTAGGCACGTAGCTGGACTGTTTGACATCTGTGGCAGAGCGACAGGCGATGAGCAGGCTCCTGTCAATCATGGAGAATCCACTGCATCCACTGAACAGTATCATCTCCAGATAGAGGAGTAGCTTCAGCAACAGACTGCTGTCACTGTCCTGCTCCACTGACAGACTGAGGGGATCATTCCTCCCCCACACTATCAGACTCTTCAGTTCCACCCGGAGGGGTAAACGTTAACATTATACAAGATTATAGACTGTTATACCTGCATTTTTAAACTTGCACTGCATTTTTATCACTATTTAATTAATATTGTTTTTATCACTATGCTGCTGCTGGAGTATGTGAATTTCCCTTTGGGGATTAATAAAGTATCTATCTATCTATCTATCTATCTATCTATCTATCTATCTATCTAT
>JANRMT010062819.1:61498691-61510845 GCA_026402145.1 Polypterus bichir lapradei
TCCACAAATGAGACACACGGGTTTACCGGCAATGTCAGTAAACATATACTCAGCCTCCCATCGGTTTTTAAAGGCTCTATTTTCAGAATCAACTTTTCTCTTCGGCATCGTGTGGGCTAGCCTCGCAATAATTTACAGTATCATAAGCTAGACTTGATTAACGTGTTAAGTGTTCGGCAAGGCAGCTGAAGCGCTGCATTATGGGATCTGTAGTTTATTGTGTTACCAGCGCTTCATATACCCGGGCCATTAATAACAATAATACAGTATATAAAATGATCTCGCGGGCCGGATATAATTACACGCCGGGCCGGATGTGGCCCGTGGGCCTTGAGTTTGACTCATATGGACTAAATAGAACTTGAAAAGAAATATTTTTTGGAATGTGATCGCGCAAGTCAGTACATCGAGCCCGCGTGCTATTGTGGTTTTGCTTGTGTGCTTCAGTAAGTTACCGTCCCCTCGCTCTTACTTTTTTACCGTTCATCTAATGAATACACTGAGTATGGCTTTACCAAAACAATCATTGATCGCGAATAAAGTATCCATTATTCATGAAGCTTCAATAGGTGAATAGGTGATCTGTCTTTCTGTGTTAACCGCATGCGTTTTCATACGTCTCAAACTAAGGGGATGCGAGGTTAAAATAAATCGAGAAGCGCGCGTACATACATAGTGCATCCCCTCTCGGGAATCGAACCTCGGACGTGGGCGCTACAGTCGAATGCTTTAGTATCGCGCCACGGCGTGTGGTTTATCTATTTGAGCGTAGCAGTGTAATTCAGTTTTTGTTCAGCACTCTTTGGAACTGTTACTTTTTGTCTGCGCACTGCGTCAGTTCACGTGAGCTGCTGAATATGGTTTTATATGTCACTCGCTCGCTTCTAATTGTTTCGCTGCCTTCTTAATTATATAATGCATGTTTTCTAAAGCGCGTTTTGTAGCTCTTCCTGGCTTTCTACGTAATGCGTGATTACGTGAGAGGCGTGATGATGTCATTCGAACTCCGCCCCTCCAGCTGAACTCCATTACAGTAAATGGAGAAAAACAGGTTCCAGTTATGACCATTACGCGTAGAATTTCGAAATGAAACCTGCCCAACTTTTGTAAGGAAGCTGTAAGGAATAAGCCTGCCAAATTTCAGCCTTCTACCTACACGGGAAGTTGGAGAATTAGTGATGAGTCAGTCAGTGAGTGAGTGAGTGAGTGAGTGAGTGAGTGAGTGAGTGAGGGCTTTGCCGTTTATTAGTATAGATTACATACAGTCATGTCCGAAATTATTGGCATCCCTGGAATTTTCCCAGAAAATGCACCATTTCTCCCAGAAAACTGTTGCAATTACAAATGTTTTGGTATACACATGTTTATTTCCTTTATATGGATTGGAACAACATAAAAAAACAAATAAAAAAGCCAAATCTGACATAATTTCACACAAAACTCAAAAACTGGGCTGGACAAAATTATTGGCACCCTCACCTTTATATTTAGTTGCACGCCCTTTAGAGAAAATAACTGAAATCAAGCGCTTCCTATAACCATCAACAAGCTTGTTACACCTCTCAACTGGAATTTCCGACCAATTTTCTTTTGCAAACTGCTCAAGGTCTCTCAGATTTGAAGGGCACCTTCTCCCAACAGCAATTTTGAGATCTCTCCATAAGTGTTCAATCGGATTTAAATCCGGACTCATTGCTGGCCACTTCAGAACTCTCCAGCGCTTTGTCTACAACCATTTCTGGGTGCTTTTGGAGGTATGTTTGGGGTCATTGTCCTGCTGGAACACCCATGACCTCTGACGCAGACCCAGCTTTCTGACACTGGGCCCTACACTGTGCCCCAATATCTTTTGGTAGTCTTCAGATTTCATGATGCCTTGCACACAGTCAAGGCATCCAGTGCCAGAGGCAGCAAAACATCCCCAAAACATCTTAGAACCTCCACCATGTTTGACTGTAGGTACTGTGTTCTTTTCTTCGTAGGCCTCATTCCGTTTTCTGTAAACAGTAGAATGATGAGCTTTACCTAAAAGCTCTACCTTGGTCTCATCTGTCCACAAGACGTTCGCCCAGAAAGATTTTGGCTTCCTAAAGAACATTTTGGCAAACTCCAGTCTGGCTTTTTTATGTTTCTGTGTCAGCAGTGGGGTCCGCCTGGCTCTCCTGCCACAGTGTTTCATTTTGTTCAGATGTCGACGGATAGTTCAAGCTGACACTATTGCTCCCTGAGTCTGCAGAACAGCTTGAATATGTTTTGAAGTTGATGTTTATCCACCATTCGGACTATCGTTCGTTGCAGTCTTTTATCAATTTTTCTCTTCCGTTCACATCGAGGGAGATTAGCTACAGTGCCATGTGTTGTGAACTTCTTGATTATGTTGCACATAGTGGACAAAGGAACATGAAGATCCTCAGACAATTTTCTGCTTTTCTTTCTGTTCTCCATGCTTAGTGTGGCACACTCAGACACACAACAGAAAGGTTGAGTCAACTTTTCTCCATTTTAACTGGCTTCAGGTGTGATTGCTATATTGCCGGCACCTGTTTGTTGCCACAGGTGACTTCAAACGAGCATCATATGCTTGAAATAAAACGATTTACCCACAATTTTGAAAAGGTGGCAATAATTTTGTCCGGCCCATTTTTGGAGTTCTGTGTGACATGATGTCAGATTTGGCTTTTTTTCTCTGTTTTTGTGTGTTGTTCCAATGTACATAAAGGAAATAAACATATGTATACCAAAACATTTGTAACTGCAACAATTTTCTGGGAGAAATGGTGCATTTTCTGGGAAAATTCCAGGGGTGCCGATAATTTAATTATTCCATCCATCTATCCATCCAGGGTCGTGCCAGTCCCAGGAAGCATACAACACGAGGCAGGAACAATCCCTGAACGTGGTGCCAGTTCATCGCTACAGCTGTCCACCGTGTCCACACGTTTAATAAAAGATATTGCTTTCTGTATATAATAAATACAGACAATAAGATACAGGTAACAAATGAAGTATACATCTTTGTAATTTCTATTGTCTTCAGCAGTTAAGCACACATTTGGAATGTACAGTGATCTACTCTCCATTAAATAGGTTAACACGTCTCTTACCAATCCAGAAAAGTCAAATCATAGATACCAAGTATATGATTAATAGTTTGAGATTTTAGCTATAGACATTAAACAACAGCAGACACCCTAAGCCGTAGTGATAACAAACTATTTCAGCCTGTCATCTGGTCAAAGGCAAGGTGCTGTATATAATTAAAAGGAAGGAGAATGACACCTTTATCAGGTATGATTGCCTATACATTTTTAAAAATTGGTGCTTTATTTGCAGCTTTCCTGGCCATAAAGCACCTATTTTGCTCTTTATGTATATCAGCAGAGGAAAGGTGCACATTTATTTCGATCACTTCTTACTGTAACTAATACACTTCCTTTGAATGCACCACCAATTGCTGTCACTACCTGGCCCGGAGCATTCACAATGGAAAATCCAGTTCAACCTTCCACAGTATATAAACATTTGCCAAATAAAGTGTAATGTAAGTCTTTGATAGAACAGTCAAAAACAACTCAACTCCAAACAAAGGCACTGTAATTTGGAAAGAAGTTGTTAAACCCTTTAGGATTCCAATTACAATGGAAATTACTTTGGAAAAGGAGCACTTTTTAATGTAAAAGTTGTGGTTTAGAAGGTTTAATCTTAAGTTGTTTGATACAACAGACCTTTCTGTTTGTCTATATGTTGTCAGCAGCCTGAAGAAAATCAGTATTTATTTTACCATTCTCATGACAGTATCTTTCCAAGTCCAAATAAGAACAATGTTTTTCGTTTTCTTCTTTGAGCTGGAAAAAAATATTCCAATGCATCATATCATTTTTCATGGCAACTCTGCAGAGTCATTTTCAACAAAATCACAGTCTCGCCAATACAGAACTTCAACCAGCAATCTAACTACAACACAGTTAGGCCACTTGTGTCTCCCGCTTTGCTACGATTACAGGGCACTCATCGTGTTATTAAAATGAGGAAATAAATAGTTTGGGCACAGATGAATGCTATTCCTCTACTGTATAATGTAATTTACTGGGAATATACAGAAAAATTGCTGCATTTTAAATTTAAAATATATGTAATTCTGCATGGAGTCAGACATTAATTATGATGTATAAATCTTGCATGTTGTATTCTGGCATGATTTGATCTGAAATCTCATTAATTATACTACATGTTATGGCCCCGCAGTGAAGCAGTGTGGTCACATGACAAAGAAATGGGAAACATGACAGATAGATCTTAAGGGAACATATTAATATTTTGTGATATACAGTAATCCCTCCTCGATCGTGGGGGTTGCGTTCCAGACCCCCCCGCGATAGGTGAAAATCCGCGAAGTAGAAACCATATGTTTGTATGGTTATTTTTATATATTTTAAGCCCTTATAAACTCTCCCACACTGTTTATAAATATTCCCCGCAGAGTTATACAGCATAATCCCTTTGTATTCTTCTCTTAGATATTAGGTAAGATTCATTGAAATTATGTATATAAACACACTGTTTATATACAGTAAAACCTAAATATTATTTTAAAGATATCGAGCGTCTCCGATATCACATATGTTACAGCCATTACAATAGACAGGCCACCAGCAATAAATACGTACAATGCAAGAAAAATAGTATACAGTAAATGTGTGTACAGTGACACTAAACGTACGTACATGTACTAAGTACTGTAAGAAGAAAATTAATTATGGTTACTCACCAACAATGACACGATGACTTGTCCGATAACAATGAGTTTAATTTTACTGCACAACAAAGGAGAGCGTTACAGCCCTTGTAAAGGAGCCACTTCAGGCGATTGTGTAGCACTGCCGTTGTTGTTCTTCTGGCAGTCTTCAATCCAAATCCCTAAAGCAGATTCCATCCAGACTGCTGCCTTATTACATCCACTTGCAACTCGTTTTGCACCCTGGTTAAAAGGACGCTGCAGCCGTAGATCTTATATTCCTTTCCTACTTTTTAAATAAAAAGAATCGTAGCCTTCAACAAATCCAAAACGTTTACCTTTTCGGCAATCGTTAACATCTTCTTCTTGCGCTTGGGCACGGCCCCTGAAGCAGTAGCAGATCGTTTTGGAGCCATAATGAAGGGCTTGACTATGCACAAAGATAAACACAAAAGAGCACTACTCTTTACACAGCGAAACACGTTGATGCTGAATGAGCGAGACAAGACTTCCTGGTTAACACTGCATTCAGCACGCAGGAACTCAACTGCGTGCTCTGATTGGTTAGCTTCTCAGCCATCTACCAATAGTGTCCCTTGTATGAAATCAACTGGGCAAACCAACTGAGGAAGCATGTACAGGAAGTAAAAAGACACATTGTCCGCAGAACCCGCGAAGCAGCGAAAAATCTGCGTTATATATTTAGTTATGCTTTCATATAAAATCCGCGATAGAGTGAAGCCGCAAAAGTCGAAGCGCGATATAGCGAGGGATTACTGTATTACGTCTAGAGTAATCACAGAAAAACACAATGTTATGCTAAAGTGTTGTGAGCTGGTGTCACAAATTGTGTGCATGAACATGCATTGTAAAGAACATTATATTGGATGTGATCAGTCAGACTAACATCAGGTTATAATCTTCTCTGTGATGAAAAGCTGCAAAAAAGTTATGTCACAGAAAAGGACATATCCTTCTGGAGCAGAGTAAAGAAAGATAAAAATGAAATGAGATCTATGAGTTGTACCCAAATCTTTGAATAGCTCTCTGGATAGCCTACACTCTCCCTGTGATTGTTGTGTCTGCAGAGCGGTGCTTTTCTAAGCTTAGGTTAATCAAAAATTACTTGAGATCTTCCATGGCACAAGAAAGACTGAGAGGGCTTGCACTGATCAGCATCAATAACAATGTTGGCCATCAGTTCTCTTATAATGATGTCATAAATGACTTTGTCTCCTGAAAAGTTAGGAATGAGGGATTCTAAGGTGAAAGTGTAATATTGAGGTAGATTTTAAGAGGAAGAAATAAGAGTACCTGGGAAAAAAAAAATACATGCCTTAAATTTTACTTTGGAATTTCTTGGCACATCTGTACATAGTTTCCATAATTATTCAGCTTTATATTTTATTCTTAAACAGCGATTATAATGTTGTTACAGGTTCACCTTTTCATTGTATGTAATTTTTCAAGTATTTATTTAATTTATTTGATGTTGCCTTTGTCTTGGGTTGCATTTTTTACTTTTAAAATAAGTTATTTTATTTCATTTGAAGTTGATAGCTGTTCTGCACTTTTACATGTTGAAATTTTTTTTAACAAAAAGCAATTAAAGTGTTTAACATATTTACAGTAAATGCATGGCCTACTCGTTTATTTGGTTACTTTTCAACAAACCACATTCAGTATACAACATATCACTGTACTGCACTCAAACTACTGCATCTCTTTGCATAGGGATTTTCATCCCAGCCCTCAGCCCCCCCCAAGACAGTGCAACTTTTTGCTCTATTCTAACTCCCCTCTACAACAGAGCCAAGCAATCAGTAATACTGAACAGCTGGTTCAGGTGTCCTGAAAGGTAGACTAAAACAAAAAGTTGAATTGTCTAGGGGAGCCTGAGGACTGGGTTAGGAAACCTTCACTTTGAATATTAAAGTGCACATTAATATAAGACCACTTGTGGGGAGCTTAATACCTTTTAAGAATAAAAACCACAGAAGGGTGAAAACATGCCAGGCTAACATTGGCATAATGTAAGCAACAGCAACAACTAATAAAAGTGATAATGGGTGTGTTAAATTTATAGTAGGTGTGCAAATGATCATGCATTGACAATAATAGTTTTGGCAGCGCGAAGGTAGTGTGGGGCACTCAAATCTTGGTCTGCTTAGGGACCCATAAAGGCTTTGGCCGGCCCTGGACACTTAGCATGTGCATGGTGAAGTTGCTCAACATAAAAAGATGCCCAATGCCCCACCTATTAAAAGTAATTCAAAAATGCAAATCTATTAAAAGAGTTAGCAAATAAGGACTTGATGAAAACAATATTGGTGTTTCATGCATGCTTGTTATGCTACAAATGTGTTATACCAAACCATACCACATCCTTCTGAGATAATGTACTGCAATATTGAAGTACACAAACTAAGGCTGATTTTCAAAATCAATATACTTAAGCATTTTCTAACCTGCTTTTTTTAATTCACAGTTACAAGGGTTACTGCCTGTCCTAATAGCTTTCTGCACAAGACAGATCTGAACAGGAGTCATCTAAATTTAAATTAAAAATTCTGCTTGTACACACAACAAAAAAAGTTCTAAAATGGGTAAATCTTCATTTAAAGCCCAAAGAGATATTCACCATTTTAATTCATCCAACATTCATCCAAGAGTTCAAGATTTGAGGTGTATAATAGAGTATACTCCAAATGTGTGCATAAATACTGCAGACAATACAGAAAATCACAGAGAAGAATATTTCTTGTGTTGCTCTTACACTGGCTGGTCTGTTGTATAGACATTTTTTTTTTAAATTTCACATCCCCCTGTGATCAAAAGAAGTAGAACATTACAACACATTATTTGTAGGCTTCTTTCTTCCAAACTTCCGCCTTGTTATGATACCAAAGAGGCCAAAAACAGAAGTTCTTTTTTACTGCTGGGAATTGCTCCATTCAAGCTTACTTCTTTTAGTTGACAGTATACAAAAGACTGTGTGTGTTGCTGTAGTTGATCTTTATTTGCTCTTTTCTTGACCAAGATTCTTAATACAACTTTCAGAAACACCACACACAGTTATGGATATTTAGTTAAATATATTATTCTGATCTCATAAAAGGATCCTTGTGAACATTTTTGTTCCTTTTCTTAATATCAACATTTCCAAATTTCTAAAATACCAAATGTAAAGCTGCTATTTGCCATTTACTTGCCTAAACATTACTCTTGTACTTTATTTCAAAAGTTGCTTAGACTGTGCAGGCTGTTTCAAGCAACTTTTACATAAAAGGAGATTTCAGAAAGGTTGGATATTTATGAACTGTTTCAGTTCTTGTAATATATTTTAGTTTGACTTTCCCAATCAGAGATGGGGCTGACAAAATTCCTTTAAAATGCTGAGTTCCTGCTGAATACAGGCAAGACAATGGATCACGAAGGAAGTCAGTGGGTTTCTAGTAATCTTTTCAGGCAAAACTTTTATTAATGTGTTGATTGGGGTGAATCTAGAATTAGTTGAATTAACTGATTTGATCCTATAAAGCTATGTGATCTGTTATCAAAGGTGTATTTTATTTATTTTATAATTTACTGTGCAATTTTTATAAATATGAGCATGGGAAGGCTGCTATGGGATTTCATAAATCAGCATTTGACAATGAAAGCACTTTAGGTTACATTTTTATCCTCTGCTAGGGCACATTATTTTCATTCTATTAAATGTCCATCAAAAACTACTTATATCCTAAAATCCACTGAAGCTTACAACAATTGATTTTTTTTACCCCTTTCATTGTGTGCCTAATGTGTTGCTCAATAAACAGTATTTTTCTCTTCTATATACAGCATTAGATTATAGCAATGGAAAATGCTGAAATTTAAACCTCTTACAAAAACAACTCTTTTTCAAGCTATTACCACACTGAACTATTATACCCACGCCGGGTCATTAATGTGCTCTTTGTAAAGCCATGGAGCGTTAATGTTCCAGAAACTAGCCAGAGGGTTCTGTAAACCAACAAGAAGGTTGTCATGACAACAGGCTATATGTACAATGCAAGATCATTAAAAGCATTTGCTGCCAACAGCCTTGTGACCCGCTAATTTGTAAAACTGTGTTTCTGGTCAGCAGCCGTTATGGATTTTAGTGTCATATCCTGGAATATTTAAATCAATGCTTTCACTTTTATAGACACTCTTTTTCATTATTTTGTGTCACACTGCGTGCTTTCCTCTTTCCCTGGTGCTTGTGGCAAAAGAGTCTTGGGAGTCCTTGGAGATAAAGAAATTCACTTTCTAGCCCACTAAACACAATTATACTCAATTTATGTGGACAGAAGCGCTGCCTTTCCTTAATGTATCAACAGGTTAATTGTAAAAATTACAACCAGACAGTAAGAAGACTGTCAATTCCATGCGTCATTAATGTCATGTTCCACATGTGCTGCTTTTCTTTCCTTGAATGCACTGGAATGGACCTTCATGACCCCTCCAGAAATTTATTTCAGACAAACAAAAGAGTAGGATGTAGTTACACTTCTTTTCTAAAAGCCACAAAAAATGAAGGCTGACATTCAAGGATATTTAAGTTTACAAGTCTGGACATAAACAATATGTATGTATTAAGCCATATGCTTTAACAATAACGTTACTGAATCGTAAGTTAAACTTGAAAATCTTTGCTTCTTTTGCTACTAAGTGACAGCAAACACTATTTTGTTATTTATTTGTTTGTTTATTTATTGCAAAACAATAGCCCAATTTCTTTTTTTAAATTATTCATTTTAGGCTAAATTTTAATGCATTTCTGTGCATTCGTCTTTTTTCCCCACTATATTATGTACCCCTTTGAAATGCTTATACAAACTTTATATATAAATGCATTGACAGGTCAGAAAATAAATGACTTGCGAAGTAGATAGTTTTTGAATAGGCTCTCTCACACCATAGCCAGAAAAGCACAAGTTGCAGTTAAAGGATGAAATTATGATTATGCATTAGGGAAGATTTCAGTTATCTTTTATAGTTACATATCCATCCATCCATTACCCAACCCGCTATATCCTAACTACAGGGTCACGGGGGTCTGCTGGAGCCAATCCCAGCCAACACAGGGCGCAAGGCAGGAAACAAACCCCGGGCAGGGCGCCAGCCCACCACAGGGCGCACACACACACATGCAGCACACACTAGGGACAATTTAGGATCGCCAATGCACCTAACCTGCATGTCTTTGGACCGTGGGAGGAAACCAGAGCACCCAGAGGAAACCCACGCAGACACAGAGAGAACATGCAAACTCCACGCAGGGAGGACCTGGGGAAGCGAACCCGGGTCTAGTTACATATCTGGTGAACTCAATACCACCCTTCAATTTTCAAATCTCTTATCTGTGCCACTTGGAGGAACAGAAATGAGAGTATAAACTGGATGTATTACATGTGGAATAAGACACTAAATAAATTAGGGGTCATCCATTTTACAAGCACAAAACCTATTTATTTATGAACACATTTCATAATAAACAATCTTCATATAACTTATATATATTTAAAGCAAGGACAACAATCTATATTTCCAAATTAAAAATTCTCACCAATTGACACAGTGCCTACTTTAGTAGTGTTTAAAAATTATAAAACAGAATCATCTTCTAAAATTAATAATGATGACCTATGAATACAGAAACAAACTCACAAGTGCCCATGTATGACCGAGAATTTCATGCCTTTCAAATTTCAAAATCTGGTACCCTTGCATATTAGTAACTGTGACTGGAGCACTTGAATATTGATTTATACTATATTTACAATTCCAAACTGATGAAATTAAAGAGGAAGTAGTAAGTAAACTGGGCTGAAATCGCTAATTACATCCGGCTACCGTTTTTACAGACTCCTGTAGATTATTTCTTTGCTCTCTAGCTGGCTATTTTGTTCCTCTAACAGCCATACCACCTGCACTTCAGGACAGATATTTCAAAGGATGCTAAGCATGTTTGGAGCGGACCAATATTGGGATGGGAGACCATCTAGGAAAAGCTTGGGTTGCTGCAGGAAAAGGTGTTGATGAGGTCATCTGGGAGCCTGTGGGAGCAGTTCTTCAGATGAGAAATAAAACTAAGGTCCTAAGTCTCTGTGGTCATAAATGATTCCTGGGCATTTTTTGAAATGAGTATGTTGTACTCCAATGTCCTGGCTAAATTGTTCATCATGGCTGTATCCATTCTGACCCCTTATTTATCCCTGTCTCTAACTAGCTATCTCTCACCCCTTCAACACCTAACATTTAATGCCTGGTGAATATACTAGTGCAAAATGGCTGCCATCGCAATATCCAAGTCGATGCTACACATTGGTCGTAGTTAAACTGGCTCCCCATTGTCTATTTAAAGTGCTTTGAGCAGTTAGAAGTTGGAAGCCTGTGCTGATAGCGCATTGCAGCACCCACCACACAACAAACCACCTGGATTGGAACCTGAGTGCAGTGGGTGACACCTTAGTACTACACTAGAACAGTCTTAAGATTTTTTACTGTGGCTGGATTGCCAATCCCAGTTAATTGGATACATCTGCATTGGAAATACTGTAAAATAATTTACATTGGTAAATACCATATACAGAAAAATATTAGATGAAACAAATTTTATTTAATTTGCTTTTATTGCTTTAATAACATCCTTTTTAACCTGCCTTGCAACACTATTTTACACATTGAAAACTGCTCTGAATGACAATAAAATCAACAAATCAAACATGTACACCTTTTTTGGAAACTGAATGTAACAAAGATGTCTAATAACACAATTCAATGATGCTTTTGTGTCACATATCTCTTAAAACAAATGATTTTCCATGATTATATGACTAGCCCTAGTACTAATTATAGATATTCTTTGTAAAGACAGAATTTGAAATTACACAAATAAAATCCTAAAATAATTCTTATTACTTTCATAACACAAAAGATTCAAAAATTACAACAAGGCAGGGTATATTCTTTTATGTGCGGCATGTAAATGTGATCCATACTATAGCCTGGCTTTCAATACAACTTCAAACTTAATACCGTTATTAAAATAACTTCTTTAATTGATTGCTGACAATGTTGGCTAGGATATGCTGATGGTGAGTTAACAGTAATTCTACATCTATACTAATAAACGGCAAAGCCCTCACTCACTCACTCACTCACTCACTGACTCACTCACTCACTGACTGACTGACTGACTCATCACTAATTCTCCAACTTCCCGTGTAGGTAGAAGGCTGAAATTTGGCAGGCTTATTCCTTACAGCTTCCTTACAAAAGTTGGGCAGGTTTCATTTCGAAATTCTACGCGTAATGGTCATAACTGGAAGCTGTTTTTCTCCATTTACTGTAATGGAGATGAGCTTGAAACCCGTGGGGGCGGAGTTTCGT
>JANRMT010062819.1:61516288-61534692 GCA_026402145.1 Polypterus bichir lapradei
CTTTAACACACTACTTCTCCGCTGCGAAGCGCGGGTATTTTGCTAGTTCAAAATAAAATACAAATATTTAAAAAAGAATACATTAACCCTGTTATGACTCTTTATTTAAATACACTACTGCATAATTGAAATATCAACTGATATTTCAGTGACTCAATTGTTTATTTAAGCAGTTTGTGAGCTTTGGGATCTTTTGAAGAGCTGCACAATTTCCTTAATCAATAATTAAGATAAAGCCGGAAGCAAGCATTTGAAAAGGTAGGATACCTTTCTTTTCTCTGGGGTATTGAACCTCTTTGTATAGCACATATTATACATGATGACCATGCCTCTGGAATAATGTTAATCTAAAACTTCCAAAAGTATTAATACATAAAAATCTCATATATATTTCTCTTCTGGTTCGTCCTGATTCCTCTTCAAACCCGTTCCCCACCACACACACAGCCCAGACGGCATTTCACGGCATTTCTCGATTCCTACCCAAAGGAGTATTTACACACCCTCACACCAGCTGGCATGCCTCCCCATATCCTTCATCTGAAGGTGGGAGCCATAGTTATGCTCCTCCGAAATATTATGCCGATCAAAAGGTCTTTGCAACAGAACAAGACTCATCGTTACCCAAATACATACAAATATTACTGAGTGCAAACTGATCACTATCCAAAATTCTGAAACAATCTTCATTCCCAGAATCTCTCTCCTTCCTTCCGACACCAATCTCCCTTTTAAATTTACACGCACACAATTCCCACTCAGACTTGCCTTCTCCATGACTATCAACAAGTCCCAAGGACGAACGTTTACAAAGATTTGCGTTAATCTACAACAACCAGTCTTCAGCCAAGGTCAGTTGTACTGTGGCTTTTTCTAGGGTTAGATCTTTCGACTCATTATCTGTCATCTCCAGCAAAACACCTATTCACAACTGCGTCTTTCAAGAAGTATTTCTTTCTTCTTGATTTCTGAATTCCTTTCTCACTAATTTCCATTTTTAGTCTTACACCACCGTATGCTATGGCGGGTGTCGGCTAGTATCTAATATTTGGACTAGACTATCTGATATTGATTCATACCTCAGCAACCAATTATTTCCAATTATATACCTAGTTTAAATCCTCAGTAAAGATGCACCAGTTGTAATTTTTGACACTAATTCCTACCACTTTTTCTTTTATTCACCTCTTTTTCTGATTTCCTATTTCTGATAATGCCCCTTCTACAATGTGTCAAGTGATCAATTCAAAAACAGCCTGTAAGCATTAGGATTCTGTTCCGTGCAAACATATGTTATGCAATATTCATTCTTCTGCAGACTTGGAGCATTGTACGCATTTACAGATATAATTTATATACCAGGGGGTCCAACTCAGATTCTGGTGGGCCATACTGGCTGCAGGTTTCATTCCAGCCACTTAATTCTTAATGACTAGTTTTTGATTAACTATTTTTGCCTTTTGTGTTGACTCTTTTTTTGTTACTCTTTCACCTTAATTAGTAGTCAAACAACAATAAGACACGAAGTGAGCCTACACATGACCATCTAATCTTTGACCATCACACAATATTTGAAAATAAAGATGATTTTTTATAATGGTAGCAGTAAAATATGCACTTACACTCTGGCCTTGAATGGGTTGTTCTGATCATTGATTGACAGGCATATACAAGACAAATGACCAACTGCATCCTTGCATTACATGGATATTGATTTGTAGTGTTGCTGTCCTTAATGAAACTTTAATTTATTTATTTTTAATGGGCAGTTAAATTTATTTATGGAATTACAAACAGACTTCAATTTTTCACATTTTTTGCGGACTGTCAGTAAATTAAAAGACAGTTGGCAACCCTATCCCAATTCCCAGTCTGCTTACTTTGAACAGGAATGTAACCCTACCCCCCAATAACATTCTCTGACATTCTTTACATATATATTCACATCTGTGGACAATTGAAAAATAACACCTGAACAAATACCTGAGTGAAAGATGTATACAAATATCGCACAGATCTAATAATCATAATAATATATACTCAAAATTCACATTATTCCTATGGATTACCCATTTCAATTATAAACAGCGCAGTTTCCTGTACAATTGTGTTTGCAGTGACCATCAGCAAAAGCCAAGTCACTAGGGAAAGCAAACACTGATCTAAAACAGGAAAGTTTTACTCATGCATAACTCTATATAGCATATTCAACAGTAAACCTCTCCAGTGATCTAATATTATTATTACTTGACTGACATCTTCATCCAAGGCAACTTGCAACATTTAGTCATATTTCTTTTGTTTTTACAATTAGACCACAGCCAGGTGAAGTGATATACTCATGGTCACACAGTGACAGTAGCGGGTTTTAAACCTACAGCCTCAGAGTCTGATGTTTGAATTCCAAAGTCTTAACTACTACACTACACTGCCTGCTAAAATAATTAACCCTTTGTAATACTGTATACAGAAAAGTACTTAGTACTTTCATATATCCAATTAACCGAAGGCACTATAACTCAGGCTCTTACCCCCAAAGGAAGCTGGGTAACACAGCATGTATTAAATATATATTGATCTTTTATCTATTTGATAAAAGAGTGACATTATGCTGACTAACACAAACAATGCATTTTATAAAGGTAGCACGTTTGCTGACACTCACCTTTGTTCTATTTAAAAAAAACTGTCTACAAAAAAATACAGTAGAGTCTCGCCGACATAAACGGGCCAACAGAACGTCGGATAAGTGAAAAGGTCGGATAATGGGAGGTGTTAAGAAAAAGCCTATTAAACGTCAAACTATGTTATAATTTTACACATTACGAATCTCGGTTCACTAACGTCTCTGGACATGTACAAATCGGGTTATGACCAAAAAGTTTGCCAAACTTTTGCATCTGTTCACGACCACACACTAGGTATACGAACGAGCCAGTTTCCCTTTCGGTTTGTGCGTGCCAATGATTTCCGCACGTGTTCAGTCTCTCCCTGTGCATTCCCTGTGCAGCAAGAGTGAGGGAGCGCGAGAGAGAGAGAGACACAGGCAGACACACGCGCGCGAGAGAGACACACATGCACACACACACGCGAGAGAGACACACACAGGCGCACGCACACACACGCGAGAGAAAGAGAGACACATGCGTACACACACACAGGCGCACGCACACACGCGCGTGAGAGAGACACACACACAGGCACGCACACACGCACAAGAGAGACACAGGCGCGCACACACACGCGCGAGAGAGACACAGGCGCGCACACACACGCACGCGAGATACACAGGCACACACACGTGCGCGAGATACACAGGCACGCACACACACACGTGCGCGAGAGACACAGGCACACACAGAAACGTTAGAGAGACACAGGCACGCGCACACAGGCGTGCGTACACACACGCACGAGAGAGACACAGGCGCGCACACACACACGCGAGAGACACAGGCGCGCACACACGCCAGAGAGGGCTGGCCACATAATCCACTGTAATCATGTTTTACAACAAAACAACAGAAAAATTTAACTGAAAAAATGAACTTAACAACTAAAAATAGACTACGCTCACACTCGCAACTTACAGTTCTTGTTGCCGATTGATGCGTTTTTTTTTTTTTGCGGTGGGACGTCAGATAATACAGAATGTTGGATAAGCGAAGGTTGGATAAGACAGACTCTACTGCACTAACTAAAACTGACTACCATATATTCTGTCTAGTCTAGCAGCCTCCACCTTTAAAGTGCAGAATACAAAAAGGCTAAACACTGGGATGAAATTGTGTCCATGCGGTTCAGTAGACAGCAGCTGGGAAGTGTGTTCAGTAAATCTGTGCAACACATTGGCATGAGGCAGCCACAAGTCATGGCCACATGTACACTGCAGGATGTGGTACCAAAAACAACAAAAACAACTTGTCAAAGCACATCAAACTAATTTAAATATATGCAATACATATTAGAAAATGTATGGGTGGGATATTACAAATTCAGTCCTTTGCCACCCTGTAATAGCATTACAAGAGTTTGGATATCTTGGGATGTGATGAATGAAGAGTAACATGTAGTATGAAAAAAAGAAATAATGGGGTAATCACAGACTTTAGGACTGACAATGTAAACATTATATAGAAAATCCTACTAATAAAGAAACTATGTTAACCCCCTACTCCAATTTAATACATCAATGCTGGGTTGCCAGTTATTTATTAAAAACACACTGAATAATGTTTCAGTCGTAGTTTCAAAAGTAGTTTCATCATGCATTTTAGGCCTTATTTTCTTACACACACTTAGACGTAACAAAACAATTTGGCATCTACAGGTACTAGATTACTTTATGCACCATTTGACAGTGCATTTTCATTTTCATAGCCCCACTCAAAAAACAGCAGGACTGAAGAGATAACAATGACAACATACACTGGCATTCAGGATACAATTTAGGACACGCATAGTCATATGCATGCCAAGAGAATAGCAAGACAGTACACCATACAGCTTTAAAAATAAAGTGGCATCATGCATTTATCTGCTAGTTATTTCACTGTCTGGGTTAGTGCAGAATAGAAGACCCCACTTTACTCTCATAGTTGAATGACATATCATTACAATGATAGAATCTTTAAATGAGCCGGGTGCAAATGAGTGTGGATTTGAAAATGCCTCATATTACTCAGGATAGAGTGATTGCAGAATAACATACAACTTTCCCTTGAATCAGACTTAAAACACATGCATAAAAATGAATGAATGAATGGATAAATTATCCACCCATTCATTTTCTAAATTTTAAAATAATATTTATTAAAGTAATCAGACATACTGTATTTTTATGAATAAATATTTGTATTTTTATTTATTATACAGACCTTCCAGCAGCAAAGTATTCCAACAGCATATGGGCATTACCATGGTCAGTACCTGCACAAGACTGACTGAACACATGAAGTATGACAAATGAAAAGAGACCTTTAAGTCCATTAAACTTGTTTTTGGTTAACTAATAACTAAGTTGTCACAATATCTCTTAAAGTTTACATGAATTGTGCTATAAACAGTTTGCAACAAGTCGAGTCAAGTCAAGTTGGGGAGCATTCACTGGTACAGTGCATTGCCACACCCACTACACAACGAAACAACTAGGGATCCTTGTCGGCAACCCCCCAGGCAGACAACATAACCATTTTAATTTATTGTGTATAATGCTTTCATTTTCTTAAAATAATAAGATTTGTCAATATCATTTTTTATTTGGACAAAGCATTTATCCAAGATGACCAATTATATACCTAATATACATATATACACACAATATATACATAAATAATATTTACAACACATAAAAACAAATCATGAACTGAGGCGACCTATTAATCAATTGACCAAATAAACACCCTGCTTATGACATCAGTCTTCTGTCTGTTTGTCAGTCAGTAATTTCCTTTTACCATGTATATGGTGGGCTCTCAGGGAGTAACTTTAGTTCTCCCAGCTGTAATAACCTACAAGCTAATATCTGGAGGGGAAGAGCTCATCAAAAGCTGAAAAGTTTATAATATAAATTAGTTGACAGGTGTTATGTCCTGGGGGTGGTGAAAGAAAATACTGTAAGGAAACTCAATCTTTAGAAATCCATGATAAGGCAAAACATCCTATGACCCAGGCAAGGAAGCAAATCCAAATATATTTACTGTAGGTCTAACAGCTATTCAGCTTGACCATGGGCAAAAAATATATAAATAAAAACCTAAGCAGATGTGTAATTCCTGTGACAACTCAACAAGACAAATGCAAGCCCTTTAGCAAGAAGACCTAACCAAAAGTTCAAGGGGAAGGTAAATACAACAGAAAAATGGCAATAAACTAAGAGAGCAAAAGAATGCAGAATGGAGATACAGAACAGAAATCTATGGTTTAGACTGTAATTAAATCTGATAATGGACTAAGGAAATCCTTTATTGAGTTCACATCCTGGGTTTGGAAGCACATTATTGCACGTAGCTCAGTTCTGTTTGGTCTTTGTCTCTTTCTTCTTTTATTGAGATGTAACATTCTACAAAGTAATTTTTTGTGTCTTTTTCAAAAACTGAAAAGGGAAAAAGTTGAAATACTTTTCATAATACAGTATATGTTTTCTTATACAGGTCTATACTTGTAATATTCATCCAATATGTGATTTATATATTTTTGTGTGAGGAAAATAAAACATGAAAAAGGCTTCCTTGTAATGATTACTTAAAAATAAAAATGCATTTAAAAAATCAAGAGCAGTGGTGTGGAAAGTATTCAGCTAAAGAGGGTGTGTGAAAAAATATGTGACATAAAAACAGAAAAATAAGGTTACAAAACTACTGCTACTGACATACTATTATGATTAATTGATTAAGGCACTTATGTTTGAAACTTTTGCATTGGCATTTTGGAAAAAGTATTACAATTTTTCAGACATATATCCATCCCATCCATCCATCCATTATCCAACCCGCTATATTCCAAGTCCAGGGTCACGGGGGTCTGCTGGAGCCAATCCCAGCCAACACAGGGTGCAAGGCAGGAAACAAACCAGACAATCAAGAAATGGTTAGAACACACTAAACATCTCAGGCTATCAACCTTATATTAAACTTGATTTTTTTATAAATTCATCTTGTAAACTACTGTAAATGTCTCAGGCTATAACACTGCATGAAACCTTTTTTATAAATTCATCCTGTAACTAACTCTAAGCAAGTTCTAGTATTTGGCTCTATTAATAAAGTCAATAGTGTAGCCTGATTGACGAACAAAGTGGTTTAGATTACAGAATCAAAATTCACCATTTGTCGTTCAGTCAGCATAAAGAGTTCATCCATTCAAACTGCAAAGACAAAAGATCCATGTTTTTCTATATTTATAACCATGTCTTCCATCAGGTCTGCTTTATTTTCTAGTTCCATTTAAGCTTTTTGCACTGTTGGTGTGGGCTACTAATGAGGTATTTAAAGCTGACCAATAGTCCATGGTCATTTGTGATTAGCATGTTGCTGGCATTTTTGGCCCTTGTGGGAGCAATATAAGGAACATACTGGTGAAACCCTGTCATTACACTGCATTTCAAGGTGTATGACAGATTAGTAAAGGGTGCATGCTGCTAGAACATACATTACACAAAATAAATGAGTGTATAAACATTTGGAACATATACAAATTGTTAAAAATTATTTTTAAAGTTACAAATGACCATACTTTCCCATATAAAGTATACAGACTGTTACTGCCTGCTAGTATATTTTGTTTTTATCAGTACAGTTTTATAGGGTGATTACTCTCATGTGTGCAGAGTAAAGTGATAATATTACTTGCATGTATTAATCAACATTCAGCATGCCATCACCCTACAGTGTCTTATTGCCAAACAGCTAATGGTAACAACACAAATGGCATATAGGCAGTGACAAGTTCAAACATTTACGCAAATGTACAAAACTGGTTTCCTGTAGCTAAAGACAGGGCAAGAAATTTTATATTTTATAAATATTATGAAAAGTTGCCTGAGAAATGCAGTACAGTATAGGAAAAATGAAATCAAATTAATCTATTTGCAGGCAATGTTTCTTTAATCAAATGCCTGCAATGATATTCATTCAACTTTATAGACCTCAATTTGTACTCACTACATGAGAACAGGCAGTGGTAAAATGAAAGAAATTAGAATCCAGAGATTACTAAAAGAAAAGGGATTAGGAAGAAAAATATTATTGAGAAAACTGGTTTTGTACCAGGAAAACAGGTTTGTACCAGGAAATTTATTAATCAGCATGTCTAAACAAAAGTAATAAACCAAATCATAGTCAGAATTCAGAGGCAAAAATGTTAAGAACTAGGATTACCATATCACAAAAGAAAACATGGTAAATGTTTTGAATGCATCTACAAATTTGGGACAAACAGAAAGTCCACAACCCTAAATTTTTTATATTTCCTTTGATAACATCATGCACTGCACACTTCCATATGACCTTACTAGCAATGCCATAGATACAATAAACACAAAGAATCTCAAAATGACAGCACCCATACAAAAACAAAATTGGAGTCAAATTTACTGAACCATTTTAGGATGAGAGTAATTTTATGGAGTCACTGCAATACCATAAAAGAGATGACTGGATTACAACTGTTGAATACACTTCTCAAATACACAGTTAATTACAGGAGTATAGGATTAGTCGCCATTGCTCATGTCCTTGCAAGTTACTAATAAAGAGATCCTCAGAGTTTAGAATGTCTGCTGCTCTTGTTTGCGCCAGTTTTCTTATCAATACTTGACCTTGTACAGGTATAACAGCAACACTGGATCACAGATCAATGGGCTTTAATTAAAATGCTTTCTAAAACTGCCTAGGGCAACAGCTAACAGAAATGTTATTCAATATAATTAATATATTATCAAATGGTGAAAATGAACCTCCATAAGAATGCATCAAGAGATGCTGACTTTCCAATAACCAACAGCAGCTAGTGAGCACAATTCAAAGTGAACAGCAAAAAGAAGCAGATGCACAAATCTAAAAGAAACAAGTGGAAATTCATTGCTAGAACCAGGAAGGTCTGCTGAATTGGCTCTTGCAAAAGAAAAGTTATATTGATATACATTCACTTATTTATATTAATTGGTAATAACTGTTACTTTTAAAGAAGCTTTGGGAAAAACACAACAGACCTTATATCAGCAACCATCTTACCTAGAAATTGTAATACAAGGGCAAAGAAATGCATTTATGAGATGGAATATTTCCAAACAGTTACTGGACCTTTCACCCACGCAATTCACTTATAATCACAGACTTCTCATGTCCCAGCTAATACATAAACATAAATTCCCAAACGTTTTTCTTTAAAGTCTGAATGGGAGGCTTACAAAAACCAAACTGTTGCTATCCCATTTCTGAAAATGTGAATGTTAAAGTCAGCCTGGAATGGAAAAGTGCATTATTATATCCTTTTTGATCTCCAGCCACATATCCTAATCTTGGCTGGGTTTCAGACAACTGACCTTAAAGCATATTCTCAGGATAATGAAAAAACAACAAAAAAAAAAAAAAACAAAAAAACTACAGCATCTGTTTCTTGCAAAGCAAATTAAAGTTTCAGTCAGAATACATTATTTATAAAATCAGAAGTTCAGAAATGGAAAATGTTCAGAAGGAATATCTATAATTTGGTACCTCTACTTTTTCTGGGAAGATACACATAATGGTTTACTGGCAAAAACACTGGAGATACAATCAGTATTGAGTGGCATGGTGGCGAGTGGTAGCGCAGCAATACGGAGACCGATGTTGATGCTTCCTGCGGGTGGTATCTCTGGGTACACTGGTTTCCTCACACATTTCAAAGACATGCCGATTAAGTGAACTGGCATTGCTATCTCTAATCTCTATGGATCTCTATCTTTTTAATCCTTTTAATTATAAGTGCCAACATAACGATAGACTTCATGGCAATAACTTTGGAAATTAAAGCCAAAGCTGTCTTATTTTCAGTTAAGACTACAAAATGACAACAAAAGTCTCCATGACCAGACAGTTAACTTTGTGAGCTGGAATGTTAAAGGCCTGAATCACGAGTTAAAGAGAAAGAAAGTATTCTCTCACCTAACATGTCTAAAAGGTAAAATAGTATTTTACAGGAGGTCCACTTATTAAGCAAGGATCAGTTTCAGCTGCACAAAGACTAGACTGGTCAAATGTTCCATTTCAGCTTTACAAAGGAAACTAGAGATGCGGGAATTCTTATACATAAAACAGTCTCATTTGTAGTATCAGATGTAGTATTTGATTCTGAAGGGAGATACAGTATATGATTGTCATAGGTAATTTATTTAACTGTAAAGTGATTTTGATAAATGTTTACGCACCCAATATCGATGATAGGGACTTCATCCAAAATGTATTTGCATCTATTCCCAATGTGAACACTCATAAAATGATAATGACTGAGGACTTTAATTGTGTTTTAAATCCAGACCTAGATAGGTCTCCTGCCACAGGGGTGATGACAACTAACACTGCAAAGACAATTACGCAGTTTGTAACTGGCCACAACTTATCACACCCCTGGAAGTTTCTCAAGAGCATATTCTTTCTACTCACCAGTGCATCATTGCTACTCAAGAATTGATTATTTCTTTGTAGATAACAATTTCTTGCCTACGATTAAATCTTGTAAGTATGACGCTATTTCCGACCCCCCTTGGATCTTGAAGCTAAAATCATTATGCCCCACATACTCATCTTGCAGATGGCGCATTAACCCACATTTCTTAGCGGACAAGAATTGTACAGAATTTATATTCAAACAAATCAATTTTTTCTTAGAGACAAATACATCCTCAGAGGTTTCTGCAGGAATACTCTGGGAAACTCTGAAGGCCTTCTTAAGAGGACAGAATATCTCATATCATTACAACAGAAATAAATTGAAAGCCAAAAAGGTATCAGAGATAATTAGCGAAATTACTAGAATAGATCAAGAACATGCCAGGTGCCAAAGTGAGGCACTTCATAGGAAAAGGCAGGCTCTGTTTTCAGAACTCAGCCTCTTAACAACTAAAAAAACTGAACAACTCATTAGCCAAGTTTCCATCCAGTTTTTTGCGACATTTTGTTATCGACAAGCAGAATATACGTAAAAAAAATGTGCGAAATTTGCTGTCTCCAGCCTGTTTCCATCCAAATGGCTTTTTATCGATAAAATGATGTGCGTGATGACGTCATCCCCTCCAAAACGAACTGTCGCATAAGTTTTGTTGTATCGCGAAAAAAAATCTGCCCTTGAGCTGTTTCCATACATAATTTTGTGTATGTCGCAAATTATCTACCTTTTGTTTTCCACGTTACACCCTCTCCACTAAACAAAGAAATGGAGAGATTATTCAGACAGTTTTTTGAAATTTGCCAGCTTACTGTTATTTCAGTTTCACAAATAGTTGGAATTGTACATAATATCCGAAGACGACAGCAGAATGAAGCAGTTGCTTGTCTGATAGCCCTAGAGCTCGAAGAAAGTACCCCAGTGCGACGAAACCCACTGGTATGGGAGAGACGACGGAATAAGACCTTCTGGAAGGAGGTGGTGGGGAGACACTTCACAGAAAATCTCTGGCTGCAACATTTTAGAATGACACGGCCGATGTTTGAGATCTTGTGTGGATTCATCAGTCCTGATGTTGCGCCCATCACAGGATGTCACCGACCACCGGTTCCAACCCCAAAGCGGATTGCCATCGCCCTTTACAAGCTGGCAACCTGCGCCGAATATAGAGTAGTTGGAGAAACTTTCGGGGTTAGTAAAACTACCGTCCATCGATGTGTATATGCTGTGTGCACCGCTATTAAAGAAAAATTAATGCGGCGTTATATCAGACTTCCGACTGTAGCGGAGGGCAATGAAATTGCATACCGCAATTCCTTGGTGCATCGTGTGCCACAGATTTACGGTGCGCTGGATGGCACGCATGTGCCTATTCTTCCCCCGACGGAAGGCTACCGCGATTACATTAATCGCAAAGGGTGGCCATCTATTGTTCTCCAGGCCCTTGTTGATGACAGGTGCATAAAACGAGACATTTGCGTTGGCACTCCTGGAAGTGCCCATGATGCAGCTGTGTTTGCAGCATCGGATCTGTACAGGTGAGCCTACCTTTCAACATCCCTTCTCAGTGCGATAACAACTGAATTAGTACTGTAACCCGCTTCCCTTAAGGTTTTTAATTAAAACTGAAATTTGAATTAATACAAAATAACGACGTTTAATAAAAAAAAACTAAAGTTAATATTAATGAGAGAATTTCTCATATATGCTAAAACATCTGCCATTTAATAATGAGAAAAAAATGTTTAGATAATGAAACACACGGTTTATTAAATATTTTGACTGGCACAGTAAATTACCTTTGCAGTTTTTGTATTATTTAGACATCCTGAGAGACACCCCCAGGCTACAGTTGATGTGGAGGGAGTTCAGGTACCCCTTTTAGTAGCAGGAGACCAAGCCTATTCGCTACTGCATTGGCTCATCACGAGAAATAACGAGTCTCTTCATCAGACCATGCGAACCGCTCCGCTATTCTCGTTTTGATTGCACGTGATGAAAATGTATCATGTGACACATTTATTTGTGTTAAAGCCCTTTTTTACTGACAAAAAGTGTTTCCAATGTAGTTTTTGCGACATCTGAAGTATCGATATGGAATTTATGCGCTAAAGTTAAACAGAAAAATATTATGTCGACGTACAACATTTTATCGATAATTTGCATTTCCATCAGCTAAAACTTGAAGCGCTAAATATTTTTTCGCAAAAACTCCTTGGATGGAAAACTGGCTACTGTAACTCATTTGTAAATCAACACATCAATACTATTAACATGAAGAGAAAGCTAAAAAGATCTCAACTTAACAAATCCATGAGCAAGAAGTTTGCAATGCAATCCCAGCAATCACTCACACAAACAATGTAATGTTTACATCCACAGCATAGAGAGAAGTGTGTACATTGCAACAGGTACACATGTCATAAATGTAGGAAGGATGGTCCTTGCGTGTGTGTGAAATGTTAACATTTGAATTTGATGACTGCATATAGCGCAGAACTGACCTCTCTGTATTATTCTTTCCTCTGCATGTCCTGGAGTACAAAAGAAACACCACTGTGCACAGAAATGTGGAGAATGGCAAGATTGGGGGGAAAAAAGAAACATGCGGTCCCTGATTACAACCACAAGGTGTTATGCGAATGAATATGAATAATATGAATAATGTTGCATCCGTGCCACAATGTTTTCCGAAATGTACTATACAGGTCATAAAATGAATAATTCCAAATATCATATGTACCTATGTCTGTTTTTTTTGTCAGTGCGGCTTTGACATCATGGACCTTAGGGTGCGTACTAATTCAGCGTGAGCAGGAACACTCAATAAAACTGAATTTAAAAAAAAAATCAAGTTACGGTGAGATACAAAGAAGGCAGATTCATCAGCGTTTCTGTCTGCTTTTATCCATCCAGATCAGAGAATGTCCAGTTCCATTGTCTCAATACACCACTCACATCTACAGTTTTTCCCAGTTTCAAATAAAAACTAATAGCATCAAATCCCTGGGTTGTTGGGCGGTAGTATGTATCATGATCGTGACTGAGAGAATAAAAAAGTGGAAAAAAAAAAAACGCTAACTTTTACAAGCACTATAAATGTACACCGGCTGTTACAGACGCAAATCAAATGTATGTGTTTATTGTATAATATTAACAATAAGAGCAGCTCACTACTCAAAACGGTAAATATACGAGGCAGTCAGGATTAAACCGGGGGACTCTTCATTACAAGTCAGCAATTCTTACCGCTGCACCACGGAAACTGTTGTATCATCTTTGAACTTTTTGTGAAATTGTTTATTTGATCTTTGGACTTCTAGCTTCACACATTATATAGTTTATGCCTACATTTTGTCGTCTATACTAATAAAAGGCAAAGCCCTCACTGACTGACTGACTCACTCAATGACTGACTCATCACTAATTCTCAAACTTCCGGTGTAGGTAGAAGGCTGAATTTGGCAGGCTCATTCCTTACAGCTTACTTACAAAAGTTAGGCAGGTTTCATTTCGAAATTCTATGTGTAACAGTTATAACTGGAACCTACTGTACATATATACTGGCCATAGCCTGCAGCTCGGTCGCCGTGTCAGGGGGATTTGCGTCCCTCATCGTCACGCCTCCCACGTAATTGAGTGCCTGTCCATATAAGGCCGTCCGTCAGGGCAAACCAATAGAAACACTCTGCTGCCGAGCAGCTCACGTGAACTGACTGTGAACGCAGTACGCAGACAAAAAGCAACAACTCCAAAGAGCGCTGAATAAAAAACACATTACACAATTGAGAATGCAGCAAAAGAATATGAAGCGAGTGACGCATACAAGCATATTCATAAGTGCAGCTAATACGGAAACAAAGCACGGTGTAAACCGTAAGTTTAAATTAAGTTTATAGACACGCTCCTGCTGCCGTTTGTCATGCCTACGACGAATACAATATTCGCGAGATACAAGTTTAATGAGAAGACACGAGGTATAAACGAGACTTTGGATCACTTTGTAACGGAATTAAAATTGCTGTAGCGAGAAACCTTTAAGTGCCGGGTCTTAGCTAACATTAAATAAAGCCGTGGACATCGCAAGATCACACAAGAGAGCGGCTCACATGAACTGACTGTGAACGTAGTACGAGTGATCACTTCGATGAATGAAACCTATTCAAAAAACGCATTACACAATTGAGAAGGCAGCAAAAGAATATGAAGTGAGTGACGCATACAAGCATATTCATGAGTGCAGCTATTTCGGAAACAAAGCACGGTGTAAACCTAAAGTTTAAATTAAGTTCACAGACAGGCTGCCGCTGGCATTTGTCATGCCCACGACAAATACGATATTCGCGAGATACAAGTTTAATGAGAAGACGCAGGGTTTAAACAAGACTTTTGATCACTTTGTAACAGAGTTAAAATTGCTGTAACGGAGTTTAAATTACTGGTATGCCAGGTCTGAGCTAACATTAAATAAAGCCGTGGATAGCACGAGATAGCACAAGCACAGCTGAGAAGCTTCGATGCATGTACTCCGAGCGTCTCGCGTGAACTGACTTTGCAGGACTGAGAAAGGTTAAATTAAGTTCATAGACACGCTACCACTAAATATTCGCAGACAAATCCACAACTTAATACCGGGAATACCTGTTAAACATCTTAGATTCACGAGTACCGATTTGGGTAGTGAACACTTCGATGAATGAAACCTGTTATCTTTACCACGGTTGACAAACACGGAATATAACTTGAACACAACACATCCTCAAATATGAACCTGATTGAAAGAAATAAAGATAATTAAATCCTTGATGACTGGAACACTCATAACAGTGACACAACTATTACATTGGTGTGTGTATATATATATATATATATATATATATATATATATATATATATATAGTCACAGGCGGCTGGGGGTGGAGCCCAGCCGGGATGCCCGAGGGGACCGGAGGAGGGCTGGTGCCTTCTCCCGACCACGTGGGGACAACCGCCTTGGTTTTGTTGGTGGCCTCAGGTAAGGGGCTTGAAAGCCCAACCCTGTAGGGGCCCATGGCCACTGCCAGGCGGCTCCCCAGTGCCTGAAGAAACCTGGAGCCCAGCACTTCCTGGGGGTGTGTCGGCGGAAGCTCCTCAGGAAGCACCTGGAGCCCATCCGGGCATACATAAAAGGGGCCGCCTCCCTCCAGTTGACAGCAAGAGTCGGGTAGAAGTGGACGGAGCTCGGAGGAGAGTAGTGGAGGCGGTCTGAGGACTGAGCAAGGCATCATTGTGCGGCCAGGACTTGAAGGGGTGATTGGTGCTGCGGCACTGGGTTTGTGCACTTTGTTTCTAATTAGTATTGTAAATAAACATGTGTGTGGAGAAAGAACATGTCTACCTGTCTGTGTCCGGGCTGTACCCCACTATATATATATATACCGCAGATCCCGGAATACAAGCCGAGAATTTCGTCCTAGATTTTTGGCTTGGAGTTTGGGGGTCGGTTTATACAACGAGTATCATTTCAGATTCAAGATTTCCAGCGCAATGCCGGTTTTGCCGATGAATACAGAAGTAAATAATGACGAAACCACAGAGCCATCTTTCAGATGAAGAAGTAACTTTGCATGCCGGTACTTTAAATTAAATAAAGAATTTATTCAAAAAAGTGTTTTAGTTGTTGATTTTATTAATAAAATTTATAATAAATTATCGGGAAGTTTAAAATAAAATTTTTTATTTTGATTTACGATCCACATCTTGCTATACAAAACAGATGCGGTCACGTGTATCCGCTTGCGTAAACAAACAACCAAGAGCGTTAGTAGCATCAGTCGGAGCCCAGATACATGTGTTTGTGGATGTAATTTCGAAACGAAGATGGACATTGTGTGGAAACATCTCCTCCTTCTCCCTTCCTGCAGCCCAAAGATGTCAAATTAAATGGTGAGTACAGTATGAAATTGTTTCTAGAACAGAATGCCTTTTACTGTCACTATACGCATCTACAATGAGATTAAAAGCAGCTCCTCCGGTGCAGAAAAAAGTTCTGTATAGGGCTTGTATGGTTGTTTTTTAGCCTTAGCATAACGGCGTATCTGCGGCCCCGCTTCTGCTTTCTTTCCCTCCTCCGTCTGTGTTGTCTCCTAGACCCGACAACAAACCACGGAGAGCCCGCTGGTCTCGCTATGTTGTCTGGGATGTTGTGCGTGTGATAAAAAACATTCAAAACAGATGTCTGGCTCTGGACACCGATGTCTATAAGGTTCTGAATGGTGTAGCGGATGTTCGCCGAACCGATCGTGCACAAACAAGGACAAAAAAAAAGTACAAAAACAACAAAAAAGTGCACTGAAAAGGAGAGCCCTGAGCCGCTGCGTGCCGCCATGCTCCTAGCCTAATCGAAGTAGGCTAGGCACTTTTTATAACTTTTTGGTTAGTACATTAGAAAAATTATTGGTGTTTTTTATTATGAAAAGGTTAAGTAAGTGTTGCAGTGGGAGGTTCAGAACGCATTATGGGTTAGCCTTTGCGAACGAATTAAGTCCGTAAGTCAAGGGTCCACTGTATTGCGTATTTAAGTTAATCAAATTTATAACAAGTCTCCGGAAATCCACCCGCCGATGTACCGTATTTGCGTATATAGTTTCAACACAAAGGTTCCAATTTACCAAACTTCTCTGCAATCACTTCCTGGTTTCCATCAAAAATGCCGGCAGTCTCAAATTCTCGCCGATAAACATTATAAATATACCCGAAGAGAGACTTTTAAGGAAATTTAAAAAATTTTGCTTGGAGAAGGGGGTCGGCTTAAATACCGGTCATCGGCAAATACATGTAATTTAGTAGGTAGAGAAGGGGATCGGCTAATATACTGGGTCGGCTTGTATTCCGGGATCTACGGTATATGTAGATATGTATATATATGTGTGTATATATATATATGTAGATATGTATATGTATATATATGTTGTGGAGCCGACCCAGACACAGACAGGCGGACATGTTGTTCAATACCACCACACGTTTATTTACAATATTTACAGTTAAATTCACTGGTCACACAGACCCCAATCAATGGTCACTCAGACCTAGTCACGTGCACAAAACACCCCAAAACAAAGTCCTGGCCACAAATGCCTTTCTTTGGGCCGCCTCCACACCTCCTCTGTGCTTCGTCCTCCTCCTCCCGACTCCAGCCCTGAATGAATGGAGACGGCCCCTTTTATATGGTTCCCGGATGAGCATCAGGTGTTCCCGGCATTCCTCCCTTGGCCACGCCCCAGCGTGGCGGAAGTGCCGGCTGTCCTCCTGGCAGCTCCCCGGGTGTCTCCCAAAGTCTTCCCCCCAGCACTTCCTGGTGTGGCGGAAATGCTGGGGCAAATGGTCCCCAAGGCATTGGGGCACCTCCTGGCGGTGACCACGGGCCCCTACAGGGTGGAGCTTCCATGCCCTGTACCCGTGGCCCCCAAAGCAACCAGGAAGGCAGCCCCCACGTGGTCCCAGATGGGCGCACGCCCACTTCCGGTCTTCCAAGGCATCCTGGCCGGGTCATCGCCCCTGGCATCCACGACAATGTATATATGTGTGTGTGTATATATATATATATATATGTATGTATCTGTGTATATGTATATGTATGTATGTATGTATGTGTATACAGTACAGGCCAAAAGTTTGGACACACCTCCTCATTCAATGTGTTTTCTTTATTTTCATGACTGAAGGCATCAAAACTATGAATGAACACATGTGGAGTTATGTACTTAACAAAAAAAGGTGAAATAACTGAAAACATGTTTTATATTCTAGTTTCTTCAAAATAGCCACCCTTTGCTCTGATTACTGCTTTGCACACTCTTGGCATTCTCTCGATGAGCTTCAACAGGTAGTCACCTGAAATGGTTTTCACTTCACAGGTGTGCCTTATCAGGGTTATTTAGTGGAATTTCTTGCTTTATCAATGGAGTTGGGACCAGCAGTTGTGTTGTGCAGAAGTCAGGTTAGTTGGACGATCATTTATTTTTCAACAGGACAATGACCCCAAACACACCTCCAGGCTGTGTAAGGGCTATTTGACCAAGAAGGAGAGTGATGGAGTGCTGTAAATGGTCATGAAAATAAAGAAAACACATTGAATGAGGAGGTGTGTCCAAACTTTTGGCCTGTACTGTATATATCTATGTGTGTGTGTATGTATATATATCTGTATGTGTGTATATATATATGTGTGTGTATATATGTGTGTGTATGTATGTGTGTGTATGTATGTGTGTATATGT
>JANRMT010062819.1:61534702-61600955 GCA_026402145.1 Polypterus bichir lapradei
TATATATGTGTGTGTATGTATGTGTGTGTATGTATGTGTGTATATGTATGTGTGTATATATGTAGATATACATGTTTATATGCGTGTGTGTGTGTCTGTGTATATATATATATATGACAGCAACACTCATAACAGTGACAAAACAATTACATTGTCAATCATGTTACGTTATTTTTAAAATGTTTCTTTTTCTTTTTCATTACTTCTTTAACACACTACTTCTCCGCTGCGAAGCGCGGGTATTTTGCTATTTATTACTAAAATATGAAAAATGTTTCTGTTTTAACAATCTGCTTACACAGATTATTGTAGAAACGGAACACACATGAAATGCATGTGTTTCAAATAATGATCTATTATTTCCACTCTAAAAGTCCAGCACTTCACTCCCAGATAATCAAGGCATGAGCTGGGAGAACTTTGTGCATGTTCTGCAGCGGTGGGGGGATGGAATAGTAGGCTGCTTGCTGCTTGTCTTGATCGGCACATTTACATGACAAAAGACACTGACAGAGAGGTGCGAAGGGATTTAAGATGGGCCGGATTTACGTGTTCTTTCGTATGCTTTGGTAATTCTAGTATTAAATGTTTCATATTATAATTTCCAACTGACCTAAAAATAAACTATTATGGAACCTTTTGAAATGTTAGTGCTTTTCAACTATTATAAAGCTGCTCTATGAAATTGTTATATGTTGTACCTGTCTTTGAGAAAGTATGACCAATCATTGCAGCGATGAGTTTTACTCTTTTACCATTATTGTAGCACACTTTACTGTAATCTCCAAATGTAAGCAGTATAGTACAGTTGCATGTGGATTCAGTGTTTAAGAAAATTTGTAGTATAAACTGACACATTTTCCTGTTTAACAGTAACAATACACTACTTTCTTAAAATAATGTCCTGCTCCAGTACTCTCACACATAATATCTACTCTCTGTTTTGATGCCAAGAATTTTTCAGAAGGAGTTCTGAGTGGGCACTTGTCCACTGCAAATGGGTGCTAAAGTTTTACAACTTATTATTATCAACCTAGTAGTTAGGCACTGCCATGAGTGGCAGCCTTTACAGCAGCTCCGTGTACGACTTTATCTTTCTTTATCTTTCTACCTTATTCTCTATCTCTCTAATTACTCCTACCACCTTCTTTCATGTGGACTCGTTTCCTGGACACTTTTTACTACTTGGACATGGATTGTTACACGCCGAGATTCGTCTATTTAGGTAGTCAACTTCTAGCACTGAGAACAAAGGCCCGTGCCGGTGTGGTTCCCTATTTACTTGACGAGGTAAGAAGGCCGTATCGTGGCAGCAAAGCCGGCGCTAAGCTAAAGGCTAAGCGGCTAGTGATGAAGTGGCGATACAAGCCTTCGGTGCCTTCTGTGATCCTGGGAAATATGAACTCACTACCACATAAGATCGACAAACTGGCTGTGCTGGTGAAAAATGTCAGGACCTACAGAGAATGCAGGTTGTTGTGTTTTTGTGAAATATGGCTAACAACTAGCATCCCAGATGCTAACGTGGAGCTACCTGGGTTTAGCACAGTTAGAGCGGACATAGACACAAATACCTGCGGGAAGCAGAAAGGAGGAGGACTCGATCTCTGTGTGAACACAAGGTGGTGCAACCCTGGACATGTAAACGTCAAAATATCCACTTGCTGCAGGGACATCGAATTGCTGGCCGTAAGTCTGAGTCCCTATTACTTGCCCAGAGAGTTTGGACACATCATTGTTGTTATTATTTATATCTCTCCTTGCGTGGACGTGGAGATAGTGTGTGATGTCATCCACTCCGCTGTTGCTAAACTACAAACACAGCACCCCGAGGCGCTTGCGCTAATCTCTGGAGATTTTAACCATGTGACACTGGACAAAACATTACCTGCCATCTCCCAGTATGTGGATTGTAATACCTGGGGAAATAGGATTATTGAACTACTGTATGCAAACGTTAAGGATGCATACAGCGCCACCCCGCTGCCTGCGCTTGGGAAAGCAGATCATAACCTGGTTCTGCTTCAACCTTACTACAAACCATCATCATCATTGGCTGCAGCTCGAAGCAGGGTGCCACCATCGAGAGAGACGTGGAGAGAGCAACCCAAATGAACAACTTTTTTTAGCAGGTTTGACCACCCTAACCCACTCTCACTCTCACCTCAGAGTACTGCATCCTCCACCCATCCTTCTGCTGATACCAGCATAGGAGAGAGTTTCCCCCTGCCCACAATTACAGCAGCCCACGTAAGCAGAGAGCTGAGGAGACTTCGTGCCAGCAAAGCAGCGGTAACAGATGGAGTATCGCCACGACTGTTGAAGGCCTGTGCGTTGGAGCTGGGGAATCCTCTACAGCACATCTTCAACCTGAGCCTGGAACATGGGAGAGTCCCGAGGCTTTGGAAAACATCTTGCATTGCCCCATTGACTTCAGCATGTGCGTCTTGGGAACTGCAGGTCTGACATTGTGGTTAGCAGCACAGGAGCGCCGCAGGGGACTATGCTTTCTCCGGTCCTGTTTAGCCTATATACATCAGACTTCCAATACAACTCGGAGTCCTGCCACGTGCAAAAGTTCACTGACGACACTGCTATCGTGGGCTGCATCAGGAGTGGGCAGGAGGAGGAGTACAGGAATCTAATCAAGGACTTTGTGAAATGGTGCGACTCAAACTACCTACAACTGAACACCAGCAAAACCAAAGGGCTACTGGTGGATTTTAGGAGGCCCATGCCCCTCACGGACCCCGTGATTATCAGAGGTGACTGTGTGCAGAGGGTACGAACCTATAAATACCTGGGAGTGCAGCTGGATGATAAACTGGACTGGACTGTCAATACTGATGTTCTGTGCAAGAGAGGACAGAGCCGACTATACTTCCTTAGAAGGCTGGCGTCCTTCAACATCTGCAATAAGATGCTGCAGATGTTCTATCAGACGGTTGTGGCGAGCACCCTCTTCTATGCGGTGTTGTGCTGGGAAGGCAGCATAAAGAAGAGGGACGCCTCAAGCCTGGACAAACTGGTGAGGAAGACAGGCTCTATTGTAGGAGCTGGACAGTTTGACATCTGTGGTGGAGCGATGGGCGCTGAGCAGGCTCCTGTCAATCATGGAGAATCCACTGCATCCACTGAACAGTATCATCTCCAGACAGATGAGCAGCTTCAGCAACAGACAGCTGTCACTGTCCTACTCCACTTAGGAGACTTAGGAGATCGTTCCTCCACCTTACTATGCGACTCTTCAGTTCCACCATTGGGTAAACGTTACACTACACAAGATTATTGACAGTTATACCTGCCTCGCACTCTCCACCTTGCATTTTTTAACTTGTACTGTACTGTATTTTTATCACTCTTCAATTAATATTGTTTATATCAGTATGATGCTGCTGGAGTATGTGAATTTCCCCTTGGAGATTAATAAAGTATCTATCTATCTAATTAAAGCTTATTATTGTATTGTATTTTTGTACTGTATTATAGTTGTATTATACATTTGTATTATTATATACTACAGTTAGAAGGCTAAATGTGAAGTAGAAACTACTTCCCCAAGATGTGCAGTAGCTAAACACATAATTAATTATTAATATATTTGATCAGATAGCACTTAAAAGAACAGCAGCCTGTGCAATACTACAACACTCTCATACAATCTGCAATCTTTTGTAATGGGGTACCAAGTCTTTTACACAAAATAACACTTTTTCTAGACAAGTACTCCAAAAACCCTTGATGTAACAATGACCTTTACATTCCAAAGTCAAAATTGTTTCTAGTTAACAGATAAACCTATTATACAAACAGCAAAAAGCATCTTCGTTGACCTATATGTTTCCCAAGTATTCATTCTGTAACATAATTTAGAAAGCCATGATTACTTGCATCACAAGTTTTAAATTGGTAAATTCTGCATGGTGTTCCCAATGGCAAATGCGTTGATCACCTCCAAACCATTCAGATCCTTTCTTGTGAGGAAATAATTATTAATAGCTACACTATTATTCCTCAGGTAGGCTCTTAGTGCAGCTTTTTTTTGTTTTAGAAAATGAGCTACTATAAACAACAGTGAAATCTTTTTTACAAAGTTAATTAACTGTTGTGAAGTTGTTCCTTCTACAAACAGCAAAACCCCGTAAATCATAACATTTAATTTGTGCCTTAAAAACAGAATTGGTGGTGGTATAGTGTTTAAGTTAGTACTATTTTGTTAAGGATGTGACGTCAATCAGCTCTTCTATAACAACATATGGTGTCCAAAGCCTGACTCAGTCTTTATGCTATTTAAAGTAACTGACCTTTTTATATTCATTAATTTGGGACATGATATCACCAGCCTTACAAAAATACTGCGCAATTTGTTTTCATTTGCAGTTTTCACATTGCTACACAAGGACATGCATACTGCTCTCCTTTGTGCAGCAAGGGCAAATTTGATCCCCACTGTATAACAAACCTGCAAATTGCAGGGATAAAGCATCTTTGCTGACAACTATAAAACACAGAAGAGATCATTACTTACAATGCATACATTAAAAAAACATTAATATATTAATATTTTGAAAAAATCATGTAAGGAAACTTCCTCAAATAAAAAGCCAGTTTGTTATTCTAAACCAGACTTTTTAAGTTGTACTGTTTAGTATATGGTTCATAGTATATGTGCTAGGTTGTTTCATACACTTAATGAACAGAAGCTAATGTTATTAACTTCATAGAGTTTTTTAAACTGTTATATACCTATATACCTGATATTTTTTCAGGGTTTTTTTCCTCCATTACCTGACCTTTATTAGGAGACAGACCAAAACTTTTAAAAACAGCAAGAACTATTTTCCTTTCTATAACCACATTTGCATAGTCATCTTGTAAAACAAAACTGTTGCATGGGAATACTATAAACCTAATTTGTACAATAAACAGACTGCTTAATGCATCTAGTCTTTCCCACACTGTTGGGTTTATTCTCTTTCACTTTGTAATATCTTTGTTTACTTTTACTTATTGAAGTTATGAAAGTGAATCAAATTAAAAAACAGAGAAAATCATTACTTAAATGGTTTACTCACCTTACGGCATGTGTATTAGGTCTTTGCAGGTTGCCTAGTTATGTGTACTTCCTTTTCATTTACTGGCTGCGTCCTAACCACAGAACTGTCATCTAGAATGAAATTTGAAATTTTAAAAAATTGCATTCAATAATTCAACTAATATTTATAGCTCACTAATAAAGGTTAACATCAAATATATTTTTACACTTAGTATTTTTATCAGTATCAGCAAAACATAATACAGTACATGAAAAAAGATCATTCTGCTATAGTTTAAATAACTAACTGTTTTAATGAAATGAAATAGTGCTATTGAAATGCAAGTTCATTCATTTTTAGGCAGACAGACAGACAGATCACTTATTTTCCAAGGTGGAATTCAAATTTTACAGAAGTTTAAGAAATATTACAACAAAACAACCCTCTCAAGCACACACAAGAATTACATAAAGAAGAAATACAACTTTTTCATAAAACAGCAACAATAGTGAGGCATTTTAAAAGGCATATTGCCAGTGGTGCTGTAATACACGTCAGGGCCTAGTACTTCAATTCCTAATTCGCACTTACTCAGCGTCATGACACATTGGCCATTTAACAACAGCATTACTAAGAAAACGTTACCAAAGTGTACTTTAGAACATTTTCACCCAAATGTAAAATATTACCAGTATGATTTTTTTTAATTCCATAACTGAGCATGTCCTTTTGATAATTCAGTGGGCCTCTTTTGAACAGAAAGGGCTTCAGAACAGCACATTAGACTATATGATGCTTTATTGTCACATTCCTAAAATAGTAATATTACTATCTTACATTCCCTTCCGAATTCTTGGCTTTTATGTTATAATCTCATTTTTGAATTATAAACTCGTAGATGACTTTGCTGATCTCCCTACCCTTTAACAAAAAATGTTCATGCTTATACTACTGTGGCCACACTTCAATCTCAAGATTAAAACACCTACTTACAATTCAAAGAACATATTATTGTAGCATCTTATGGAAGTTGCATATCCTTTCCCATTCTCTTAACCATTTTAGTGTCATTGTGGTGGTTTATGCCACTGTCACATGGATTCAGTTACTGCTCCTGGCTCTAGGACAAGGGTGTCAAACTCAACCTGGAGGGCTGCAGTAAATGTGGGTTTTTGTTCTAACCACCTTCCTCTTTTGCCTTAACTCTGTCAAACTTCTTAAGATTCAGAACTCTAATACAGTGGAACCTTGGGTCACGACTGTAATTCGTTCCAAAACTCTGGTCGCAACTCGTTTTGGTCGTGACACAAAGTAATTTCCCCCATAGGATTGTATGTAAATACAATTAATCCGTTCCGGTCCGTACGAGCTGTATGTAAATATATATTTTTTTAAAGATTTTTAAGCACAAAAATTATAAATAATTATAGTTAATTATACCATAGAATGCACAGTGTAATAGTAAACTAAATGTAAAAACATTGAATAACACTGAGAAAACCTTGAACAGAGAAAACTAACCTTGCAGTCTCTTTAAAAGCAAGCCCGGTGCTTTCTTTAACTGCCTTCTTGGCCTTACTGCCTTCTTTAACTGCCTTCTCGCGCTTGCTCTCTCTTTCTCTCTTGCTCGCTCTCTCACACTCTCTCTCCCTCTCACGCTCTCTCTCTCGCTCGCTCACTCGCACGCTCACTCGCTGCACAGGGAATGCACAGGGAGAGACTGAACACGTACGGAAATCATCGGGGCATACGAACCGGAAGGGAAACTGGCTTGTTTGTCACCCGAATGTGTAATCGTGAACAGATGCAAAAGTTTGGCAAACTTTTTGGTCGTAAACCGATTTGTACGTGGTCCGAGACGTTCATGACCCGAGGTTCCACTGTATATGTCATTTTACATAACTAGCATCTAATCAATAATGAGATGAAAACTAGGCCTAACAATGACCAGCTAATTCAAAGGACTCCATTCTCAATTCTTAGAGGGACACCATTTTGAGAACTTCTTGACTAGAAGCCAATTCTTACTATTAATAAAACCCGTTATTTAGTGATGCACAGATTAATTGACTGTAAATCTAAATTAGCCATTGTAAATTAGACGATTTTCACTACAAAAGACTTGTTTGGTGATAGGTAAATTGGCCAATCGCAAAAAATTATTTAACACCTGGTTTTCTGAGCTTTAAGCTAATTTAGTTGTAGTGTTCCTTTTTTTTCCCTTTTTTTGCTGTAAAATTCCTGTAAACAGAGAGCAGCAAGACACACTTCACTAGAGGTGGAGAAGACTGGAATTTTATTCTTTACATTAAAGAAAGTGGAGAAATAAATGAAGAAAAAGAAACTGGAGGATTCATCCTTTTTAATCAGACAAACGGACAGAAAAGCTACTTTAATGAATTCAAACCATTTTATTTTATCCTTTAATTAAAATGGATACTGCTTGTATGAGGTTGGATGGTGAACAGACTTGTGCTAAGTAGAACGGCTCACATTTTCAATTAGAAACAGAAATGATAAAGAAAAATTTGAAATTAATAAATAATATTCTTGTAGCTTAACAGCAAAAATTGTTTATTTTACTTGTCTACCTTGCACCTTTTTGATAAACACCTTATGAACATTTGACAGATCTGTGGCTTTTTTTCAAAGGTCTCTACTAGAGATAAGCATTATACTGGTATGACGTTGTGCTACAATCTGAATTTTGCAGTATCGTTGGTACCAGGTGAAGCTCGGAAATGGTGAACTACTAATAACATTTTCAAGACTATCTAAAGTTGAACTTTCAGAAATCCTCTAACACGTGATGAAAAAAATTTATATTTATGTTCATATAGATCACACACAACACTCAAGCTGTTCTTTTGAGTTGTGACACTCCGATCTTGCCAGTGTAGAATGAAGCATTATGCAAGATCTATGAGCAAAAACGAAAGGCAAGAAGATATTGAGTTTGGAGATTGCATAACGTTACTTAAACATGAATCCACCATGAATGTCAATAAAATAAAATACTGAAAGATTGGAGAATAAATTTATATTGACAAAAGATGAATATAAGCAAAACACATACACAAGGTGCCTTAGTAAAAGCAAATCATTTTACAAATCTTTGCCCCACCTCCCAAACCCAAATATGTATAATTAAATCAGCTGATTACAAATATATAAGGTCTTCAGAAACAGCAACAAAAAGTCCTTTTTATGTCATGTTGCTGGAATGTATGAATGATGGAAGGCACCGGCAACAACAGAAAAGAAAGAAAGAAAGAAGGAAAGAAGGAAAGAAAGATAGATAGATAGATAGATAGATAGATAGATAGATAGATAGATAGATAGATAGATAGATAGATAGATAGATAGATAGATCTTTATTGTCATTGTCACTTTTACAAAGGAACAACGAAATTGAAGGTGCAGTCGACTCAGTGTGAGGCATAAGAGTTAAAAAAGACAAGAAGGGAGAAAATAATAATAAACCGAATAGTAATAAAAGTACTTTACAAAATATATAAATTGCACTTGTTATATATACAAATTGCAATGGTTAAATGTACAAATTCTACTGGTTGACTTAAGGTCTATATTGCACATTGGGAGAATGATATGGAGCAGTTTTATTCTGAGTTCAGGGCCATGATTGCTTTTGGATAAAAGCTGTTTTTAAGGAGGTTTGTCCTGGTTTTCATTGCTCTGTATGTCTTGCCCAATGGCAAAAGCTGGAAGAGGCAATGACCAGGATGTGATGAATCCTGTGAAATGTCTGTTGCTTTTTTGTGGCATCAAGAGGTGTAGATTTGTTCCAGAGTGGGGAGGGTACAACCAATTGTTCTCTCCTCTGTCCTGACGACCCTGTGGAGCGCTTTCCTTTCTGAGGAAGTGCAGCTGCCGTACCAAACACACAGTCCATATGTAAGCACACTCTCGATGGAACAGTGATAAAAGGCAAGGAGCAGATTTTTGGGGAGATGGTTCTTTCTGAGGATTCTCAGAAAATACAGTCTCTGCAAAAAAGGCAAATGGTGCAGTAAATAACCAATAACGTGAAATGACTTCACAGAGTTTGTGTCTTGCTTCAACAATCTGCAGCGGCAAATTTCATATTCTTCTATCATGCATGACCCAGAAGCAGAATCTACAAGCCAGTGCTATTCCGCTAATGAATCTGAATCAGATGCCTCTCCTGATCATCACTTTCTTTCTGCCTCCATTTAATTGCTGTTTCATATCCTGCTCCCAGTTTTCAATGTTACACCTCACAACTCCCTCTTTCTTTTACCGTGCTTTTTCCCATTAGAATACAGCTTTAAATACTAGGGTAGTTGAATAATTTTTATATCTGCACTGAATTCAGTCATGGGTGTTTGAATTGGTGAAGCTGTTTAAGGTTTTCAATTTTATTTTACTTAAAAAAAATTAATTACCAAAAATAGAATTATTTTAAAATCAACTGACTGACATGCTTTTGCATCTGCATAAACTCACTCTGAAGTGCATGTTTTTTCCTCTGAGCAAGAACGATACCACAGCAGAGTGAAAATCTGTGTGTGAACAGAGCTTATGTATGGGAAAGCTTTGAATGTACTTTTAACCTCGTGGCACACTGGTCTTATGTGCTCCTTACTGTGATTGCTTGCCTTAGCATATGTAGTGTAGAAAATATTGAACAAAAGAGTAAACCCTTTTATTGGCTAGAATAACAAATTTTATTTTGGAGAGCAGCTTTAAAAGTAAAATAATCAGAACTGAGGTTGATAATGCAGAATTGTTTTTCAAAAGGGCAGAGTATTATATCTTCATTACAAGGACCTTCAGATATTTGGACTTGGCCTGGTTTCAGAGTGTCCAACTTTAACCAAGAAATAACACTTTTCCAATTCTGTTCTTGTGCTGTGGTGGATAAAGGTGGAGCCACCAATAACCTTTTAAAACAATTGAAAACAGCTTGTGTGAATGAATATGAAGAACATGATAGTCATTGCAGTGTGACTCCATTAGAAGCAGAGTTTATTTGTCTGGGGCCAAGGAAAGAATACGCTGGAGATGTCTATCACACCTTCTTACCCTAATACAGTGGCTAGGCTAGAAGAACGAGTATGATGTCTGTAACAGGCAATCGGAGGGATATTGGAGCACACTTGGAGTAAGTGATTCCTCTATAGGTGGGTAACTCCGGAGACCTGTAACTATAGTAACAGGAAGAGGCTGGCTGGTGTGCTCTGCAAGCTAAGCTGTGCATTCAAAGAAAAAAGAAAAAGAAAAGAAAGTCACATGTGCTATAGAAGAAGGTGCATCTTAGGTATAGGAAAGAGCAGTGAGGGCTGCAAAAAAGGGTTATAAACAAAACTACAGAGTTTCGGGGAAAGGTCCATGTAAATGATGTGAAAGGAATGTGGAGGCCACATAAAAGAAGAATGAGAAAAAGACTGCTTACAAAACAAAAGTACAGAAACATCAGCACAGAAAAAAGTTTTCTTATTTTGCACCTTTCCTCATTGACAATAAAAATATATCCATCCATCCATTATCCAACCCGCTATATCCTAATTACAGTGTCACGGGGGTCTCCTGGAGCCAATCCCAGCCAACACAGGGCGCAAGGAAGGGTGCCAGCCCACCGCAGAATAAAAATATACATTTTTGTATTTCTAAGAAAGACACAATTGTAGTTTTAGTTTGTACGTTGGGTATTACCTTTTCATTGTGTGTTTAATTTGCTTGAGAATAGCTGAAAGCGATTTCTATATTAAAATATTTAAAAAATTGTGAATTGTGCATACATTTAATAAAATTGAGGCTTTATTTTTTTGCCATATCTTATAGCACCACCAAAAACTCTTTTTACACCAGAGCAGGTCAATATTTCTCATGCCTTCACTTTTTTCTTTTCAAAGAATGAAAGAAAACAAAAAAGAAACAAACAAACAAACAAAATGTATTATCTGAAAAAACCACTGTGAAGGTAATTGCTAAAATAAATACTCTTCTGACATCAGAGCTATTGTTTGGGCTTTTGTTTCTAGGGTTTGGTGCGCTGTTACACCCTTGTCACAAAGTTTAAAGTTGTTAACAAAAAATATTCATGGCCAACCCCATATCTATCACTTAACATGGTGCTCTTCCATAGGGCACTGAAAATTGCTAAACCAAACTAATTCCTAAAACAACAATGATGTAGTTGGTTATGTAGGATTGACTCATCAATAACTTAATAACAGAAAAAGGAATACTGAAAACTCATCTGTTCCTAGTGTTTATGGCAAATGACCACTTCTGAGCAGTAAGTGCCTTGTGAAAACGGCTGCCAATGTGGTTGTTGGCCACATGCACCTTTTCGCTGCAAAAAGTTGCTTCATCTGACGGAAAACTAAATTCACAGGCATTTTTTTTAAAACAAATGCGGCAGATCAAACACTGACCAAAAGCGCTGACCACACACTCCCTGAAAGTTGTGTCCTCACTAATGTGTTGGATTTACGCTTATTGCCAAGCAAGTAATGTTTTTTGAAACTTTTCAAACATGCTGACTCTGTGCTTGCCAGACGCCATACTCCTTTCAATGATCAGATCTGTCAAAAGTTTTACAAGCAGAACTGACATTTGACTCAGTCACTGAATTGCCTGTAGCCTGCATCAAAAGAATCAATTCTGAATAAAAGTAGAAAGAAATCCTCCCTATTACACATTTCAACAACAATAATATTATTATATTCTCAATCACATTAAATGTACAGTTTGCTCATGTAATTCTAATATGCAATATTATATGCGATTATTTAAAAAAAAAAACTTTAATGCTCATTATAAAAATACAGATTAATAAAATAAAGGAAATGATCATATTACAATATGTAGCACTCTATAATGTGATTCTAAAAGACATAAAATACCATACCATACCCAACTTTGCCAGGATCAGAGTAATTAAAAAATAAATTTTATAAACCCATCTTTGTCAGTGGCTCAGAACAATATAAAACTACAAAGTCAAAAAACAATTAAAATGGGGACCACATACGAGCATAGTTCAACAAAATATAAATGATTGATTATTCGTAATGTAAAGCTCATAAGACATGCAAAATAAACCAATAAAGAAATTTGTGACCTTACAACAACAACCCGCCCTCTGATCAGTGAGTGTACAATTATGGAAATATTTCCTTTCAAAGAAAACATAAAAATCTAAATTTTCTCTTTATATTAAAAAAGAAATATTAAGAAAAATACTAAGAGCTAGGCATAATCATTTATGTACCAAAACACAAGCACCCAAAAGTGCAGAGATGGTGTAACATTATGGAAAACTGAAGTCTGCACAATTCTGCCTAACTGGGCATTTATTTCAGGACTTGTTGATGATCATTTTGAAATAAGTTAAGGCACTGTTTACAACTAAAATTGATCACTGGTTGGTAATGAAATGAACTTTAAAAATTACTCTATTGTGACCTAAATTACTCTGCTACTTTTGAAAGGAAGGGTTTATTCTGGCTATGTAGGAGCTGTATGGTTTATGGGAGTGAGCCTTGGGGCATAACCAAAATTTATGGCAGTCCTAAAAATGCTGCATTAGTGAAAGAGCAGTATGGTAGTCAAGCATAAAAGTCTATCAATTTCAATTTTTAGAAAAGTGTACCTATCTCAAGTTCAGGTTGAGGCTATGGCCTGTCCAATCATCGACAAAGTCAGGAGCAAAACAAGGGCAAAGCACTTATAGCATTAAAATGCTTTGTTTTCTCCAATTACATCAGCCTCCTCAGAATCTTATAAAACATGACTAGGTAACCAACTAGTCAAAGATGAGCAAGTATGGGTGTTCATGTTTTTGTATCCTCTAATTATCTGTTACCCAACCAGAGTTTGTTATTGATTTGCAGGCAGAACGGTATCTGTCTGTTATGGTTTAGCAAAATCTATAGCCCTGACTCAAGTTTACTCTTTGCTTGTGTAACAGTTGTGTGTTTTGTTTAAATAGTATTTCCCTTTAACGTTGTTGTTTGTGGTTTCAATTTATCTTTTGTTTTTAATTTTATTTAATATTTTTTGTTTATATTGTGTAATTTACTAATTTATTTGTGTTTTTAAATATTATGTAAGTACCTTTGCTTTCATTTCGTGTGTTTTGTAGGTGAAGCTCTAAGCGGCGGGGCCACCCAGATATCACTCCTTAAAAAAGTATACATTTGACGCTCGGAATAGGTTCTTTCTGTGTTTCATTTGTATTTGAAGAATACACATTACTGTAACCATTGATTACTATGGTTTATAGATTTAATGTTTCTGTTTTTGGCTTTTTGTTTCTTAGATTATGTATTTGGACTAGTTTTCTTTGGCTTGTATTTTTTAGGCAGGCCCTTTTGTCTTATTTTTGTCCATTACTCTTGTTTTTCTTTTTTTAAATCAAATTTATTTTTTATAAAGAGTCTGTATATGACTGGTCTCTCAAGCTCGAGGGTTTCATTTTCATGGGGGCATTTTTGATTAATTTTTGGACATTTTAAAACAAGGACACCTGGAGTGAAGCCCATCTTTACATAGATTAATGAAGATCCTGGAAAGATTTGTATGTCTTTTAAAGGCCTCTCACATATTCACTGTTTTATGTACTCATCATCCTAATACTGACTCTCTGAAATACGAAAGGAAAACAAAAAAATGAACTGAGAGAGAAAACTTAGTACAGATGACATTCTTTGTGTATTAAAATATTTAACTCCCTTTTCAACAGTAGAAGCAATAACTGTAAACAAACTGTTGTTTTTATTGCTCTGGATATACAGTAATTATAGATTGTGTATGTACCTTTACTTTTACAATTTAATGATATGTACAAAATTTAAGGGATGAAAGAAAAAATGCTTAATTAACTGAACTGGCAAATAAATACACCACACAAACTGCTAACCTCTCCATCGTTCCTGCAACCTTTTGTACTATATTGCATTGTGAAGCCAGTGATGCCACTTGAAACTTCACCAATCTGGAAGTATGATCAGAAGATAAGCAGAATCGATATAAAATTTCTAATTAATATATATTTTATTTTTTTGTTCAGTCAATAACAGGACATTTGGAAGAAGACTGGTAGGAAATGTTTTTGGTTGATAATTCCTTGAATCATGTTTTTTTAAACAATATAGACAGTTACAAGTCAGTACACATACATTGTGCTCGTAGGTAATACAAATCTATTTCAAATAAGTAACACTTGGAAATGTATTTTATTAAATTCCCTTATTTATGCATATGTTACCAGGGACCTAAAAGGCTTTTAAAAGGTTAATTGTGTGTTTCCCGTCAAGTTAAGTGGGAAATAAGAGAAATACAGTATAACAGAGGAAAAGCCAGACTTTATATATCACCTCTGGAGGTTTTGGCTGCAGATTTGCTTGGCCAGTACACAAAGTAGTAAAAATAAAAAACAGCCTCTCATTACAGACCAAAAAGGCCCATTACTCAACACAAGTAATGTGACTTTTGCACACCTCAACAAGTAAGAAAAATAACACCACAGTGTGTCCCAACTACACAGGGACGTCTTGCGCTATTCCAGTGGCGTAATCCATATGACAATTCAGCAACTAAGAAACTTCCAAGGAGAAAGGCAGCAAGGTATCCACTGTTGAAGAGAAAAATTACAGTAATTGTTTCAAGATTCCCTTTGTTTAGCACTGAGAAAGAAATGCGTGCACGCAAGTGACTTTGTAATTTGTGTACATCCTCATGGATATCTGCCCATGCATCACCCTAATTAACTATCACACAGCTTAATATTTGCTTGAGTTCTAGTTTTTCATCTTTTCTTGGGTCTATGTATACAGCACTGCTGTACTTCTTGTGTTCAATTTTTAATTTTGTTCCCTATTACTTTTCAACTTTGAACCTTCAATGGATAAAATCATCTGCCAAATACAGAATAAATAACGTGAATTTCAACTTCAGACTTCTGAGTGCATTAAACGAAGAATAGAATGTGCAAAAAAGAACAGAAAACAAAAACTTAATGGTTCTCAAGGTCTGAATGCTCAATCATTTTCCCACCTCAAAGATACCACTCCCTTCACCTTCCATAATTCTTGCTCTCTCTAGTCTTGAACCTCTTCCTACACCCAGTAGGCCCTTGCATGTAATTCTGGATTCATAGAGCCACTGACATGAAGCTGCTTCAAATCCATACCTAGTGTTGATCATTTATCTTTGCCTTGACTTTACTTTTTTATGTGTGTTTGTTATAAAGGTATAGTGTTGCTCATGGCAGGCACATTTTGACCTACCAAATTTATTTTGTTAATTACTGTAGAAACTGATTTCTCACTATAGCGTGATGATAGATTCTAGCTTAAGAAGAGGTACATTTGGGATAAGTGAAAAAATATAGTGTCTTCATGGTGTTGTTTGTGACAAATCAATGAAACCAAGTGTGCTATGAAATAAATAATTGCATCTCCCCTCTAATTTATGATGAAGAGTGCAATTAAGACCCAACTCTCTTAGGTTTGCTTTGAACAGAAATTATTCAAAGCTGAGTAGCACTAGTAAGTATAATTGGTATCGGGGCAAAAACTGGAAAAACATCTATTCAGACATGGGGAGAACGCACAAAATCCACAGTGAGGTCAAGTGGGTGCAGGATTCAAACTCGGCATACAGTATTTTCAAGGGATACATTGGACTCTGTATGTTTTTGTTAGCTGAAAAAACAGATCCATGAGCTTTGCCTTCTATCTGTAGATCTATGAAATGGCTGATTATATTGTCCAAGCACTTCAGGGTATTGAAGGATTATTAAAAATTATAAGCTTTAGTAATATTGTATACGTTTGACCAGGAGTCTAAAACTCCACTCCCATACGGTCACAGTGACTACAGTGTAAGTGTGTTTATGATTGTGTTCTACTAGTGCCCAATTGAGATTTTTTTTCCCGCTTTGTGTTCATTGCTACAGGGTGGGTTCTGGCTCTCTGAAATTCCTGTAATACAGTAGATACGAATTCAGAAAATAAATTGATAAAGAACAATTAATAAAATTAACCTAAATCTGGAGATGAAAGACACCACCCCCAGATAAAGGTATGATTATATACACAAATGCTTGTCCAAAAGCCATGATCCAACATATTATGAACAAATTTTAACATATTACAAAATAACATCCAGTATTGACTGCTACAACACAACAGTCTTTAAAAGTAACCAAAACATATGGAGAAGCATACCCAATGTGGTAAGAACAAGGACTTCACAAGTGTATAGTTAAATGTAGATTAAGACTGCACAACAATAAATTCAGTAGACTTCGGTTAGGGATGTACATTTCATGCTCAGTTGTGATGTAGGTACAACATATTCTGTAGCAAATTGCTTATACATATATGTTTATGGCACATTCCTATCACTCATTAGGGGCACTTTATGATCAGTCTGGCTTAGTAGCTAAGGTTCTGAATTTGAAACTGCAGGGTGTTATAGATTACATCCCCATCACTTATCTCCTGTACTCCAATTGTAAAAAAATGCTCACCATGTAAGCAATTTTACTATACCTTTACATTTGTGAAGTAGTGTTTGTTAAGATAGGCCATATAAAAGTTTTTCTTTTTTCAGTACCGTTACAAAATATGTATAGACAAGTTCTGCCCATCATACACAACCCACATATAACAAAGTATAACTTAACCCACTTTGAAGAGAATGGTTTACTAAGATATGGAAGGTGTTTATACGTAATTTAATGTAAAACAAACCAATCATAGAGTATGATTAGCTTTGATCAAGAATCAAATTATTGTTGAAGCTAGCTAACAGGAAAGGTAAAATAAGGTCAGGAAGTATGCCAGACATTAAGGACTAATATGACTAAGCAGAAAGTACAAATAAATAGCTGGATGACCTTATTGTAAGAAAAACAGAAGGCAGCCAGCTTACATCCCATGGTGTTCATTTATTAATGCTAGGTATTGCTTTGTAAGGCAGAAGTTGGTTCAGCTGAGTGGTAAACTTAATTCAGAATTATTACACAAAAAACACCTTCCTCCAAAACACCTTTTAACAATTTGTAAGAGAAAAACAATTTTGAAGATAGCTATTGAAATAATAAGTACTTTTAACAATTTATCAACAATCTATTTTCTGAACTTGTTTTCCTCCACTGGGTTTCAGGAGGCTGATGCCTACCCGAAAATCAAGATCCACAAGACGTGAACTCATTCTATGTAGGACAATAATCTACTACCAGGTACACTACCTCAAAATTCATAATTATCAAATAATGTATCAGTGTGCCTGTGAGAAAACATTTATTCTCTGTATACAACATATTTAAGTATGAAGTTATAATGAGTCACAATACTACAAGTCAGCACAAACTATAATGCAAATGTGAAAATATGTAAAGCAAATTATAAACAGGTAAAGCATCTGCACATTTGGCACCAAACTTGACACAACTTCTGACTTAGAACAAATGGCCACAAGCTACTGTATATCAAAAGGATGAGGCTATTACTGGAGTCATACAAAACATTACAATAAAAGCTAAGCCACCCTCTTTGGCCTGGCTCCAAGGTACTTGCAGTTAACTACTTTAAGCAAATCTGCCCACTTATTTATTCTTTCCAAATATTCACTTTCCCCTCCATTAGCCTCCCATCTCCTTTTATGTGTCCGATCAACCTGCCTGCAAGTAAATTAGCACAATTCACAACCCACAGCTAATGTTGAAGTAAATAAAAAGTCAACTAAAAACAGATTTCAATGTCCTGATTACAGTGAAAACAGTTAATTAAAAAAGCCTACTGTAACCAGCAGAGAAGTCTTTTTACATCACATAAGGCAGATAATAACCTAAATGATTTTTTTCTTTGCATGTAATAGGTTGTTTCAGGCATCTTTAAGAAACGATTACATGAAAACATATCTAAAAACATGCTATTAGATTTATAAGGTACAGAGACTAACTTAGCAATTGGCACAAAGCATGGGCTGAGAAACAATGAACAAAAACAACCAAATAATTAAATGTCTACTGCCTCAAAGTGAAGTCTTCTGTCTCTTAGTGGGGCTCCTCCTTCTTCCATTTTCTTCTTATTCTTTCCTATCTTAGTGTCTCTTACTGGTTTCAGGTTAACTTAAATTTGTCCTAATTAGTGAAGTCTGGCACTCTTATGGTGCCTGATTGATCACAGTTTGTAATCTCAAGTGGCACTTGCTTAAAATCTTTTGGAGCAGATTCCCAAGCAGCTGAGTAACACTTGGGCCGGGTTTATACTTCACGCGACATAACACATGCTGCAACGGACGCTCCTGCTACGCAAGTGTTGTACTGTTTATACTTGCGCATCAAATGCGTTTTTAAGAATGAGATAGGAAGAAAACAGGACAGTGCTTTTCAGTGAATAAAACTTATTAGTAACTTTTATTTTTTTTGTAGTAGACATTTATTCAAAAACCATTGAATACTGAAACAGTACTAATTTTAGGTTTTCATGCTACTGGAGAGTCGAGATTCTTAGCAGTTGTTAGCATTGAGTGAATCAACTTAAATCACTTTGAAATAATACTGGATACTGCTATTGATGATGTTCTTAAATATTGGGTTCTGCTGCTATCTCCTTCACTCCAACGCCACCAAGGACTGTATGTAGCTGTGATGATGCGGGTTCACCTCCATGCTCCCATCCGCTGTTTTGGAGCCCTTCCTTGAAGCCTACACCGTCGATAATGTCACCAAGAAGAGCTAGACAGTGGAGGCAACAACATAGCAAGGGGATGGTTCAAAAAGTGCAAAGTGCTTTTATTTAAAACAGTCAAAACAAAAATAGTGTTCAAATAAAGTGCAGTGCTTCAAAGTTCAATAAATAATCCATAAGAAACACTTGGAGGTAAAAACAATAGAAAAAACAATCCTTTAAAATCAATGGGGTTCAAACAATGCTGGAAGCAGTCTTTAAAACAATGCCAATGACAAGCCTGGTGCTTTTCTATGCTAGCGTCTCACCTGCTTCTCTCGACTAGGCTTTGCAGCAGGCGAGATGCTCTCTGCAGCTGCCCTTTTCCACATCACATCCACACGGGTCTGGAGACCTCCCGATCCCTGGCTTTGGTCTGGCACTCATCTCAGTCCCAAGACTTGGTTCACATCCAACGGCCAGGACACTCACGTTGGGGAATCCACCACCAAGCCTCCAGACTCCCGCTGTCTTTCCGGCCTTACACGGCCAGTCGCCTTTCCTGATCGCACAGCGGGAGCGACTTCAACTTCAACACCTGGGTGTCGGCCTAACACCCAACTTCCTCGCAGCTGCCCGCGAGCGTGCGTTCGTCCACACGCTCCTTGTCTCTCTCTCTCTCTTGCACCGACTTGCTCTCTCACTCCCTGTAACCTCCGTCCTCTCTTTCTTTCTATTTTATTCTGATCTTCCTGTTTCCTCTTCCAACCGACTCGCGCTTCTTTTATACAGCGAGGGGCCATAGCAGCTGCAGCACAATAGCCACAGGAACAACCACGGATGTGGGCAGTCCCTCACCTGTGCACTCGGTGAGAAACGCCCACACCGCAGATCACTCCGTGGCTTGCTACGACTACTACGCCCCCTTACGAAGCCGCCTTGACTGCGGTGATTATTTATTTTAAAAAAATGGCCTTTGCTGAGCGAGCTGTGGACCCATAACACCACAGTACCATGTTACAGCTCAAGTGAACCAATAATTTTAGCCCCTGTTAAAAAAAAAAAAAAATCAAATATTTTATTTGATGAGAATGGCTTTTATATATATAAATATATACTGTACACATACACATACAAAGGATGGTTATAAGTTCAAGTTACGTTGTCAAGTTGTGATCCTTTGTTACATACATGAGGTCCCATAATCATAAAAGTCAAAACACAAATTGTTTTCTTCACCATGGCTGCCCTAGAATGCCAGTGAATGTTTCTGAAAATGCATATGGAAATTTTATGCAAATTAAGCTATCAACAAAGAACACAGTGTATTTCTGTGAAGATAGATAGATACATAGATAGATACTTTATTAATCCCAAGGGGAAATTCACATAATCCAGCAGCAGCATACTGATACAAAAAACAATATTAAATTAAAGAGTAATAAAAATGCATGTAAAAACAGACAATAACTTTGAATAATGTTAGCATATACTCCCCTGGGTGGAATTGAAGAGTCGCATAGTGTGGGGGAGGAACGATCTCCTCAGTCTGTCAGTGGAGCTAAACAGTGACAAAAGTCTGTCACTGAAGCGTCTCCTCTGCCTGAAGATGACACTGTTAAGTGGATGCAGTGGATTCTCCTTGATTGACAGGAGCTTGCTTAGCGCCCGTCGCACTGCTACAGATGTTAAACTGTCCAGCTTCATTCCTACAATAGAGCCTGCCTTCTTAACAAGTTTGTCCAGGCGTGAGACGTCCTTCTCCTTTATACTGCCTCCCTAGCACACAACCGCGTAGAAGAGGGCACTCGCCACAACCGTCTGGTAGAACATCTGCAACATCTTATTGCAGATGTTGAAGAATGCCAACCTTCTAAGAAAGTATAGTTGGCTCTGACCTTTCTTACACAGAGCATCAGTATTGGCAGTCCAGTCCAGTTTTTCATCCAGCTGCACTCCCAGGTATTTATAGGTCTGTACCCTCTGCACACAGTCTCCTCTGATGATCACGGGGTCCATGAGGGGCCTGGGCTTCCTAAAATCCACCATCAGTTCCATGGTCTTGCTGGTGTTCAGGTGTAAATGGTTTGAGTCTCACCATTTAACAAAGTCTTTGATTAGCTTCCTGTACTCTTCCTCCTGCCCACTCCTGATGCAGCCCACAATAGCCGTGTCATCAGCGAACTTTTGCACGTGGCAGGACTCCGAGTTGCATTGGAAGTCTGAAATATATAGGCTGAACAGGACCAGAGAAAAGTACAGTCCCCTGCGGCGCTCCTGTGTTGCTGACCACAATGTCAGACCTGCAGTTCCCGAGACGCACATACTGAGGTCTGTCTGTAAGATAGTCCACGATCCATGTCACCAGGTATGAATCTACTCCCATCTCTGTCAGCTTGTCCCTAAGGAGCAGAGGTTGGATGGTGTTGAAGGCACTAGAGAAGTCCAGAAACATAATTCTTACAACACCACTGCCTCTGTCCAAATTGGAGAGGGATCGGTGTAGCATATAGATGATAGCATCCTCCACTCCCACCTTCTCCTGGTATGCGAACTGCAGAGGGTTGAGGGCGTGGCGGACCTGTGGCCTCAGGTGGTGAAGCGGCAGCTGCTCCATGGTCTTCATCACATGTGATGTCAGAGCAACAGGCCGGAAGTCATTCAGCTCACTAGGACGTGATACCTTTGGGACTGGGGTGATACAAGATGTTTTCCAAAGCCTCGGGACTCTCCCCTGTTCCAGGCTCAGTTTGAAGATGCGCTGTAGAGGACTCCCCAGTTCCAACGCACAGGCCTTCAGCAGTTGTGGCAATACACCATCTGGACCTGCTGCTTTGCTGGCACGAAGTCTCCTCAGCTCTCTGCTCACCTGTGCTGCTGTAATTGTGGGTGGGGATGTCTCACCTATGCTGGTATCAGCATAAAGATGGTTGGAGGATGAAGTACTCTGAGGTGAGAGTGGGTTAGGGTGGTAAAACCTGTTAAAGAAGTTGTTCATTTGGTTTGCTCTCTCCACGTCTCTCTCAATGGTGGCACTCCACTTCGAGCTGCAGCCAGTGATGATCTTCATCCCATCCCACACTTCCTTCATGCTGTTATTCTGCAATTTCTGCTCCAGCTTTCTCCTGTACTGCTCCTTCGCCGCCCTGAGCTGGACTCGGAGTTCCTTCTGCACGCGCTTGAGCTCATGCTGATCACCGCCTTTAAAAGCCCTTTTCTTCTAGTTCAAAAGGCCCTTGATGTCACTTGTAATCCATGGCTTGTTGTTAGCATAGCAGCGTACTGTTCTTACTGAAACTACAATGTCCATACAGAAGTTGATGTAATCAGTTGTGCAGTCAACAGTCTCTTCAATGTTCTCACTATGTGACCCCTGCAGGATATCCCAGTCTGTAGTTCCAAAGCAGTCTCTCAGAGCCTGCTCTGCCTCAGGGGACCACTTCCTAAATGATCATGTGGTTGTAGGTAGCGCCTTCACTCTTGGTTTGTAGTGAGGCTGAAGCAGAACCAGGTTATGATCTGCTTTCCCAAGCGCAGGCAGCGGGGTGGCGCTGTATGCGTCTTTAACGTTTGCATACAGTAGGTCGATAGTCCTATTTCCCCGGGTGTTACAGTCCACATACTGGGAGAAGGCAGGTAATGTTTTGTCTAGCGTCACATGGTTAAAGTCTCCAGCGATTAGCACAAGCGCCGCAGGGTGCTGCGTTTGTAACTTAGCAACTGCGGAATGGATGATGTCACTCGCTATCTCTGCATTCGCTGGAAGGGGGATGTAAACAGTGACAACAATCACGTGTCCAAACTCTCTTTGCAAGTAATTGGGACACAAACTTACGGCCAACAGTTCGATGTCCCTGCAGCAATTGGAGATTTTAACATTTATATGTCCAGAGTTGCACCACCTTGTATTCACATAGACAGCGATTCCTCCTCCTTTCCGCTTCCCACAGGTATTTGCGTCTCTGTCCGCTCTAACTGTGCTAACCCAGGTAGCTCCACGTTAGCATCTGGGATGGTAGTTGTTAGCCACGTTTCACTAAAACACAGCAAGCTGCATTCTCTGTAGGTTCTGACATTTTTCAGCAGCACAGCCAGTTCGCCGATCTTATTTGGTAGTGAGTTCACATTTCCAAGGATCACAGAAGGCACCGAAGGTTTATAACGCCATTTTTTTGCAAGCTGCTTGGCTTTTATCTTATCTTTTATCTTTGCGCCGGCTCGACTGCCCCGATATCGTCTTCTTAAATTGTCAGGTAAATAGGGAACCACACCGGCGTGGGCATTTCTTCTCAGTGCTTTAAGTTGACTACTTGAATAGGCGAGTCTCAGAGTGTAAAAATCCATGTCAAGTAGTAAAAATAATAAAAAGTGTCCAGGGAGCGATTCCACATAAAAGAAAGTGGTACTAGTGATCAGTGATCATTGAAATAGAGAAAAATATAAAAAAAATATAAAAAGATAAAGTCATACACAGAGCTGCTGGAAAGGCTGCCACTTGCTGCGGCGCCGGAAATGTTGATCAATGCTAAGAATTTAATCAGAAGGGTAAATGTTCTAACCTTAAATGATCACACAGCTTTAAAAGAAAAATGATTGCTATATCAAACAAATAATCAAAATGCATAGCACACTAATGCTCTAAAATTTGCAGAAATTCCGTTCATTGGAAAATTTATTTTCACTCTGTAAAGGCAGGGCAATTTAATAATTCACACATAAGCAACAAAAGAACACCAACTGCTGACTTGTTCTAAATAATAATTAGTATAGCCCATTTAACTTAAGAAAGCAAAACATCACAAAGTTACAAAACCAACAAACCAACGCTGTTGCAATACTATCACAGATATTCATATATTACTTATTACTACTTATCTAAAACCAACAATTACAACCCACATTTATTGCTACATATTTGATTTATTTTGAGAACATAAATTTACTTACATTTACGTTCAAATGAACTCTTTTCACATTTATGCATGTGCACTATTATTCAACCCACAACTTCACTGCTTTGTGGAGCATGCTTTAATCTCTATAAGTTCCATTACGAATTTTCAGTAACTGCTGACAAGCTTCTTGCACCTTTCTATTAGAATCTTTGCCTGTTCTTCACATGTGAACGCCTCCAGCTCATTGATAAATCCCACCAAAGATTTTCTATGGGATTTAAATCCAGGGAACGAGAAGACCACTCGAGGACATTTCAGTATCTATTTCACAACCAGACCTTGGTTGAACTGTTGGTGTGCTTGGAATGAATGTCCTACTGGAGAGTCCAATATTCACCAAGAATCAATTTCCCAACAGAAGGCATCACATTCCTCTTAAAAATGGTCTGGTATTTCTGGGGATCCATGATGCCACTTACATGGTCAAGATTGCCTGTTCCTGCAGCAGAAAAACATTCCCACATCAACAATGACCCACCTCATGCTTGGCTGTTGGAATCGTATTCTTCTAGTCATAAGCCTAGCCTTTCTCATGCCATACAGTTGTAGTTTCATCAGTCCAAAGAACTGTGTCTCAAAACTCTAAAAGCATATCCAAATTCGTCCTGTCATGCTCTAGTCAACCTTTAATGTTTTTCATGATCAAGAATGGAGTGCATCTTGGAGTCTGGCCATGAAGTCCTTGTTTGTTCAGTGTTTGTCTAATAGCTGCCCATGTAACACTTGTGCCAGTGTTCATCAGGTCATTCTTGAGGTGTTTTTATAGTAATACAGGGGTTCCTTTTAGTTGTTCTGGTTAAGTTGCTAAGGGCTCTTGAGGAACCTTTTGGCTTTCTCTCAGACCCATGCAAGTTTTCAGCTGTGCTGCAAGTTTAAAACTTCCTTATAATGTTCCCAAAGGTGTCTCTGAGAAAGTTACATTTTCAGGAAATTATACCCAATGCCTTTCAGGTGCAATTACATAATTTCTTCTCTCAGCTTTTGTAAAAGCTCCTTAGTCTTAACCATAATTGCAACTCACCTTGAAGACATTCATGGATGGAGTTAATTTGTTTCAGGTGTGGTGCATAAAGGATTATTACAGAGCTTCCAAAACTCTGTAAATACATGCACAAATAATCTTTATACAACATGGTTTAAAATAAATACACAAACACCCATCAATCTATCTGTCCACTACTAAAGCAACCTAATCCAGTACAGGATTAGAGGAACTAAAGCCTACAGTGGCAGCACTAGGTGCAAGGTAATTACAAATGCTGGATATGTGGCACCAGTCCCCACACATGGTATGTTCATGAGCATATCCGCACTTTCCCACACTGGGTTAAGGCAGGTTCAGATATAAATTTAGACAGGACTCCTGTCCATCATAGAATCCATTCACACACACACACAAGGAGCAGGACCAGTTTAGAATCACCAGTTAGCATTACCTGCATGCTTTTGGGATCTTGGTGAAAAACTGATGCAAATGCAAAAAGGCTGTGGAGCTGTGAGACAACAGAACTAAACCAAAAAATAAAGAAGTGTGTAAATTAATTTAAAGCTATTTTCATATTATATTTTAATATTAACTTTGTTGTATAATGCACCATACATGTACACAAACCAGTAGTCTATATCTGCAAACACTTTACTCATTAGATACATAAACATTTATATATTTACACATGATATATATACACTGCGTTGTAGGTGTTTCAACAATAAGCAAATTAAATGATCAAGCCAGGTTTCTATTTCTGCAGTGTATTTAGAAGCTCCAAAGAAAAAAAAAAACAAAACAAAAAAGCAATAACAGAGAAACAGCAACAATATTGTCCTACTGAAATTCCTTTGCCCAGAACAGCTTTGAAGTCAGAGACATCAAATAAGCCTAATCCAATTCCAATCATAAGATCCCCAGCTATATACGGCTCTATGCTTACATACTTCATTTCATATAAAGAAAGTTTAAATTAAATAGAAGACCTAATCAACAGAATTAATTTTGTACTTGGGTGCATTTCATAGACAAGATAAAGGCCTTCAAGTGATTTACCCTGGACCGTTTCTTCCTTTGCAGACAGAGCCAGACGCGTCGCTTGTACTGATGCAGACAAAGCAACCCCCGCTGCCACCTTATGTTGGTGCGTCTACAGTTTCACTGACTTGCTGCTTCAGTGAGCAAAACAAGGCACCTCAGGCTCGCTCAGCATTTGTCCTCTGTGGTGCTGAAGATTATCGGGGTAGGCTATCAACGTGTCAAGCCCTGACGTCAGCCCCATGTGGAAGACAGACACCTGCAGTCTTCCGCACATGCTCTCTGTGGCCCCTTTGCCGCCTGTGCTCTTCAACTGGCTGCTAATCTAATTAAGACCATTTACCAATCTGCTAGGCATATGGGGAAAGGAACAATGAAGGAAGGGATGGGAGCAATGACAAAATTAAATTTTAATTAGTTATATCTTTTGAAGGCATCATGAACCAGATACTTTATTCAGTGATGCCTTTGTCATGTTTTAATGCCCTTAAGTGGCTAATTCAACTTATAAAGCATTTAGGTTTACTTTGTAGTATGAAGAGAGAAAAAAAGTGAATACATGAGGATACAGTCTGCTGTAAAAAAAAAAACAAAAAAAAACATTTGTTTAATTGAAAAGCTTTTCATTTAAAATTAATTTATTTCTTAAAATAAAAACATTTTATTCCAGTTTCCATTCCCTTGTATTTTAATCAGGTCAAGACTTACCAGTGTAGCTTGAAAAAACAGCAGACTTAACTGGACTCACCCATAGGAAAATGCAATTTCATAGCACTTGTTTTTGTAATAAATGAAACAAGCTACACTTGGCAGGCAACTTTACAGTTTCCAAGCCAGCAGTCATGAGCAGTATCTGGAGCAAACATCAGAGACTTCACTGAGAAAATCTTGTATAAAGACTCCAAACTGACTTTACATTAGTAACCTTTTCAGAACATTAAAGGAATGTGTGGCTGTCTTTAAAAAGGTAAAGAGAAAGTACACAGCCAACACTAAATTAAGTAAATTACAAATTTCAGATTGAAAAATAGCAATATATAAATAAAAAACACGGCGTTTTGTGTTACTAGCAGTTTAAACCACACACCAGGGCAAAAACTTTGTATTGGGGTCATTAATTTTTTTTTTTTTTTTTTTTTTTTTTTACAGTTATGCAGTTTTGTAAACCTTAAAATTCTATAACCTATTAGAAAGAACGTACATGTCCCTGAATTAAATAAAGAGTAAAATGCCAAAGAAAACACATTTTTAATAGTGATGCCAGATTTGCTCCCATTTTAAATGCTTTTCTGGTTAGTTTGGGGAACTAAGGAATACTGGCAGATGAAGCTATATACAATAAGCATGATCTGTTATACAGTAGCAGCAGTGCACCCCAACCTAAACATTAATATCAAGATATTGTTAACAGTTTCAATTCCAATTATGTATTTTTTTGAAATACTAGAGGAGCTTATGATGCTAATACCTGTACAAAGTTTTGCTATTTTATTTGCTTCTCATAAGAAAGATTACTTGTATATGCACACAGGTATGCCCTCATCAGAATCAAACAAATCCTGCTCTTAACACATCAGTAGCCAATTTATAACTACCTGATTATGATGTCAAAAATACAAGGCAAACAAATGTGCAGTAACTGGAATTTCATTATCATACTAAGTACTAAACAGTTTAAGAAAATACCTAATCCGCCTAGAAGAATTGTGCAAACAGACAAAAGAAAACACAGATGTGTTCACTGTCTTTCATTTGATGCAAAAATCACATTACTTATAACAACTGATAAGCTGATGATGTACAGTAAAATGTACAGAAACTGGGAAATGTTTTACAATAAACTCAGCCATCCATACACACATTTATACATCATTGAAGAAGTAATTTAAGCATAGCCATTATAATGAAAAAATACTTCATATTGGGAGAAAATTTGAAAATATTGTACTTTACTCAGCTAAGGTACAGTTAAAAGAGATAATACACAAATACCTATTATCAGCAGGTGATACACTACACCTTAGCAAGCATTAAGGATTCTATAATTTAGACACATGAATGTTTAGTATTAGCAATCAGTGCTACTGCTTCAACCACAAAACCTCTAAATCAATCACTGCATTTGAGGACTTTGCACTTATTCTTATCCTTGAATATCTTTTTTTCATTAGACACTCCAGTCTTCCTCCCACATCAGAAAGATGCACTGGATAAATTGACAAACAAATGAAAAACGTTCAGTGTGAGAAATTATGTGTGTGTGTGCATATGCCTAAGAGGCAAGTCTTTAGGAATTTGTGAGCAAAACCGCAGTACCCAGACGAAACCACACATAACAGGAGAATATGCAAGCTTCACACAGACAATGATGACAAAGTGTGGGATTTGAACTCAAGACTTTTACTGCATTAAACAGAATTTACCCACCATTCTACCACGTGTCCCTCTCTAAAGATATATCTTTATAAAACTATTTTCTCTATTTTTCCCTTTTATAATTTACAATTATAAAGAAATCTGAACATAACGTTATTGTTTATAGATGAAAATGTCTTGCATTTCTTCCTTTAATTTCCTCAGTCTCTTGTGCCACAGTCAAAAGCATTGTGCACTCAAGACTACATGTCACCAACTACTGAATTTATTATCCTTCATGTTTATTTTTCCTTATACAATATCTTAATTCAACTAAAAGTGTGTTAAACATTTTTTTGAATTTAACTATTAGAATACATTGATATTTCAGATTATAAAATCATTTAGCTAAAATCTAAAATCTTCCTCTTAACCAAAATACACAAATACACACACACACACACACACAAATTATTTAAATATTGAGGAGTGTAAATATAAATACATCCAAATTATATAAATACGACCAAACTATTTTTAAAAACTAAAAGGCTGGAAGCAACTCTGAAATGGCAACAAAAAGAGATAAAAAAGTTTGAAATTTTATTTTAAGAATGTTGCTGCAACACAAAGTGCTTTAATGAAAAAAAGGGTTAATAAGAAAAGCAAGTTATTAACTTTTGATTCTTCTATGTATTAAAGTAAAGCTTACAACTAGAGTCCTTGTTGACTGACTCTAGTATAACATACACACATACTGTATTTGGTTAATAAAGTGTGTAAAGTTAATTTATGTTTTTTATAACACTAGGGGGCTTCGCCCTCTGCTCACTTCGCTCGCCATCCCCCGTGTTTGGTTTTCTGGATACACACTTTTTAATTTTTTATTTCTTTGAATTGTTGCTATTTCATTAGTTTCACTTTTATTTCAGTACTTCTGTAAAAACAATATTTGGAATCTTGCGACTTCCAATATGCTGAATCTTTTTAATGAGGTCAGTGAGACATGTGTTTAATGACTTTGCATCATAATTTAGGATAGGTTTCTCTGTTTTGAATTTCAGCACAGACAAAACGATCTACATCATCAGCAGTTAATAATTTTTTTTACAAAGTAACCAATAAATGCATGTGCGGTAAACTCCGTTTGCAATGCTAAAACAAAAATTACAGCAGTCAGTATATGAGGTGTCTAAATACCAGTCTTCAGAAGAGACATAAACTTTATTGAGGTAGGTTTTTTGTTGCTCTTTCTGGTAAATCTAGAGATGGTTTTAAGAATGATGAAGAGGATGTACCACCATTGCATCCTTATTTTAGGGGTTGAATTCTATTCTGTTAGGTTGTCCTTTTGTTCCTGTTTTCTTTTTTCAACTTTTTTTTGTTGTTTTTTTTCTAGTTTAACTATTAAGTTATTTGTTGTATAAGTTTCTTCAATAATAAAAATAAATAAATAAATTAAGTAAGTAAGTACATTCTGGCTGTTTTATGATTTGTGATTTATACATATATTTTGACTTGGCTCATGTTATCTTAAGTCCAGAACTACCTTTTGCTAGTCTATCGTTTAATTCAATTTGATTTCACACCTTATAGGCTAGTTTCTGACTTTAAATGTTGTTCTCATCTCCTGATCTAGCACTACTTCTATATTCCAATGTTTCTTTGGCAGTATATCATCACAATTTATGACAAAAAGCCAGCTAAATAAATACTTCTATCCCTTTAAGATCAGAATGTCTCTATGGGATTTCTTCACTAAAGAGAGAATGGGCAATGCTCTCGTGGCAGAGGGTTCCCAATATCACTGACGTGATGTGATGCATGTGAAGTGACCACATCATGCTTACCCCTGTCTTTTCCACTGTAGTATTATATGCCAGGCAGTTACGTACTTCAGTTGTAAGTTTAATACTATTATTTATACAAATATCCTATCAGACTGCAGTCATGGAAATACATCAATTTCATGTGCAGTCTTTTCATACCAAAGAGGGGAGACATCTGAAAATAGAGAGGCTGTATATTGGCAAGTATGCAAGAAAGCAAGTATCTATATGGCACCATGCACAAAAAATGCCATGGAAATACTGTGTGTTTGCTAGAGGGCTATACAGACTTAATGACAGTGTGCAAAAATGACTAAGTTTACTGTTTTATTAGCCTATACTTGGCTGCAATTCATTTCAGAATTCAAAAGCAGAAGCTCAAATTATAATGGTAGAAGTAATGTTTTGAAGCAATATATTGCCAATCTACAATCTAATCTAATGTATAGTGACTAGGGCTGCTATCTCATAGCTCAACCACACGGCAGAATCACAGAATGTTTGAGTTTATATGTTGTTCAAATTACATTTCCATCAGGTATTTTAGTTTACTTACACATTCCTGAAATGAGGGTAACAGGTTAACTGGATTCTCTAAAAACATGCATTTAACCTTGGGCTGCCTGACATAGACTTTTTTAGTTCCTGTCATTTACCAATATGCAAGAGTCACAAATAACTGAACTGAATTATGTAAAGAAAAACATAAGAAAAATTAAGACTTATTATACTTTATATTCTGAATACTTTAGATGTTTGGGATATTTTGGATACTATCCAAAATCCACTATACATCTGATCTGCACTTTCCTTTGACTAAAACAGTTTCACAACACTCCTACAGAGAACAAAGTAAAAAGGCATCAAACATTGGAACAGTAAGAATAAAAAGTGAAAATTAACGACAGCCCTATGGCACTAAAACTATTTTTTTAAGTAATGCACTTGTCACTGTGCTCAATTGTGCATTACAGGAGGGAGCTGTAGTCTTTAAACTAAATTAGTAGCTATATTAAAACTGTTTTGACCTACTCTGTAATCAGCCGATAAATTAAATTTACACTGTTCTCGGAGGTGACTTACAGACATTCATGCAGCTCTGAAACATGAATTAAAGGCCAATAAACAGGTAAGGGTGTGAATACCACTGCCTTTCACACTTGAGTGTCTTTATTGTTTTCTAAAAGATGTCTGAAAAGAAAACAATTTTAACAATAAGTGACAGCATTTGTACTAAATTGTTATTTTTTCATAACACCTTTAGTTGCAAATTCTTTCCAAAAATGTGCTTACTAGGATATCTTTAATACCAAAGGCACACAAACATTCAAAAGTCAACTTGCATCTTGTAACTTCTAATCCACCTCCCTGACCAGTATACTACACCAGGGGTCCCCAACCCCTGGGCCGTCTGATAGCCGGGCTGCAAGACTCACTCAGTGAAGGGCTACAGCAAAAAGGCTGCCACCTTCACTGAGGACACTTTTCAGAACGCTAGGCGGGCGGAGCTTTGCAGCGGCGCAGAGAGGGGAGAGAGACCGAGGTGAGAGTTACAACAAAGTATTTTTATGTTTCTGACAGTTTCCCCATATGACACGAGTCTATAGAAATCTCGTTACTATGAAGTACATTCAGCAGCAGATACTTTCATTACAACGAAGTGACCTTGAAATGCTTGAATGAATCACCCACAGAGCAGTTAGTTCTGTGGTCACAGCTCAGTTGTGCACATTTGCACAACGATCCCCAAACAGAAACATTGTAAAAAAAATTTCTTTCTTCGAACTTTCCTCGTACTGTTTTTTTGCTGTTTTTGTTTTCTGCGGTTTTCAGTGATAACTTTTGCTTATTGCTCGTCAACATTTGAAAAACATCCATCAGAATTTAACTCATTGTCACCCTTCTATAGAAACGGCAGACATGAAAAAACGATAACAGTGTTAATGTTTGTGATGTGCAATCTGTTGGAATGACAAATGCAATGCATATGTCTTTGTTATATGGAAAAAAGAAGAAAAATCTCGGGTTGCAAATGTATGCAAACTGCTGCATTTGAAGACGGCGAAAAAGCTGTTTTTATGTGGTTCAGTGATGCTCCTTCAAGAAACATTCCTATTAATGCAGCACTCATTCAAGAAAATGTGTGGTTTTTAAACTCTCTTGGGACCTCTGTCAATGGGGCAACAGGCTGTGAGCCTGCTGTTTCCCTGCCCTGGCAATGGACAAACAATCTTACACAGATGCTGCAATCGCGCTTCGGGATGCACTTCAGTGTGACGTTCCCGTTGGGTGGGGAGATCCCAAAATAGTTCAGAAACCTCACAATATGAAGAATAAGAAGAGGATTATTCGGCTTCTGATTGATAACTGTGCTGCCCACAACATACTTCCACATTCAGATAATGCTTGCGTTGAATTCCTCCCGCCCAATTGCACAGCAGTGCTTCAGCCATTGGATTTGGGCATCATTCGCACCCTGAAAGTGTATTATCGCAAGGAAATGCTGAGAAAAATTCTCGTCAGCATAATTTGTAGGCAGGAGGAGATTAAAATTAACACAAAAGAAACTATTGAAGCTGCTTCCATTTCCAACATCATATCTTTGTGAGGCAGCATTTTCTGCAGTGACAGCAACCAAAACGAGATTACGGAGTAGACGGAACATAAGCAACACACTTCGCGTGTCACTGTCTTCCATCGTCCCCAGATGGGATCTTCTGGTTGCAGGAAAACAAGTTCAGGGTTCCCACTGATTCTGCACTATGGTAAGCTGTATAATTTCTATTACAATATTATAACTTAATATAAATAAAAATGCAATGTAAATTGTGTATAAAACTGCCCTACGAACCCGCCCCTAAAAATCTATACACTACTTAGCAAGTATACAAAGAAAACCAAAGAACTTGTTTAAGCAAGGAGTCCAGTTTAAGCAAGCAATTAATTTTTGATTAAGACTCTGTAATAAAAAAACAGTCACTCTTCTCCAGGAATCAGGGCTGCCCTATGCTCTGAACAATGGTTGAAAATGTCACACATACTTACAATAACAAGTATAAAATTACTTGCTGCCACATTTCTTTCTGTGAGCTTTTAAGTGAGACATACCATTTTATTAATGGTATTTAATGTATTCATTTATGCTGAATGATTTCACTACTATTGATGTTCCTAATCTTCTTAGCAGATTCGGAGTCCAGGGACAGGACAACTTAGAACATGGGAGTTTATTGCCATTAACCCTCTCTGTGAGCACTGCTTCCAGAACAGGATAAGACACATTACAATAGAATGAAAACTACATACAACTGTCTAAGATTTGAAAAGAAAGTGAACTAGTATGGCTACATTACAGACAAGTGTCAAACGATGCTCTGTGAGAGAAAGTGGTTATAAATATTTTTTATAAAGGCAGGTATTTCTGCCAAGCATAACAGCATAAATAACATTCATACGCTCATTTGTTCTAATTTATGATTATGAAACACAAAGCCAACCCAAAACACAGGGAGCAAGATAGGAATGATCACTGAATGAGGTGCTATTTAGCCACTGGTGGAAATCACAGACAACATACAGAACACATGTTGAATTTGAACTGCTGGATCTACAAGGCAGCAGAGTTAAACATGGTGCCATCATGCTGTTACTGCAGCCCAATACCTTTTCAGCTGCCAATGTGTTGAGCTTTGCAGTTTAAACTAAAAATTAAAGTTTCTATTTAATTTGTATAAACTCTCCAGCTATACTGTATGCCTTAACCATGAGCCTAATGTACAGAGATCCAAATTATCATCTTCTAACCCTCTTAGTGCTGAACAGGGTCACAGTTGGGGGCCGGAATCTGTCACAGCTAGCACAAGTGGCAAGACAGGAACAAGCCCTTTACAGGACAGCAGTCCATTGTAGGGCAAACACACACTCACACATGCACATACCAACCACACATTAGGGCCAATTTAGTATCACCAATCCACCTAAGATGCATGTCTTTGGATTGTGGGAGGAAACCAGAGCACCCAGAGGATACCCATGCAGACATGGGGAGAACATGCAAACCACATGGGGAAGACCCAGGACACAAACCCTGGTCTCCTCACTGTGAGGCAGCAGCACTACCACTGCTTTAAAAAGAAAATAGAGGTCTCAGAGAAAAGTTCAGGGCTAAACAATGTAAAATCCACTCAGGAAGAAACTCAGTCAAAATGCAAGCTTGTCCTTCTACCTACTACTAGGAAACATTAATTTATTCAGTACATTAAGAATCGTAGCACACTTTGTGTTTTTATATGAAAATAAAGTACAGTCATCCATTGTGCAAAATGAAGAAGAAATTACACAGAAATAACAAGTTTAGAAAATAAGTGAATGACTAAACCAGGGCTATTCAATTACAAATTCAGCTGGGCCACATTTTCAAACCAAGAACGGTTTGAAAAGAAGAAGATGGGCCAGACATTTTCAGCGGCTGGTAAGCAGCAGGTAATAACAAATATTAAACCAACACAAATGAATGTATAGAAAAACAATTAATGCTTATTATTTGCTCTCCTTTTAAACTTGGCCACACCTGACAGACACACATACAAAACTGCACAAAAAAAAAAAAAAAAGTACTGAAAAAAAAAAAAAGCAATACCTGAATAGAATCTAAGGTAGCAGCAATTATTTTTTATTTCAAAAGTGTAATAAAGTAACAATTTGGTCATAAAAAATAATAAAAGAATAAAAAAGATCTATCAAAGCTATCAGTGCACAAACCCACAATCAAATGATAACAATAACTAACACATATGAATACAATGTCTACTGAACACTGAGAAAACATAGATTCATTTTAAATCACGACATGTGTGATTAGCAGTGCCTTTTTTGTAAACAAAGGCAGAGAGTCCTAGCACTACATGTCTTGTTTATTTGTTAAAAAAACAATGTATAACATTTGAAACTGACAGATTGTTAAGTATAATAATAATTCTTTATATTTATATAGCGCTTTACTTACTACTCAAAGCATTTTGCAAACTCCCGGTATACAAACCCATGAGCTCTTTATTGCAAGGAAGTGGCTCTACCATTACGCCACCTGTGAGGATGTACTGTACTACATAACACTATGCTTGATAATTTAAAATTACAAGTACAGAATTTCCAAAATCAAAGAATATTAACTGCAGGTTTATAATCGGCTCTACATTTTACAAAAAAGTTGTTTTGTACTCCTGAAGAGCAATCAGTGCTTAATTTGATTAAGTTTTAAAGAAAATTCCAAACGTTTTACATGTTTTCATCAAATGCAGTCTTTATAATTCGTTCTTTGTTTTGAGTGTTAATGGCTGATCATCGTCCTTGTCACAGCCATGAATCTGCAGGATCACAGCATGTGAGTGCAGGGCCAACCAATGGTATGAAGAGAAGTGTGAAGACAGTGCTTGTCAGTAACTATTGCTCTCACTGAGTAACAATTAGATTCATTTGCAAAAACCCATGTTCTCACTCACTTGATGAAACTGGAATACAACTATGACTCAGCACACAATAGATTATAGAATCATTTAACTCTTTGAGGGCTGAATTATTTTTTCCAAAAAACTCAAGTTTTCTGTAAAGCACACAAAGCAGGCTGCTGTTGGCGCCTGTTCGCCATCACAGCAGAGGGTGGCGGTAGTGGTCTCAGTGTGACACAATCTGGTTTGTACTTCTTTTCATCATAAGTGGTAGTTCCCCCAGGCAAATGCTGCTGTAAGGGACCAATCAGATGACACCGGTACCTCACTTTCGATATCCATCTCCAGATCACTTGCATCAAACTCAGAGTCTGACAGGTAAGACTCCTATTCAACGAAATTATGTAAAACGTCCATGGAGTATCTTGCTTTGTACATTCGCGTTGGACTCTCGTAGATATCAATGCCATTTTAGAGGTTGTTTGCTCTTCGCTCCTCCTGCATGCGTTGGGAATCGAGGTTAAATCAGCAAAGCCATGTAACGTTCCTTCTAGCAAAGAGAGTCAAACTAAAATGTAAGGGTGAGTTTTGTCGCAGTTTACTGCTGATTACCGTTCTCTACCCCTGAATTTTGACAAAAGTCGACATCCGCCCTGAAAGAGTTAATACGTAGTCAATGCCACAACCAGCTATTGCGGCTGAGATGCCAGTACAACGTATCTGCACATATCGTCACAAAAACAAAATCTAGACACACAACAACAGGGAGTTTTGCTTTCAAGGGACATACTACTGTTGGAATTTAGGTAGGAATTTCTGAAGGCACGCAAGATGCATTCTTCTCGGTTTTTCTCTGCGTTTCTGGTGGGACCAATGGGCTGGGCCACTCAGAGGTTGCTTCTGGACCCCATGAGGCTTACTGGCCACCATTTGAATAGGGTCAGACTAAACAGGTCTTTACCGGATAATTTAAAAGAAATATGCTTTCAAACAGGGTTCTAATGACATAGTGGTATTTAGGGGAGCTCACACTAAAGTATTTTGGTGGGAGGTATGAGATGGGGGAGGTCTTAAAAAAATAAATAAATAAGCTATACTGACATACTGTAGCACAGAACTCAAAAGGAACCAAAATTTGTTGAAGTTAAATAGTGTTAATTTCAATTTTCTTTGTTTGGAGAAATTTTATGTACTTCGCATATGTTTTCAATTGCCTTTTTACATAATATACTGTTGCTATCTTTATAGGTTTCTGCAAAATCTTATGTGAATGACTGTTTACTTCCTGCATTAATCTGCTCCTCAGCCTTCTGTGCTCTTTTTAAAAAGCAGAAGGATCTTTGCATTAATTTCTGATGAACAGCGATGAGATACACTCCTTTCAATCTTTCCTTTTTGCTAGCTCACAGTGTCTGCTGGTGCATCTGTGCAGATGCTGCATAGGGTAGCATCAGCCTGCTCCTCTGTGGACTGTAATATGGTCAGCAGACAAATTCTGCCATCAGCCTCAGCTGACAGGTCAATGTCTTGTAATCTATTGTCTGCAGAGCTAGTGTTAGCAGCTTTTGCTGGTGTATTATTAACAGCACTGGAAATATTGGCTCTGTTTAAATTGTTTAGCAAACTCATCAAGACCCAGCAAGTCACCATGTCTTTGTTTTGACATGTCATTGATTGGAAGACATAAAAACAGAAATAATAATGGATGTGATAGGTGACTTTCCGATTTTACCAAAACAGCTAACCCATACTGACTAGGTTAGTTTTCATTTAGTTTTCAAAAAAATAATAAAAAGTTATTTAAAAGGCAGCCACTAAATTTGCTTAAAATCCAAATCTTGTGAAGTGTGGGCAAAGCTCTCTTTTCTTTGTCACAGCACATTAGAACTCTGTTGCAGCTACATGCCTGAACTACAGTCCCTCTGACTGAAGCTTGATATCAAACCAACACCAACTAAGAAATTCTTTTTTGGAAACCAAAGAAAGACATTTTCTGTGGAAGAGAACAGTCATGGAAGGTCTGCAATACCCCTATTAGACGGTATCAAGCACAGTCAAATGACACCCTTACAAATCCTGTAATAGACATTATGTCACCTTGGTTAAGGAGTAAAATGTCTGTAACTCAACCATGTCAACTTTGTCAGGCAAACTTGTGTAGTAATTATAATTTGGGCTTGGGCTGTGTATAACCAAGAAGCCAATGACAAAATGCCCAGTCCTTCCATTATACAGTAACTCAGTGCAACCATTAGCTCACTGCTCTCATCCTGTGTTATCTTGGCCTGGGCCAGCATCTGCTTGCTTCAGTAAACTCTTTATTGCCTAAGGTTTGCCTTGCAACAAAATTTTAAGTGACCCTTCTTCTTCAAAGAGTAATCTAATGACATACTATAGAAGCAAAAGACAGTCTGTAACAGTTAAACATTGGTGCTGCATTGAGTCTATACTCACTGAAGAACAGTGAGGTGCATGTGCAAGACAGAAACTATGTAAAAAAAGAACAGATTCAAGCTCACTGATCACCAGCTTTCAGAAAATATGGCTTATGCTAACAAAAGAGGATTACCATGTGAAATTTCCAAGACAGACACTGGTACCCATCTACCATAATGCACAACCAAGAGACAGAAACTTATCTGGACATACATACATAAAAAATAAATAAATAGGGTTCGTCATTCTTTCCTTTTTCTCCAAGATGTGTGGGTTCTAAACAGTAAAGACTTCAGAATAAAGAATTGCCCCTGTTCCTTAGGAGAAAAGAAATAAAACTTACTGATTAAAGCTAAGAAACATATCAGCATATGAATTTCTAGTTATTGGTATTACCATAGCTGATAGTAATAACCAGTTTCTCTTACCAAATTTAAATAGAAATGCTAAATTCACAAGTGTAAGCTCCTTCAATTACTTCAGAAAAATTGCTGGCATAAAGCATATTTGAATAATGTCTGACACACATACATACATACCCACAAAGGAGCTGTGCCAGAAATAGAGAGTGCTTAAGCTGGAAAGAAATAAACAGTATTGCTGTATCAAAACATACAGGTATATACTGTACCATAGTGCATCCTCTGTCATGGAAATAGGAGTCACCAATAAAGAAGAGATGTTAAAGTATAGTTTTACTAAAAGTCAGTTAACTCTAACTGAGATACTTTACAGCAATCCCATGTTGCAAACTCACTGCTTATCCAATGTTCCACTCAAAATGCAAGTATTACTTTATTGAAAGAGTTCATCTATGTACTGCAAACATCAAACACATCATATAGTTTAACATAAATCAAATAATGATGCATGTTCAAATCTGCTTATATAATTCAAGGTCTTAGATAAATAAAGAATGTAACAGTGTAAAACACCAAAAAGCTAGAATACGCCTGTATGATGTTCGGCCTCCTAGCCAAGTTATTGCATAAAATTTGCTGGTTAAATCCTGGTCTTTCATTCAGTGTGACCTTAAATACACAATTTTACCTGCATACACTATAACCTCTAAGTGAGTAAGTAAGTTCCTTACTTTCACAGTAACATAATTATCATATTTGTTTTGGTGATACTTATATAAAAAAAAAATCATTACTATTAACATAAACATAAAGTAAGCAGTAATCAGCATTCCCTAACAGACCACAAACAAGAAATTCAACAAAAACACAATCAGGACATATTCATTAAATTGATGCAGAAGACAAAGCCAAGATCTTAAAGTCTCTCTATATAATCCAATAGGTCCTGATCTTAATTTATTTAAGCTACACTAATTACCAGACTGAAGGACTCTGAAATGAGGATGGGCAGGGTAAAATGACTCAGATAAACACATGCAAACAACTATAGTTGTTTCTCTCTTTGGAAACATACTATATAAAATAAAGGTTATTTGTTTCATTTACTGGAAGACAGATTTACTTCTTTTGGACAAACTTTGTCAAACATAATAACTGTACTATATATCTTTGGACAATGAGAAAACATCAAAATTCCTAAAGAAGGTCCCCACAAGAATATACCAACTTTACACAAATCTGGAACTGAAGCTAGCATGGTACAGCTATGATGCTTGACGTCTTTCTAAGATATTCTTATGATTTTCAGCATAACATCCAACCTAGGGTTAAAAAAAGGTTCTATTGGCCCAAAGTTGGTATAGCAGACCTTGAATGAATTCCAAAACAGGGGTGCTATTGCCAATCTAGGCTTGTTTTCAACAGATCCCATGATATGTTATTAGAAAATGGAAACAAAAACTTAAATTTATCTCATGGCCATAGCATACACTATTTTTCTAATGATAAATGTCACATGACTTACTGTTATAAGTCTTTGGTAAGAAAATGAGTTATTTTCTCTTTGGATTTTACAAATGGCTGATTATCTCATTTCAAGCACTGACTTTATTTACTCTATGTTGTGTACGTGGAAATTATACAACCAAGATAAGCTGTGGGCACATTTCATTATGACACAATTTTGCAATTTTTTTTTTGGTTCCCTCACCTTCAAAGTGACTTTTTCTTTATTCACCCTGAGTTCATGTGTAATTTCTAGTGGTATGGTTCATTTTCCACGGGTAGTAACATAAGTGTTGACTCTAAATTGACCTAAGCGTAGGTATATAATCGTATGCACTGGTACTCCATTCTTTTGCTGCTTCCACCATGCACCTGATGCTGTTAGGTTGAGCTCTGACTTCCCAAAAAACCTTGAAATGGAAAAAACTGATTCATAAAATAAATGCAGTATAGATGGGTACTTCTGGCAGTGGAAAATTATACTATAGAATGGTGAAAAATATATAATAATTATGAGCAAGCATAGTATTGCACTTTATATAAAATGACTGCATAAATGATGACTATGTTTCATTTGAAAGCAAAGAAAATTCTCAAGATAGCCTAATATGAATAATAAGAATAAGATGAGTTGTAAAGAAAAGACAAAGTTAAAATAACAAATGAACTGTTAAAAAGTGATTTACAAATTCTGTGTATTCTATTATCTGAAACATCTCGCAACAGGAACAATGTTAAGGTATGCTATTCATTTTAGAAAGTCATTATATAAAATGACAAGACTAAATTATATAGGATATATTAGAAAGCAGTTGTATACAAAACACATTCATCAAAATATTTTAGCTCAAGTACAGTAATTACATTTTTCATTCAAAGCTGAGCAACAAAGATAAATATAGTTGTTTGGGAAAGAGACCCCTTGAACTAAAGACATGTATACCATAGTATCACATGATGAATTCTTAGTTCATCTTTTTTAAAGTCAAAATGAAGTATTTCAGCTGAGGGCAAATGTATTTTACGTGAATGGCTCCTTAGTATAATTACTAGTACATCTATATAAATTAAGATTTCTCTGGCATTAACTTGACTTTTTTCTCCTTGAACCTTGATTGCTGCAATCTACTTTGTTTCATTTCATACAAGCTTCAAAGTTATAATTCACCATTTCTTTAGTATGACCTTAGTTTTCCTTTTGGACCAGGTTTTCACAAGCTTACTAAAAACTTTTGTGTACAAAGTTTAAGTGGAAATGGGAAGGTAAACACTAAAGGATACCATAATTCATAGCAAATTACATAATAAGGTTATCTGGCAAAAGCACAAGTAACTGAAAAAAATTGCTAATATATATGCTTTAAACAAGCAAAGGAAAAATATAGTTCTTTCTCCTTCTAGATAAAATTTGAAAATATTATGAAAAAAACAACTGTACTTCAAAAAGCATGTTGAGCTTTTGTCAGGTAATAAGATTGTAAAATATTGTACTCCTAAATCCAATGACAGGACACAAAATAGCACCAATCTGACAATTGCAAAGGAGAGTGGATACATGAAACCTTATCATGGCAAAGGCTTGAGTCACTGCAAGGTACAATATATGCTAAGGTATCAAGCTATTGCTTAACTCAACAGAATATACTGGTAAGGTTACAGTTTTCTTAAAGTCATGCAGCAATGTCCACTTTATATCATATATTAAGTACTGCACTACTTGAAACATTCACAAAAAAATCACCTAAATTAAGCAGGTTCATATTCTACCCTCAACATGTCACTATGTAAAAATATGCTAAATGTAGCCACTATGGCAAAATGAGATCCAGCAATTCAGTTTGAGGTTATCATGTGTAAGTCAATAATCTGTTTTAATGATTATTCATTTTAAATGACACCAAAAAAAAAAAAAACATAATTCATTTTAAACAGCACACTCTCAAATACAAAAATGCGGTCATGGTCTATATTAAGTAAACATAACTGGCATTCATACTTGGTTAGGTTTTTAGAAAACACTCCACATAATTTTGTTTTTGGTATATTCTGTTCTGTGTTACTCAAAAACAAAACAACATTTTAAAAATTGCACTAAAGAAGCAAATTTATATTGTGGAAAGCTTACAGCATTCAATTTTAGACATTGCTGTTTGCTTGTACCTGAAATTTCTGCTTCACTGTGAGACACTAACCAAGCAGCTTACCTACGCCCCGTGCCAAAAACGTATCATAAAATTATAAAATTCATATAACCAGGATCATAATGATAAAAGCTATATACTGTATAAATAAAAATATTTATTAATGTTTACTTTCACGAAATAATTATTAAATAATTAACTATTCTGTCTTTAAATTGTAGTTTTTTTATTTTACTATACATTCCAGCATGAGCAAGATGAATGATTTGTTTTGATAACATTTAATATGAATCACAAAAATGTCCTGGTTTTAGAAATGAACAAGAAAGACTGGAATGTTCTGGCACAAAGTGGAAGATGATCATTATTTCAATGTCTGTTTTTTTCATGCTAAGAAACAGGCTGTGGGTACTTAAGTAAGGCTACTTTACTGAAGCGAGACCACTGTAAGGTCAATCCATAACACTACAAGCGTTAAAATAAATGAAGCAACACAGAAAATGTATGCATGGTATAGCAATTAGGTGAATTCTAGGCTTAGTTCAATGCTTTGAAATGTTGGAGCATTTACATTTTTTAGTTATTTCATCAAAGAGTCAGCTACCACATTTTTATTTAATAAATATTATTGAAACAGTGAGGTGAAATTCAAAAATAGCAGCGATGACAGAATGCGTTAGTAGAGTACTTGTTAGTAAAATACATCTTTTAAACAGCACTTTAGAATATTATGTAGTGTGGTTAAAAATTGCGACCAATTTCAACAAAAATCGATCCTCTGGAAGCTAACCTGTTACATGCAGACCGAAAGACATGACAATGGCAATAATCAGTTAGGGAATTGGGGTTTAAGGTTTCATTTAATAAAAGGCATAATAATAGACAGACAGACAGACATATGTAAAGAAAGACGGCAGACATATGTAAAGAAGGACGACAGACTGACAGAACTTCATTTGTTTAGCTTTTTAGAGAAGCGCAAAAAATATTATAACAAACAAAAACTACTACCCCTCTCAAATATACACAAAGATTTACAAAAAAGAAGAAAACTTCTTACTTGGCAAAAAGTTATAATGCAGTCCCAGTTAAGTATTATAAAAACAACTTTGCCTATATAGGTATAAAGGAATCCCAACAACTTTCCTTGAAATATTTCATTTGAATAATTTTTTCACTAAAAGTACTCAATGATAGTGTGTGAGATAGTGTGAGAGTATGTGTAGCATTGTTCATATTGGCCATGTTTTTTTGTCTTCACTTTCTCTTCCGCCACTACCTCCAGAGAGTCGAGAATGTATCTCACAAGCAAACCTGCTTTCTTAATCTGGATTTCTCCTTAAATAATGTTACTGGCCAGGCATACTATAGTGTAGAAAACTGCACTGGCTATGACAGTTGTAGAACACGTAAAGGATTTCAGTTCCCACTTTAAAAGAAAGCAATCTCTCTGTCCTTTCTTATATATTTCTTATGGGTTACTAAAATATCTACCAAGACAACATTAAAGTATATTTTATTAACTTCAATTAACTTTTCGTCAATAACATCACAATCCAATTAACCAAATAATTAATTTCAAAACAAGGCTTAATCTCAATGAAGATTACTTGCAATAAAAATCTGCAGTCACTATGGTCTTACAAATCTGAGTCAGAACACCCCAGCCTGAGAAGAACAGAAACTAGTAAACAAGAAGTTAATTTAACCCAGACTTCAATGAAAGACACATGCTGCTCTCTAAATAAAATTCTGGTTATGGTGACAGCCTGCAGCCACTGCAGCCCTCTTCCACCGGCATAGTAATCCCTGCCATAAATTATATTACTGCAAAGGGAGGAAGAGAAAAAAAGAGCATAAACCAGATTTTTTTTTACTTAAATAATGCAATTACTCTTTGAGCTGCAAGAAGATGTATTTAGAATTATAAAAATACACCTAAATAAAAAAGGCACATAATTAATATTTATAACATAATTCAAAACCAGTTTTTCCAATTCAGGGTTCTTAGGGCACTGGTATATATCCCACAAGCATTAGGCACAACATTGGCACCAATTCTGAACTGGCTAATAGTGCAAAGCTGGTAATATTACCCTGTATATTCTCTCTCTCTCAAAACAGGGCCAGTTTTGAATCTCAATTAACCTAACACATGCTGTTTTTAGGATATGGAAGAAAAATAATATGCAATCGTCACACAGGGAGCAGACTACAATATGAAACCAGTCTCCTGGTGCTATAAGGCTCAGCACTAACAAATACACCACTGTGCTTCCCCTAAGTAAATCAGACATACAGAATCAAGACTATGGGTCACTGCAAAATGAGTTATCAAGATTCTGCTGTAAATTTACCAACATATTGAAAAATATTATAATGTCTGAGTGATAAATTTCACAGAGTGCTTTTTTAACTTCACACCTACAGTAGATTACTATAAAAAACAGAATTATGTTAAGTAATAAAGTGGCATTAAGCTGTTGATACACTTTCTAATAATGAAAAATAGTCTTTGTATTTTTCATGCTCTCTTTCTGTCAGCACCATTACTCACAGATGATGACTTACAATCTGAGAAAACTTTTCAGGCATACCTGGAGAATTCTTGAGGTGTGCATCTGGCAACTATTTTGCACAAAATTTGTCCTCAGGGGGTATTTTTTGTGGATTACTTAATTCAGGGATACAGATCACTATACCATATGGGGGTGCAGGGTATGCTATATGATACACTGCAAATACATATCTTTCAAGGAGACCCAGGAGTTTCAGGTATGGGTGAGGGTGGTTGTAAAGGCAAACTTCTAGGAATGTGGGAAGGAGGATTAAATAAGTTAAGAACAAAAACATCTCTTTTTGTATTTAAATATTTTTGATTGGTCTATATGACAATTGTTTTACCAGAAATGTATTTATATGATGACTAAGCTATACTATTTAATGCAATGTTAGCTGTTTTGCTATGCTGTATCAGAATAACTACCGCAGATTAACATGATAGAAACTGGGGCATTGTGATGTTTAACATTCTCACTTAAAGAAGGGCTCTTCTCTTACCTGGCAAAGACTTATTTTATATACACTTTGATATAATAAACATCTTCTTTTGAATGTCACCTAATGGTGTAAAAAACAGATAATTTTTCACCTGGTGAACTAAGTGGAATTTCAGTTTTACAGCCTAAGAGTCTTCAGTCAAGTCCCTTAAGTAACACTAAACTGTCAAAATATTACAGGCAGACTTTTCATGATAAATACAAAAATAATTTTTGCCACAAAATATTAAAGTATTACATGCTAATAATATGAAGACAATGTAGTATGTGTTATTTACAGAGTAAGCTCCATTTAAAATTCAAACTCAAACTTTATACTGCATCCCAGTATCCCCCAACACTGGTGTTAAATAAGCAGAGGGTTTTCATAATTAAAATCATCATTTATAGCATTTTAATAATGTGCAATCTATTTGTTTGAATGGAATAGATATGTTCATGAACTGGACACAAACACAACAAGTAAAATTTTACATTGGTAAAGATTATTGGAGGATATGACACATTGTCACCCTTTCAGGCCTTTCTAGTTTGACTGGTAATAAAAACATCAACTGTTGCTAGAAGATATACTTTTACCTTTCATTGTAGCAGATGCAGTTCATATGAGGGACTAGGAAAGCATGCAGAATATCCTTACCTGTAAGGATCAGAATTGCCTAACCAACCACAGCATACACTTGGCCCCATCGGTCAAGCCCTAATTCTAAATTATAGATCTGACTTGACACCTTCCTTTACCTAACATTTTTTAGCATGACAGAGGCTGATCAGCTTAAAGCCCTGCAGCAGATATATGATCACATATTAATAGTAATCAGCAGATTAAGTATTTACAAACAGGCTCCATAGCAATCCCACAAGTGAAATGACCCCACAGGTAAACAATCATGAAATAATCTAAATTTTTACTGTATGGTGTGTAATGATCATAATATCAAAACTTGTAAATTTCAGTGTTAGCCAACACTAACTGTAGGCTTTTAAATATACAGAAGAATATTTCACTATAGAAGTTACTAATTTTAAGGTTCTTAGTAAGACAGATGTCATCTCAGTCATTGACTGCCATCTCCAAATTAAACAAAATGGATATTTTTTCAAGAAAAGATTTGCATTATTTGTGGAAAGTGGTCGAATGTCTGAAACATGCAACTTGCTGTACCTGGAATCAACCCTTATGATCTGTGGGTGTTAAACAGTGTTTGTATTTATCTATTATCTTTACAAACAAAAGAATTTATAATCGGCAAGGTCTTTATAAAATGTTATAATAATGAAGAATATTTAAGTGAAAATGCTCATTGTGCCAAACAAATTGAAAGTAGAAGAATATAATGCATTAAATCCGCTAAACTCCACACCACATTACACTGTAAATAAGATGGCTTTATTCTGATAGTTAAAACAGTAAAAGACACTCATATACTGGGTTCTTATAAAAAAACAAAAATACACATCTGAGTTATTATGAAATATTATGAAAGCATGCACATTAAACCAGAAGTGCATTTAAGACTGTCATAACCGCATTGCATAAAAGGATAAGGGGCTGAGGTTAAAATGTATCCATAAAGAATGATCATGCAAATGTGTACTATTTCATCAAGCACTGCTTGTATGCTTCAAAGCACAGTTAATAATATAAACCTTCCCCAAAAATATTTTGCTTAATCTCTCCAAAGATAGAAATTACTTAGAGTGAGATATCAAAAAAAAATTAACACATTTGACTCTGCATTAACAAAAGGATCTAAAACATCTCTATGTTGATAGCGGCAGTAGAAAACAAACCAATGCATGCAGAACAAGTTTTTCTCAAAAGAATATTTAATGCAGCTAGCCTGTCTGAAAAAGGACCTATTAAGTGGCTTTAAGGCGTTATCCCCCCCTCCTCCATTTAGATTTCACACAGAATATGGCATTAAAAATTCACTTACGGACTTTGGAGTCTGCAGCCGGGTGTACTCTGACATAACATTTCCAGATCTGGTGAAAAAGAAAGCACAAGATAACAGTACACATTATTTGAATCCTTCATTTTACGAAACACAGTAAACTAAAGCATGGCTTTGCTGGATGTCTGCATCTTGTAATCGGTTGTAGTAGATTTACAGCCAATAACCTCATCATGCAGTATTATCTTAATTCCTCTTGACTTTTTCCTGTTAATCACCGTATGACATCACAAGGAATGTTTTGCTAGTTTTTGCAGGGCCATATTCTCTTAGCTTCCATAAACAATAAATGTGCTTTTAAAAATGAAAACTTAAGTGAAATGGAAAATAGAATTATTTGGTGGAAGTTAAAACACATATTTTGATTTGTTAATTTTAGCTTGGTATAAGTTTACAATGATAAAAAGGGAACCATATTAGTATTTGGAAAAAGGGTGCTTAGAAAGAGTCTCACAGAGGATTAAATGGGATACAATCCAAGAAAGGACAAAGACAGCTACAGATAAAAAACAGATGCCTCCTTGAATTGTTATATGGAGTGCCAGCACCTATCAATGACTTGCAGTGAAGAACAGTAGTGCTTTGACAGAGTTTGGGTAAGCTGTTGCAAATTCAGCTGTTCATTTTCGGACTCCTAAGTATATTAGGGATTTGGGTTTTCAAAACATCACAGTAATTTAAAATAATGTATTCATCTACATACTTCACAAACATTTCTTAAAGAAAAACGAAAGCAAAAACACACAGTACAAAACAACAGAAACACCTAACACTTTTTTAAAGAAGATCATACAGAGTCTAATGCAACAACAATAATCAAATCACTGATTGCTTGCTGTAAAAATGTGTTTTCAAAAGTATGACAACTATACTTTCCTACAATTGTATTAATATTTTGCAGTGGTTCTTCTTAAATTGAGTGTTTCATTTCAGTCTGGCTGCAATTGATCTTCAGTATATCTTGTCCAGATGGATTTCAAAGTGATAATCCACCTTTCGCACAAGCTCTCCAATCCAGGCTCTAGCCTACTTACCGTTGACCCCAGTTTTAACCAGACTGATGTGTGTGGTTTTCAGCTACAGTTTACAAAGGTGGATGACCGACTTATACATTGGCACAGCTTTACAAATGCAGTGTGATCATCACCTCCCCGAAATATTCTACTCACCCTATCCAATAAGTAAGGATGTGTGCAAAATAAGGTATTTACAGTATAATTACATATTAAAGGAATTACTACATTGATAAAAAAAAATTACTAATTTATTTGGAATGCAGCATAATAAGGACTTTTGTCTAGATCAGAGTTTTTAAAACTCTTTTTGTTGTGACCCAATCTTGCAATTGTCAGGGCTGAGGGAATGCACTTTGGAGAATCATGAACAATAATTGTTAGTTTGGTCATTTGAGGATGATCGTCAGAACAATGTTGATTGCTTCATCATTCTGTGGCAACCCACCGCAACCCAAATTGCAAAATATCCACAAACCTTTACCTTTAAAAACTGTAACTCTTGACCTAAGAGCAGCAACCTGCTACCTGACCCAAATCAAACATTTATATAGACATCTTCTGTACAGTGTAAATTAATTTCTAATAACAGAACTTTACATTATGTGGAGCAACACTTCTCTACAAGTGAGTCAGTGTAAGCTCAGGCTTCTCGTATTGTGAATTATTCCATTTGGTAATAAAGCAGGTTAGAATGCAAGGTTCGACGGCTAGCAATAAAGATATTTAACTTGTGCTGGTTCATTTTCTCCTTAATGGTAGGTTAGCTGTATTAGAACTTAATAATATATACAAGGAAAAACAGCCATCCCCTTATTAAAATTCTGCTGACCATTTCATGTAACGATCTTTCTCTTCCTTCCCAGCATTTCTCTTGTTCCCTTCCCTACTAACCAGAAAAAAATGCTCAGCTTCCAATTAATGTGCTCTTTTTCTTTTCCTTACCAAAATGAAAAAAGTAAATACGCCTCCAGTTGCATCACTGGTGGAGAGTTGCTATTATCTGTATGGTTTTCTTACTTCATTAGTTTGCTCTTCTGGTTTTATCAGCAATTCCTTCCTTTTAATTTCAGATACATTTTCCTGTATTTACCTTGATGTTAATTTTATCTACAGGTCTATCCTTTCCACAAAAACAATAAGAATTATGGTATTTGGCCTCCATGGTAGCTGAACAAATAAGAGCAAAATAAACTGCTGTCTAAATACAAAAAAAGACATTTTTAAAGAATAGATTATCCAAAACTAAAATCTTTTAAGCCCGAAAGAAATTAAAGTTTTGTAGTACTAGGGTGTTGTACCGTGTTAGCCATTATGAATGTAGAGAAAAGCCAAGCAAAATGACACCTTTTATTGGCTACCTAAAAAGATTACAATATGCAAGCTTTCGAGGAAACTCAGGCCCCTTCTTCAGGCAAGATGATTACATCTTGCCTAAAGTTTTGTAGGAACTGAAGATGTGTAAAATATTAAAAATTATTCACAATATATAGTAATTCCAAGAATTCTTAGGATGCTACACAGGCTAGGGCAGAGTTGCGACTCTGAGGCAAGGAATCTGCATTGGCAACTGAAGGTTGCCGGTTCGAATTCAGTAAACACCAGAATTGACTCTACTCTGTCGGGACCTTGAGCAAAGCCCTTAACCTGCAATTGCTTCATCTTGGGTATGACATTAATCTGCATCTAGCCCTGCAAGCTGGCCATCCAACTTGCAGGGAAAACTTGGGGGTTTGTGGCAGGATTGGCACTCCACCCACTGTAAAAAAAACCTCACACTGTTCCAGTGTGGTGCTGAGATATCACCTGTTGCACAGATGCAATCAGGTCCCAGTCCAGCAGGTTCGTCATGTGGTGGGTGCAGTTACGCGATGTATCAGCACATGCTCCCAGCAACTCTCTTTCTTTCTCTACACAGGCTGAAACTAAAAATCTTAAATGTGTGGATCTCTAAAACAAATAATCTGACACCTCTATTGTAAGCATCTTGGGCATCCACAAACAGGAATTTCCAAATAGGCATTTATGCCACTGCAAATTACAACACACAAAAAAGAACTGGCCATTTCATATTTACATGGATATTAAATTTGCCTTTGTGTTGGTCCCACCAAATTTGATACAAAACCAAAACAAACATATTTATTAACTCCATCACAATTCAACATGATCATAATGATTTAATAATAAGAAAAGTAAATTACAGAACATGAATGCAATATTATCAAATGTACCACTATGTAAGTAAGCAATACACTGTGAGGGGCTGTTTTTGCCAAAACAGTATAGTTCTGTGAGAGAGCAAGATTATCTGGATTTTGTAACTTCCACTAAGAAATTGTTTACTACGAAGACTACTAATGCATTCAGCAAGTTTCAATTTACAAGTTCAACAACATAATCAAGATTTTCGATTAGGATATAATACACTTTTAATTCTAGATGTACCTCCTCAGTTAGAATGGTCTATTTCTGACTCTTGCATGTGACACAAAACTTAACAGTTTTTGTTTAAATAGCCATACAGCAGACGTATGAAGCAGTGGACACAGCAGAATCTCAGAATACATGCAGTGCTATTTAAAAGATAACACATTGACACAGGATAAAACTTCACAGCATACAACAAACAGAGGTATTCAGCAGTCCCAGTGTAATGATCTCCCCAATACTGTCTAACAGTTATTAGTTCTGTAATTCTGCAAACTCACAGCCACCAACCAACCATCACATCTCAATCTGTTGATACTACAATTATCAGGATTTCAAAACATGCCACCAATTCACCAGGCTGTTGCAGACGGAAAAAAAAAAAGTCTCACTCCATCTCATAGAAGCTTACATCATTTTTAAGTCCAAGACTCCTGCTGGAAAAGTGGTAGCGGAGACCAGAAACAACATCTGATGTCTGCAAGGAAAGAATCTCTACACAATGCCAACTACTATTTACGGTTACCAAGTTGTACATGAACTGTATATAAGTACAGCACTTATTAAAACATATAAGAATCATGTCTAAAAAGAGTGAGCAACAAACAAGAATACAGCTACTTTTCTGCTACCCGTGTCCCATTTGTTTTCTGTACATTACGGTCAGAAGCCTAGCTCTGCATTTTGCATGCATTCTGTCACATAACACAAATGGTATTCAATGACCTGAATAAAGACAAAAAGAGTTTATTTAGCTCTTGTGTTAGTTAAGCAAAAGCAGAGAGGGATGCACAATGCACACTGATGACTACACATGCACCATGAGTAAGTGTTCAGTTTTTGAATATTTTCAGTTTTTTTAAACCCAACGATTGTAGTTAGGATAAAATATGCATTTATTGAATTAAAAGTTTTTAACATTATACAACTCTTAAATGAAGTACTATACTGAGAACATTGTATTTTAATATGCCTTCTACAGGTTGGTCTTACCCTGTGTGAAGTGGTGTGAAAAAACAAGTGACATAGCATTCTGGGTAATGACAACTCATCTTTAGCTCAGTGTAGGGCAGTAACATCACTGCTAAACTGTTTTGGGATGTTGGCAGCAATTATTTTTTTGTAGCACTATTTTAAATTTCTATTTCTTATACAATTTTTCATACAGAATCAGAAAACAAGAACTACAGTCAATAGCAATACTAAAAAATTTTGAACCTCTAGGTCCCCAATGTCAATTAAAACAGACAAAAATCAAGATTCAGATAAGTAAATTAGATCTTAGTGCGCCTCTAAAAGGACAATAGCTAATTTGACTTACATAGAAGACCACACCCTTCCATAAATTTAATGAATGTTTTTTTTAATTTTACAGACTCTAAACAATAAAAAATACAATATTTGTGCAATACTTTTTTCTCCTTTTCAGTTAGTATTTTCTAAATACTTTGTAGTCATTTGCTTCAAAACATTACCTATTATTATTAGAAGGTCTCTTTCTTTTCTACATTTCAGGTGTATATGCATATACAGGCAGTCCCCGGGTTATGTACGAGATAGGGACTGTAGGATTGTACTTAAGTTGAAATTGTATGTAAGTAGGAACAGGTACATTAATTTAATAAATGCTATTGTTGACCGACTGTAACCAAGGGCTCTGCCAACGAATGATGGAGTTTCACCTCTCTCTGACCTTTTAATCATTTCTATTTTATTTTCAATGGTGATGGCTTTTCTCTTCTTTACTGTATCACCAGCACTTGCATCAGATTTGTGTTTCAGAGACATTGTTGAAGGGTGAAGACAAAAGCTTAAGATGAGCTCCTCTTCTGCACAGCACTGTACACGTTATCACAGCAGGAAGGCACCTGTCGTCAACCCGTCCGATGTACTGACAAGAGACAACTTCCTGCTATGTGCGTAACAGTACAAGCAGGCTTGCTATTGAGAATGATTGGGACGGCGTGGGGGGGTTCATCACACGCCCACCACACAGTCACCTCCACTACAGTATGCTGCCAGCAGTGTCCGCCCACCGAGAACGAACATGGTGTGGCCAAAGGCAGGTAGTGAATCGCCCACCACTGCCCCCCTTTCAACAGGCAGCCATCCAAGGCACACTACAATGTTACCCCCCGCCGCCCCGTTCACCCTCAATGGCCTCCGTTCAGCCACAACCGGGTCACTGCTTGCAGCATTACCAGCTGCCCACTGAGAACGAACAGGGCAGCCGTGTGTGATAGGAGGGCAGTGAAACGCCCCCCTCCGCTCCATCTAGCCTGCGTCCAGTCAGAAGCAGTAGCTGTGGCGGCATAGTGTGCGGGCAGCAATCCGCCCCATCAAGCCTCCGTCCTGCACACGAACGATAGCTGTGGCCCCGGTGACTAAGGACCACGGCCCGAGGGACACTACACTGCACGAGCTGCGAAATCGCCCCCCTCCAGCCACCGCTTGCAGCGTCCCCAGGCCAAAGATGATGGAGCGGCAGTTACTGAGGCGCATGCATTACAGCTGCGGCCCTGTTCGTAAGTCGTAGGTCGGATGACCATAACCTGGGGACTACCTGTAGTGCAAAATGTATAGTACCTACTACGATAGCCATGTCTGTCTGTCTGTCCACCTGAAACAACTATAGCTCCCAGTGGACCGATTTGGTAAAATTTAAAACACTTATTCTATAAAGAAATTTGTTGGGACATCTCGAGTACAGTACTCCGTACACATTTTTGATATTTCAAAATCTCCTTTTGAACAACACTGGAGAATTTGGTTATCTTCACAGACATTCTGTGGGACTTCAACTATAAATCTGTTTGCTGTTTCAATTTTACCTTGAGAGTGGTTACTTTAACTTCTATATTTTTTTCTTTTACTTGTGTGAGAGCTGGTCCTCACAGCAAAACAGTGAAACACCTATAGTCAAACACACAGTAAGCAAGTACACTTCTCTGCAGGAAACAGGATGGGGTATGGTCAGATATGAGTGGAGTTGGATGTCGAGTATTACTATATAAGAAAGGTACAATGTTAGATGCATTGTTATTCATTCAGTTCACTAACAGTAATATTCTTCATTCATTCATTACCATGCAAGGTTAAGTACTGTCCCTTAATACACCAGAAGTCTTGTATACTAACAGCCAGGAGTCTGCCTCCACCCCATCCCACACTCATGTCTGAACGCTGCAAGGCATCTTTTAGTAGCTCATTTCTCCTGCTCTTTGAATTTGGAAGAAAAGTTTTTCTCTAGAAAAGTGAAAAAACACAACAATTTAATCAGAAATTAATTAAAGACGGCTTGGTGACCTTTTATGCTATAGTGGCAAACACGTACTCTATACTGTATATCCACCACAGCTGCATTATCTAAAGATTACAACAATTTTCTATTTCTCCAACATTGTAATTCATCAGCAAAAATCCATAATGGTCTGTTATCTATCATATTGCCAACAATTTTAGCTTGAGGCTTCAGCTCAAATTTAAGAAATTTGAATTATAATTTGCTACAGAGTATCCACTTCCAGCAACAACTAACAATGGCACATGAATGTTTTCGTCACTTGAATGGAAATCTGCTGTCTTTAAAAGCAATTTCAGCAAAATCCATCTATCCATTTATTATCCAACCCGCTACATCCTAACTACAGGGTCACAGGGGTCTGGTGGAGCCAATCGCAGCCAACACAGGGCGCAAGGCAGGGAATAAACCCCGGGCAGGGCACCAGCCCACCGTAGAATAAAAATATACATTTTTGTATTTCTAAGAAAGAAATTGTTGTTTCAGTTTGTACGTTGAGTATTACCTTTTCATTTTGTGTTTCATTTTCTTGAGAATAGCTGAAAGCGATTTCTATATTAAAATATTTTAATATATCGTGAATTGTGCATACATTTAATAAAATTGAGGCTTTATTTTTTTTTTTTGCCATATTTAATAGCACCACCAAAACATTTTTTTACATCAGAGCAGGTCAGTATTTCTCATGCCTTCACTTTTTTCTTTTCAAAGAAGGAAAGAAAACAAAAAAGAAACAAACAAACAAACTGTATTATCTGAAAAAAACACTGTGAAGGTAATTGCTAAAATAAATACTCTTCTGACCACAGAACTATTGTTTGGGCTTTTGTTTCTAGGGTTTGGTGCACTGTTACACCCCTTCCATCCATCCATTTTCCAACCTGCTGAATCCAAACACAGGGTCACGGGGGTCTGCTGGAGCCAATCCCAGGGCACAAGGCAGGAACCAATCCTGGGCAGGGTGCCAACCCACCGCAGAACGTTACACCCCTTAGTTGTCACAAACTTTAAAGTTGTTAACAAAAAATATTCATGGCCAACCCCATATCTATCACTTAACATGGTGCTCTTCCATAGGGTACTGAAAATTGCTAAACCAAACTAATTCCTAAAACAACAATGATGTAGTTGGTTATGTAGGATTGACTCATCAATAACTTAATAACAGGGCGCAAGGCAGGAAAGAAACCCTGGGCAGGGCGCCTGCCCACCACAGGGCACGCACACACATGCACACACACACACACGCACACACACCAAGCACACATTAGGGACAATTTAGAATCACATATACTTAACATGCATGTCTTTGGACTGTGGGAGGAAACCAGAGTACCCAGAGGAAACCCGCGCAGACACGGAGAGAACATGCAAACTCCATGCAGGGAGGACCCGGAAGCAACCCTGGGTCTCCTAACTGCGAGGCAGCAGCGCTACCCACTGCGCCACCGTGCCACCCATTTCAGCAAAATGATACTGTAAAAAAGTATTAAAACATTTTATATACAGTTCATTGCTGGTGTAATTATATTCCACTGTAATTGTTATTTTTGAATAGGATTTACATACAAAAATATATAATAAACAAAATTGTGATGAACTCTGATGAATTGACACGAAAATTTTAAAATGTGGCTACTTTCAAACCAGCTAACCAGTGGTTTGCTGCAAACATACCTGAAAGTTACGCCAAGCATATACTTTCTTACTTGTTTAATTTTCTTTCCCATGTCCTTTCAAAACTGAATTAGTTCAGGAATATATACAATGTAGAGATGTAATACTCAAGTCCGAGGATTATGACAGTCATTGAAGCATCCACCTTTGTTTCTTGACAATACTTCATGTTACAGTTGTCTTGATTATTTATTATCAGATTTTCTGTTTTACCTTCAATTCCTTAATTGTGTCTAGAACCAAAACAATATTATCCTTCCCAATACCAAAGCTGGTGCAAAGCAGAAGGCAAACATTTGTTTCTAAATGTATCTACTGTGGTGTGGTGGAGCCAGCTAGTTTTTTTCAGGCTCAAGTTTTCTTTTTTTTTTTTGCATATAGAAATGAGTTCATCAAACAGGCTTTCAATTCATAACATACCTAATCTTGTAAAAGATTTTTCCTTTCTGCATTTAACATTCAAGAGGCTAAGAAAGAAATGAAGAAAGAGAAAAAAAGAAAGAAAGCTTACACATACTAAAGCACAGATTATACAATGGACAGTACTGTGGTTCTGTGATGGCTTCAGATGCCTCACGCATACCAAGAAGGTCTTTAGTTTTGGGGTTTTCAAGGACAAACAGAGAAAGGTTCATTTAATTCCCATTTAGACAGCCAGTACAAAAAGACAAAAGCAAAATACAATCCAAGGACCACACAACAAATCTGAGAAATTCTGATCCTTTTTTAGTGTGTTATAATGAAACAGTGCTACTTCATGGAAATAGAATTTTGGGTTTTTAGGGTAGCATCCTGCTGAAATACCTAGTGGTACAAATTAACAGTTCACAGTAGTTTTCCAGCTAGGCTATGCTTTGCCTGGAGATGGCATGTTCTGGGTAGTTAATATAGTTCTTTTTTTGTAATGCAAGCTGGTTTCATAACATTAACAATGTTTACTTACAAGTTCCCCATTCTTAATTTCCTCAGTGTCTGTGCACATGTGTCTAAGATTTTCAATGATTTGGGATCCAATTGTGTGTTGTTCCTGCATTGTACCTGCTGCACTGTCTTAGGAGTTAAATAATTTAAAACAAGAAAGATGAATGGATACTTATAGTTAAAATGTTTTATAATCAGAGGTGGGTAGTAACAAGTTACATTTACTCCGTTACATTTACTTGAGTAACTTTTTAAAAAATTGTACTTCTATGAGTAGTTTTACTGTACCATGCTTTTTACTTTTACTTGAGTACATTTGTGAAGAAGAAACACTACTCTTACTCCACTACACTGGGCAACACTCGAATCGTTACTTTTTTCCCCATTAGATACGCTATATTTTTGCCAGAGAGAAGCCGCCAGTGGATCTACTGCATGACTGTTTCACTAACCAGACGTTTCCCCATTAGATACGCTATATTTTTGCCAGAGAGAAGCCGCCAGTGGATCTACTGCATGACTGTTTCACTAACCAGACGTAGCAACAATAATCACAAGACTCCGTTTCACCAATCAGACGTAGCAACAATAATCACAAGACTCTGTTACACCAATCAGACATAGCAACAATAATCACATGGCTCCGTTTCACCAATCAGATGTAGCAACAATAATCACAAGACTCTGTTTCACCAATCAGACAAAGCAACAATAATCACATGGCTCCGTTTCACAAATTAGACGTAGCCATGCAGTCACATGACCACACACAAACTGTGGCGGCATAGCGGCACAAACTCCTCACAGACAGTGGACAGGGAAAGAAAGAATAGATGAAAAATGACAGCCAACTCCTGCGGAAGCTTAACCATCACTTCACTGAGTGAAGAACAAGCACGTTTTAACCAAACATGCACAGACAGCCAAGGTAAAGTGAGACTTCTTGTACGTGCACAAGCTACCTTCTTCTAATGTTATTTTCTTTCAGCTGTGCTATTTGGAGGGCAAGTGAATATGCAGTATAATACTGTCAGTGTACAGTATATCTTGTCACTATTAAGTAGTTTGCACTGTTCAAACATACATGTTACCTGCTGTAGGTACTAGCTTCAAAACCTTTGTTGTGAAAAACTGAGATCTGGAACTTTGTGTTATTTGTGCATCTTTATTTTGTAAAGATGTTATTTATTTTTACTCATTTTTTATTTAATTATTTGGAAATAGCAGTATTTGCACATTATTTTATATTTTTGTCTGTCTTATTACAACATCTCTAAAAAAATAATTTATTATGATCAAACAGTTACTCAGTACTTGAGTAGTCTTTTCACCAAATAGTTTTTTACTCTTCCTTGAGTAATTTTTTGGATGACAACTTTTTACTTCTACTTGAGTAATGTTATTTTGAAGTAACGATACTCTTACTTGAGTACAATTTTTGCTACTCTACCCACCTCTGAGTACAATACAGGAACAAGAGCCATGGTTTTTGATGTAAAGTAAATACTACAGACAGTAGACATTAAATATTAACAATTGTTACCTGCCAGGCTTAGAGTGGTTCTTACTGATGACACCCATATACACAAAATTCCAAAGAAAGCAGAAGAAAAATTAAAATGATTAATCCACAATGTTTTTAAGATGTGAAATGTTTCTAAAAAACAGAGACTACAAATGTAAGTTTGCCTTGTGATGTTATGGTTGGTGCCCTGTTCAGGGTTGTTTCTTGCCTTGAGGATATGCCCAAGAGCCCAATGGCACTGAAATGGATAAGAAGACTTAAGCAGGTGATGAAAAAAATTACACATAAGTGCCTACAATAACAAAAAATGTCATCCTTGCAAAACTTACCCTAGCCCTAAAAACCTATCATCTAAAACGATTTACCACATTTTTTGAAAACAGGCTTAACCAACCTGCAACCATGAGCCTGTCATAAGAGAAGAAAGGTAGATCATATACTGAAACATAAAAATATAATAGAAGTGGAGGTATCCACTAAACCAGCTGCAATTATCTTCTGTTAAACCCTAAATAGGGTACAAGAAGATGCCAATAGTTACTGGCAAACAGCCACAACAGATGTGAGCAACTGGTATCACAAGCCAGGTGTGTGGTTATTATTCCCAGAGGCTCTTAACAATATCACCATAAAGTAACAGAGTTAACCTAGGGCACAATAACACTTTTACTTAATATGCTTCACTATACAAATTTAGCACTTCACCTTGCCACTGTGTACTTCCAAATCTGAACCTGTATCCTACACACACTTTTACTGTGGGTGCTGTCTTCATAGTAATTTGAGAGATATCAGTGCAGTTTGTTGTATATAATGGCTTTCTCAAAAATTCACACTTGAGCAGCAGAATAAATTCATGAAATTGAAAGGATATCTTTCTGAAAGAATTTGTATGCGAGTGTTGAAAATACATGGAGCTAAAAATAATTTCTCCTTCTTAGTTTAAAAGCAAGTACCATACATTATTGAAAAACATTTAATAATTGTTTTATCAAATCAGAAAAATAAATAAAATGGCAGTAATAAATTTGAAAAGGACAAAGAAGTATAGATAATTTGTGCTTTAAAAGGTAACGGTATACTTTTTCATTGGTTGCTAATTGTGACAAGTCTGTGTGTTCTTTCCATACCTATGTGGGTTTTTCTCTGAAAGCTTTGGCTTTGTTCATGTATGCCAAAGTTGTCTGTTAGGTTAACTGTGAGTTCTGAATTGGTTGTGTGGATATGTGGGTAGAAGATATGTGTGCATGAATGGACACTGTGATGGACTTACGCTTTATGAAAGTAGACTTCTGTCTTGTGGCCTATTTAACGTCTTAAAAAATATTGTCACATACTGGACCGGCAATTAGGCAAATGCCTAAGGCAGTGCTTTGTTCAAGAAGGTATTTTCATGTATTTAATGCCTCTGCATTGCATAGAATTACACCACTAAGCATCTCAATTCAAAGATTGCACTGTGGTGAACTGGTGGTGTTCAGTTGCAAACCCACAACTCCTAGTCTCCACCACATATATTGCTTCTGAACACTCCTTGTTCGCATCAGCCGAGCTCCCTCCTTCTGAGCCCCAACCTTTTCTATATAACACAGCCACTCCAGCCTCATTCATATAGAGGTTTAGAACATGCTTTTGATAACAAAGACATTTTATGCAATGTTTAAAATGACTTTATAGTATTTTGGGAGCAAACTAAAATTAATAAAAAGCTACTGAATGTGCATCTGAAGGTAACTGTACAGAACATTTCTGACTGTTACCTAAGGAAGACAGAAGGTTTGAGGTAAAGCAGTTTATAACGTAGCTATTATGGAAAGCCTCAGAGCCCCAAACTCTTAACACAGCTACAAAAAGTAAAGTCCTGAATAAAGGAAGCTTTTTTATTTGATATATTACTGTACCTTTACAGGCTTCCTCACATGATGAACATATTACTCCAGCTCCAAGAAGAATGAGGTGAGGTGGTTCCTTTTATGCTGGACCCAGGAGTGCTTCCTGTGCCACAACATTGTACGGACTAAGTACTTCATGTCAGATGGAAGCTCTCCAAATTAGAGACATTTACGTTGTGGATTTGTATACAAGACAAACACACAGACACACAGCATACACATTCAGCTTTATATATTAGATAGATTAAACTACAGGCTTCCTCTAAATTAAAAAAAGAAATGTTCATACAGTATACACCAAATTTCCTAAAGCAAAGTCATTTAATACCTTTAAACATCTTATGAACCAAAATGAAGCTGAAGATTCATGGTGAGGAAGACTGAGTCAATGATCATTTTTTAAATGCCCACCATTAGTGCTAACACTCAATCATCTTTGGAGCCACTTCAAGTCCATCTTTCTGCAGCTTACAGAACAAATTGGGCTAGATGTTGGCAATGTTCAATCACAGCCCCAGTCACTTTCACAACTGATGCTGTGTTAACACACTATGGTTTAGTCAACTTTCACATGTGTTGTTCACATGAATCTGCATATTATCTTGAGCATCATAGCTCAAAAAGAGTTGGAAAAGACCAATTTTCGATTCAAATGCCATTCTGTTGAATGTGAAACTTGAACTGATAAAGCATAGGTAAACAGCATTATTAAACAGATATTAGTGAAAAGAAATGGTCTTGTTTTGAAGACTAATTTTAAAATTAAATTAATTCTGTTAATCATCATGTATCTCTCTATTACAAAAAAAAAATCCTGGGAGGGAAAGACTAGGGAGACAAGACGTGATCTTCACGTGAAGATCACGGAAGACACTTAAAAGACCTGTGAGACGAAAGAGATTGGCCATGGAGCGTCTCGCGAGGACCTTAAACATGAGGCTTTGTGCCAAGAGATTGACCCAGAACCGTCTCGCGGGAACGTAGAACATGAGATTCTTGCAAGACACACCCTACTTAGAATCAATATCAAATAAGACCACGGGCAGCAAAACACTCAGTCATGTAAAGGCTTTTAGCACACACAGATCCAGGGCTCTCAGCGCATATAAAGCGTATAAAAACAATACGCTATAGATGAAACATTGACAACTAAGCGAAGAAGAAAGAGCAGCGTGGAGAAAAGTGACCCAAAAGTGTTAGAGAAAAAAAATGTGAAAAAGAATAATCTAGGTGCAAATTCAGAAAATAAGGAAAGTAATAATCAACCCGGAACAAGTGGAACTGAAAAAAAAGCACGTCCAATCAGGCTCAGAATTAAAAGACAAAGAGTAAAAGACAAAGTAGAACTTCATAAAGATGTTCAAAAACGTTGGCTCTATACACATGCAGAGCAGGTTAGAGATTACGAAAGCAGTGGATTTCGAAAAGCTCAAAAAAACTTTGGCGCGATACAAATGCCTAACTTGCTCCCAGCTCTTAAAACAACGACAAGCGACAAGCAAAACATGCAGCTCACTAGCAGCAGAAACCCAGCAGATGATCCGACCGCTTCTCCTTGTGTGCGTTCAGCCGCACATCTCCCCCCTCCACCCCCTTGACAACGCGAGTAGCATTACACGTCCTGCGAGAAAGAGATTTAACCACGCATGGGTCCAGAAATAAAGGACAAGTATTGTTTTTACAACAACATGCGAGACAAGACAGTGAGACATCATTTAAAACAAGTCCACGGACATCTAACCTAGCAGTTGTTGGATTGCTGTTGGCAGACACGCTTCATGTGCTCCCAGCTCATAAAACAATGACAAGCGACAAGCAAAACACGCAGCTCACCAGCAGCAGAAAGCCAGCAGATGATCCGACTGCTTCTCCTTAGCATGCACTCAGCTGCACCCCCTTCACAACGCGAGCAGCGTTATACGTCCTGCGAGAAAGAGATGTAACCACACCCGGGGCAGGAAATAAAGGACAAGTATTGTTTTTACACAAGTTTTAAAGTAAAAGTGAAAATAATGCATATGTAACAATTCCCATGAAACTAACAATCTCTTTAAATTGTATTTCCGGTAAACCAAACCCAGGGGTGGGTGAGCGAAGTGAGCAGGGGACAGAGCCCCTTACTTTTCATAATATTTGATTAAAAATAGGGGTATCCTCTTTGAGACCATCGGACACTTACTTTTTTCTATGTAAATTAATAATTATTTTATTTATTTATTTATTTACTTATGTATAAAACACTTTAAAAACAACATCAAGGCTGACCAAAGTGCTGTACAATAAAAACCCAACATATCAGACAAACAATAACCAAAGGGAAAAGAAACAGAAACACATAAACACATAAGAACTGAAGAGATTCATAATAAAAAATAAACAGTCAACATATCATTCTGGGTTAAAGGCCAGGGAGTAAAAGTGCATTTTTAAATAAGATTTAAAGGCAGCAAGTGTAGGAATTATGAATTATGAATCCAGTTTATGGAAATTGGCCTTACAAAGGGTTTTTCAGGAAAGGATTGGCCTTACAAAGCAGATTAAAGCTTATACTGATTTAGTTTATGGTATCTTTAAGTTTGTCAGTAACCATTAAATTAAAAGTTTACAAGGTAAATTATTATGTAAACTGTTAGCAAGTTTTGTTTGTATAGCAGTTTTGATTAAACTGTTAATGATATTAAGGATAATTGGGAAAGAGGCTCCACTGAAATACTTACAGAGCGAGTAATAACCTTACAGTCATTGTTGACCACTATACCTTATCACTTATATATCTGAATTTTAAACTAACTAGTGAATACGTTTCTTGTAAAAAATCACCATGGTGGTCAACATTTATCACTCACTGTTGCTGGTGTACAAGGCTCTCTAGTTGCTTATCTCTATTACTCCAACATTTTCTGCAGGTTAAAGTATAGTGAAATCATCAATCTAGTGAACCATGCATACATACAAAGATGCATTCTCAAGCCTGGGACCTGCAAATAGGAGTGGGCAGTATGGTGTAAAAGCAAAATCATGGTAGAACTGAAAATCTGGACATTTCACCTGACACCTGCATAATGTATTTGCATATACTTTTCAGACTAAAATCTATTTTTTAATAAATAATAAATATATTTCTGATTATTGTAATTAACACAGATGCACCCTAGCATTGGAAATGCTTATTAATTCTCTGCCATTCAAACAGATTTGACTGCAGGTATTCACTTCTTTTTGTACCAATAAAACTACAGCAGTTCTCTCTCTCCCTCTCACACACATGTGCACACACACAGTCACTGACTATATTTCACTCATCACTCACTTGCTCAGTATCAAGCAAGTATAACACAAGACAAAGCTTCTTCCCATACTCCTTTTCTGTTTGCATCGACTCACCAATCAGGATGAACCACACAACACTTTTAGTAAAAGTGAGCACGGGAAAGGTGCTATTTAAAAAAAAAAGTATTATTAACATTGTTATTAAAGGAGTAGGTTCATATACAGTAATTACCACACAGTTCACATATAAATCCATACATAAAGACATTTCCTTTAATGCAATAATCTACTGACACAAAAATCACATTTCCTGTTTCCTTTCGCATGCACATTTTGTGTTTACATTTAAATGTGCATGCATGTTTTTCATTAAATTTTTCACATACCAGTAAAATGGTTTTCTTAAAATTCATATTGTAAAAATAATTTCATTCTGTGTACTGGATCAACTAGTATATCATCTGTACTACCTGGAACCTATCAAAGCTGCGCTGGAGGCAAGGTAGGAAGCAACCTTGGACACAGCTCCACCACACCACTGGGCACACAGAGAGATTCACATTCACTATTAGTCATTAATTTACCAGACTTGCATGTCTTTACAAATGTGAGCAGAAGACTAAGCTAACTAAAGGAAAAACCATGTTAACACATGGAGAATGTGTAGGTTCTACACAGACAATAACTAGGCATATGATTTGAATCATGGACACTGGATCTAAGATACATCAGTGCTAACTACTGTTCCACTTTCAAATGAAACAGCTGAATTGAAAGTTCACATTCCACAATAACACTCATCATGTAGCGATCAGAACCCAGTCTTCTTGAGCTGCGAGGTAGTAGGTAAAGACACTACATCACAGCAACATTCTAATGATATCGTAAATAGATCTGACTAAAATTAAAATAACATAACTGGTTAGACAGCACAAATACATAACCAAAAACAAAAGATATATATATATAAGGTTACTTGCTAATTTGGCTAGTATGCCTTTACTTGAGGCATAAAGCGAGGTTAAAATGTGAATACAAAAACAACAAACACAAAGAAAAAATATTACACTACTATGACATTTTTTTTTTTTAAACATGACTCATGACAGTGAAATCATTAACCAGCTGATTACTCACAGAGATACATCCCTCAGTCACTCTCTGAAGGGGCAGTTTAGCAGCCCATAAAAGTGTTGTTTGTTACAAATTCACTTTCAAAAAGGCAAACATGGTATTGTAAGCATTAATGTCTCCAGAACACCAGGAAAAGTACAATAAGCATTATAAACGACTGTAATGCTACAGCATGTGCAACAGTTTGGTCTAGTGTACATTAGTATCACTCACTATGCCACAATCACATGGTTGACCCCAGTATTTCACACTGACCATGGCAGCATTTGACAGACTAGCATATCTCAAATGACTTAAGGAGGCAGGCTGGCTGAGGAGTCACAGACGGGGCAATTTTTTTATGGCACAGAACAAATATTTCATGGAGTGGTAAAGACTGTGCAAACTTTCTGATGTTAAGTAAACATACCAAAATAAAAAAATACAGATAAAATGCAGCACAGGTGGCTAGTCAGCCTACTACAGGAGAGCAAGTAAATAATGATATTCTTAATGAATAAGAATAAACCAAAACACAATCAAATAAAGTACAGGTAATGTGAATGCTTGATTCATATATGATCTTTCCATTTTTGTGCATGACTCTTTTCTGTTAAAGTATTTTTGATAAATAGTAAAGTCTGTTACTTCTATCTTAAGTTTTCCATGCCCTTGAACTGTGATTGGTAGTCTGTCATCACATGACCTTCAAAGTCCCCCAAAACCCTCCAAGTGATTAAAAAGTCTTCTCTTTACATCTGTTTAACATGAAAGGCTCCGAAGTATTTTGTCTCATTAGGTTTCTTATATGGCATACTTACAAAAAGAAGTGAACATTTTAAACTAAAGGCTAATATAGAAGTTATTAGATGCATTTTATAGAGACATTTTTATGTCTACTTTACTTGAATTGGTAAGGGAAAATGTGTTCTGAGAGTTTTAAGGTAAGGAAGAAAACTGATAAGATATGGGTGCTATACTCTCTAATCACGGTGTGTTAATTAGCACATGAAACTAAGAAATTCATTGTACTCTGTACATGTGATAATAATGACCATTGAAACCTACAAAAAAGCATACTGTATGTTATTACTAAGTGCAAAATATTAGTGTAACTAGTGTCCTAATTATTGTAATTACCAACAAATGGAGAAGATTACACCCTATACCTGTGAAAGGCAACCTTTTTCGAGTTGTGGCGCACTAAGTCCAAAAATTTTCTTTTCGCGGCGCACCTGAATAACTGCCCATAAATAAAGTCGTGACAACACAATCTATGGACAATTGGCAATAAAAAGTTTGAAAGACATTTTATTAATAAAGGAATCAAAGGATAAATCTTAAATTTAATTAATGTGAACGTTGAGATTGTTTTTCAGAACATATGAGATTGATACGAGGATCAATTTTTGAAAGACAGACGCGCATTTCCTTGTTGATCATTTGCAGTCTCTTGTGTTTCTTAGACTTCATTTTCGTAAGTGTTGAAAAACCTTGCTCACAGAGATAAGAGCTTCCAAATGGTAACAGTGATTCGAAGGCCTTGTTACTGAGTTTAGGAAATTTGCTGCTCAAACACAACCAAAACTCAGACAGCTCCTTTTCAGCGAATAATCCTTTGAAAAACAAATCGTTTCTTAAATCAATTAAATTTTCTTCCTCCTCTCCTTCAAGATTTTTAATTTCACAGTCCATGAATGGGTTGACTACCCATTCCATTTCCAAAGCATCCAGATTAGGAAAATACTTCACAAAAGATGGCGATAAAAACTTCAAAGTTTCTTTGATTTCTTGCTTGATAAGGAATTTTAAAGGATTCTGGTCAACTGTCGGAAAAAATGCAAAGTTTTTCACCACAAAGAACTGGAAAAGGTCACTGAGTTTACAAAGTTTACTGTGTTGATCAGCGGTGTCAGAGCGAAAATAAGGTTAATTTTTCCATAGTAATACTCAGACGATTAAGTGGTGAGAGCTGCAGCTACAGCGATACTCTCTCGTCGGCAAGAGCCGAAATGTAGCGTTTGTATTTTCTCGTTCTATAGTTGCTCCGCCTTCTTCTATCTGTGCAGTGAGCAAGATCTTCTAACGAGACTTTTTAAGTCTCACGAGATGTGTTTTTGACACCGCTGGTGTTGATATTATGACTAGCAGAATACCCGCGCTTCGCAGCGGAGAAGTAGTGTGTTAAAGAAGTTATGAAAAAGAAAAGGAAATATTTTAAAAATAACGTAACATGATTGTTAATGTAATTGTTTTGTCATTGATATGAGTGTTGTTGTCATCTCTCTCTATCTATCTATATCTATATCTATATCTATATATATATAT
>JANRMT010062819.1:61605955-61650398 GCA_026402145.1 Polypterus bichir lapradei
GAGTGAGTGAGTGAGTGAGTGAGTGAGTGAGTGAGTGAGTGAGTGAGGGCTTTGCCGTTTATTAGTATAGATGAAGGGTGAACAGCGAAAATTTTAACTTGCATTCAAAATAAACATATTCGTTTATTCAACAATCTGATTAACCGTTATCTGTTTTTCCAGCATACATTTTTTTTTTAAACATTATCTTTTTAATCAACCAAAAGTTCAAAAACACTAGCAATTTTAAATATTTTACAAAAGTTTTCGCGGCGCCCCTAGAAAATTCCACAGCGCGTTGCCCGACAATGGATGAATCAAGAGTCCTTCTAATGAATAGTACTTGTACAGACACAGATTATGAAAACAAATAATGACAGGCCACTGGAAGAACAACTCTTTGAATCCAAGTGTTAAATAAAAATTATCCATTCATAAATTGACCTATATGTTACAGCTAGTCAATGTACACGTGCCCCAAAGTCTTTAGCTTTCCTTCTCTACGGCTGCTCCCTTACTTGATAATCCCCTCGTTTCTGTGTTGTTGACCCTAGCCTTTCTACGACAATGGTTAAAGTACAATATAGAAGCCAACCCTTAACAGAATGGCCATCATAGCAGGGTACATTCCTATGCATACTTGCACCTATTCACATATTGTCCATTTAAAGATTACAGTTAAGAAAACAAGCTTATTTCTGAAATACAGGATGTAACTTGAGTCCAAAAACCACCAGACATGCAGGGGGTAAATGTACAAACTCCACAAAACAGTGAATTGGACAAAAAATCAAACTCTTGTCCCTGGAGCTTTCAGGCAGTCTCTAGCCCTTGTGTTACCCTGCAACAGATTTAAAAATGACAACTACTTTCAAGCTACAGTGCCCAAAATAAACTTTCTCCTCACTTGAGCACTGGGTATGTTTTTCCTTTACTAAGGCTTTAAGAAACCCATTTCTAATCAAGTTAAACACTGGGAAAATATATGCATATACAGTATTTGTTAAAATGAATATCTATTGGCAGTTCTTTGAATTTATATAATTAGTATTGATGCAGAACACGTTTAAAGCTACTGAGACATTTTCTTAGGTCAACACAGAAAGATCTATTAGGACACTGTCTATTTTTATTACAAAGTAATGGCTTTAAACAATTGAGTCAGCAACAATTGTGCAACTACACAAACAATTAACAGCACAAAGAGATGTCTGATCCTCAAATACAGCTAAATTTTAATCTCAAGTGGGTTCCAGTTTCAGCCCATATACACGTATAATGGCAGTAATTCTAAATTAGCACAACATGTGAGAAATTAGTTTGGCATAATGAATGTTTGTGTTTGCAAATAATAAGCAAACTTGATTCTTGTTCCCTCATAAAATCTTACAAAAGATGACTTTTCACAATCACTTTCAATAAATTAGTAACCATGTGTGGTAACCATAGCAAAATGTGCCTGCATTTTTTTTTCTTTACTATAATATTCAAGTAGAGGACCCATAGTGGATAAGCCCCTTGAGTTTAAAAGATAAGGTTGCCGATAAATTTCAAAATTTAATTAATTGCGCAACATTGATATGTCTACACTATAATGGTATACAAATTTGCAAAGAGCAATATTATTTTACACTTAAAAAGAAGCCACACAAGTTTGTTTTTAGTTTTATTTTTCAGCTCATGTTTAATCATGTTATCACATCACCTATGAAATGCACATAACATGAAAGGTATCAACTAACCTCTTAGGTTGTTTTCTTAATGAGTAATAGGTAGAAAGGTTAAAACTGGCTACTAAACTGTTTACAACCTTATACCTGTCTCACTGTCTGTATTGTACTCCACCTGTTCAACCTTTGGGCTCTCTATCAGAAGACTGCTTTCTAACCAAGATGGTCCTTTCTTTCAAACCTTTACATCAGCCCAGTTTACCACCAATAGAGATCTTTATAAAGGCATCCCCTTCAGCACTTAAAGGACCACAGCTAGACAAGTAATGGTCAATCTAGCTTCTTGGAAATTAAACAAAGACAATTAATTTGCATCAAACCAATAAATAAGCGATACAAAGTTTTACACAACCTTGGTGGGTTCATGTAGTCTTCTTTCAATTCCATATGGCTTATTTAATGTAGATGGAAATTATATATCCATAACCAAAAAATTAAAAAAAAAGATGTCTTGCCCGAGACAAACCTCTTTGGAAAGTGTCCAGCAGCTAAACAGCAGCAGATAAAAGTAAACTTTCATTTCCAAATGAACTCTATGAAAGTGTCTGATGTTGTTTTCAAAGTGCCCATTTTTGCAACTGAGCTGTGTTCTTTACAAGTTAAAAAAATGCAGCAACTAAACCATGAGAAAGTTCAATTTTTGCAATAACTTTTTTTGAAAAAAGTTAAATAAAAGGCAGCCACTCCCTTCTGCCCTTCTTGCCTAAAATTAGCATATGACATACTTGTTTTCACCTCTATTAACAGAGTGTGCCATGATACTTTTCTGTTTCTTAAAATCACAAAAAATGTTATTCAATCACTAACAAAAGCTAAAGGTTATTGTCTCATGGGAATAAAAAGCTGCACTTCTATCTAAGCAAAATATTCTAAATCCAGCTCTGCATTTTACCTTTCTCAGAAATAACTGTTCGCCTGTTCAGCTTGACAGGACTTTCAGGCTAAGGCTTATTACCTGATATCTCTCAGTTGAAGAGGTTAACTCATATGTGGCAAAATACCAGATGCATCAGAATCGTATCTATCCCAACTGGATAAACAATCTATTTTTAAAATTATCACTAGGTAAATAAGCTTCCTGAAAGGTTCCCTTGTTCAGAGACCATCTTTAATGCATGTATTGGTAACAGAGGCATGCACTTCATCTCCAGGCTAGCTAGCTCTTTCTTTACTGAACCTGAGAGGCTATTACCTCCTCCTTCTTGAATTTACCTACCTAAATGTAGGACAGGATCAGTCCTCGGTATATAGCACAGTTACATAGAGATGTACAGTGGTTGTGCTTTACCTATTGTGATAGACAGCTAGGGTCATTACCTGGTCGGGACGCCAGCTGGATGGAAGGACTGGGGGGAGAGTACATCAATAAGGCATTACCTTTTCCGGGATGCTAGAAGGAAGCCCTCCGTGTTGGAGTTTAATGCAGCCCTGTTGGGTTCTGTGGGGAGGGGGAGCTGCGGAGACAGCAGAGCCCTGCTATGTGGGGCTTTCACTTCACCTAGGAGTGATTCCAGATCTTGCTAATGAGCCACCTGGAGCACTCCCAGGTGCAGCATAAAAGAAGCTGTCTGCCTTCATTTGAGGCCTGAGTCGTAAGGAAGAGAATAAAGCTCATTAGTGAGGAGTGGAGGCAGAAAGAAGAAGAAGAAGAAAAAAAAAGAAAAGAATGGCAGAGTGCAGCTTGTATATTGTGTTTACTGCTGTACTGTGCTGTGTTGAGGGGAACGACCAAAAAGCGCTTCCCATATGAATAAACATGTACTGTGCCTGGAACTTGTGTCTCTGCCTGTCTGTGTCCAGTAGGGGTGTGGCTGGAGCTCCCCTTGTTGGTTCACACTATCCTATGTTATTATGACACCATTAACATGGGCAAAAGTATAACTCCTCCTAAACACACAGGATCTTCAGTCTGTTAATTACACCACTTAATAATCCTTAATAAGCCTTCCTTTTTTTGGGAATAAACAAAGTAATATAATGTTCCACAGAAAATCCATTGATCATCCTACAACAACAACTTTAAAGCCGAGTTTTTTGTAAACATTAAGAAAAATGTCATCAAACCATGACACAAGCTAGGGATTAAGAATGAAGACTAAAACAGTCAATCTGTGCCATATTGGAAGCCAAATGTCTATAAAAAATATTTATGGAAAGATCTGGATTTCAACAGTGACAGAGCTCCTGCTGAAGTGTCATATCTTTGGGCTGCTGCCAAGGGCACTAATTTTCCGGCAAATAATCAAACTGGGTTGCCTGGGTGCCACCCCAGCCTTTCATATGGCAGCCTTGGTCTGTTCACCTGGTCACTATATACAGTATACAGTGGAACCTCGGTTCACGACCATAATTCGTTCCAAAACTCTGGTCGTAAACCGATTTGGTCGTGAACCAAAGTAATTTCCCCCATAGGATTGTATGTAAATACAATTAATCTGTTCCAGACTGTACGAACTATATGTAAATATTTTTTTTTAAGTTTCTAAGCACAAATATAGTTAATTACACCATAGAATGCACATTATAATAGTAAACTAAATGTAAAAACATTGAATAACACAGAGAAAACCTTGAATAACAGAGAAAACTAACACTGCAAGAGTTCGCACTATAGCGCTACAAACCGCTCACTAAAAACACTTTTTTTAATGAGTTTTAAGCACAGGGAAAAAAATGAACATTTGAAAAATCCGTAATTTAATAAACCACCAAGAAAAGTAACATTGCAACAATGCACGCTACGAACCGATCGCTGTAAACAGAAGTGAAGTGGAGGTTAAAATTCAATAGAAAAAAAGTCTTTATTAAATATAACGAGGTTAAAACAATGCTCGGATCTGTCTCTTTAAAAACAAGCCTGGTGCATTCTTTAACTCCCTTCTCAGCCTTATGTGTCCAGCCGTCTCTCTCTCTCGTGTGTGTCTCTCTCTCGTGTGTGCGTGTGTGTGTGTCTCTCTCTCTCTCACATGTGTGTCTCTCTCTCTTGCGTGTGTCTCTCTCTCGTGTATGTGTGTGTGTGTGTGTGTGTCTCTCTCTCTCTAGCGTGCGCGCCTGTGTGTGTGTCTCTCTCTCTCTCTCTCTCTCTCGATGCACAGGGAATGCACAGGGAGAGACTGAACACATGCACAAACTGAAAGGGAAACTGGCTTGTTTGTATACTGAGTCTGTGGTCGTGAACAGATGCAAAAGTTTGACGAACTTTTTGGTCGTAAACCGATTTGTATGTGTTCCGAGACGTTCATGAACCGAGGTTCCACTGTATATACATAAAAAAAAAACAGATTAAAAATGGGTTACTGTAGACATAAAACTTTTACCAAGTCCTGACACACAATAGCAGCAGCAGTAATAATAATGGGCACTAGAAGGCATATTTAAAAATGTTGCCACAGACAACTTAAAATCCAGTAGGTGGTACCTGTTTACACTACCACAGCAAAGCAGTTGCTGAGAGCTAAGGAAAAAAAGTAGCATGGACTGAATGCATTTTAGTGTGTTCATGTGTGGTTTGTTGCTCCAAGGAGCCTCTACACCCAGTCATTATTAAGGGAGTTGTTGTGGAGTATACAGTATATGCTATATATAACAGCTGGCTAGAACCATTCTCTTCTTCTTTGATCTTACTAATGACACAGTTAACCATCACATCCAACTTGCCAGTCTCTTCAACTTATGCATCACTAGAAATGCTCTTGGATGATCTGAATCCGGCATATCATGCTGTGTCTTCTGGAGATGAGAGATATATATGTTGCTTCAAGCGTGCACAAGGGTGCCACAAGAATCGGTGCTAGGTCCTCTCCTCTTCTCCTTGTACACCACCTCACTAAGCCTTATCATCCAGTGCCAAGGATTTTCATTTCACTGCTACACTGATGATATTCAGCTGTACCTGTTATTCCCTACAGGGGGCCACAGAGTCTTATCTAAAATCGCTGCATGTCTCACTGATATCTCAACTCAAATGAGATATCTTAACTCCAGCTCAACCTGTCAAAGATTGAGCTTCTTGTTATCCCAGCCAGTCTGTCCAATCAAACACTCTACCTTTGTAAAGCTTGGCTCATTATCACTAACACCTCCTAAGTCAGTATGTAACTTTGACGACTGATGATCACCTATCCGTCCTATTGGAACTGTCTCACCTGTGTATGTGGAGGCAATCAGAAGGTCTTATGAAAGGCAGATCTGGTTATTCCGCCTTCACGTAGCATTAAAACTCAACCCAAACTAATTTCAGGTGTTGCGCCTACCTGGTGAAATGAGCGACCCACCTCCATCCAAACCACTGATTGCCTCACTGCATTTAAGAAGACTTTAGACTGTCTCTCTATCTTTCTAGCTGACAATGGTTTTGATGTTAGGTTCGTTGAAATTAAGTAACTGTAACTGGTCTTGTGTTGTTCTGTATGGTTTAAAGCTCTTTCCTTGTGATGGTCAACTTTATATTCCTGTTCTGTAACATTTGTTTCAAAACAGTCCCCAAACTAATGTTTAATTGGTTAAGTTGCCTTTCTGGTAATTTGCTTAGGATACACATACAAATTTCCATAATAAAGTAACTTAATGCCCCCCCACCCCACCCCCTACAAAATCTTTAACCTGCTTTAAATGCTCTTTAACATTTCAAAATAGCACCTACTTCACAAAAAATACTACAACAGGTTCTCACACTGGTGCTGTTGTTAGCATTACTGGCTCAGGGACCTTTGTTCCATGTGTTTTTTTCTAAGAATGTCAATTTTTAATTTTTTGGTAATAATACTAAACTCCACAGTTATTAATTAATATGAGTGTGAGTGTGTATACACACACATGGACAGATAACCGTAGACAAAACTGGTGACCGGTTAAGGGTTGGTTCCAAGTGTGCACTTAGTGTCACCATGATAAAATCCATCATATCATGACTTTGCTACGTAAAATGGTGTTCAGAAAATTAATAAATGACTTAATACATTTTCTGTTCCTGCCTACTATATAAAATATAAATTAAAAATATTTATTACTAAAATGTAACAAAGCTTTCCTAATTAATAGTTACATATTATGATGAGGGAGGCATGGTGGCGCTGCTGCCTCGCAGTAAGGAGACCTGGGTTCGCTTCCCGGGTCCTCCCTGCATGGAGTTTGCATGTTGTCTACGTGGGTTACCTCCGGGTGCTCCGGTTTCCTCCCACAGTCCAAAGACATGCAGGTTAGGTGCACTGGCGATCCGAAATTGTGCTTGGTGTGTGTGTGCCCTGCGGTGGGCTGACACACTGCCCGGGGTTTGTTTCCTGCCTTGCGCCCTGTGCTAGCTGGGATTGGCTCCAGCAGACCCCCCATGACCCTGTAGTAAGGATATAGCAGGTTGGATAATGGATGGAGATGATGATGAGTTTTAATAGCAGTTATGGTGCAAATTCCTTCTTATCCTCAGGAAAGATTTTTTCATCTGTTAATGAATAATTCTAAAAGAAAACGTATGTCATTTTTGCAAGTTGTTCTTAGTTTTTTAAAAAAGGATAAATGTTTGACAACAACTAAAAGTAATGTGTCCTAGTACTATTTTTACGAAGCTCAAGCGGCTTTACAGTGTGAACTAGCAGTTAAAGAACTGAGTTTTGAAATCTTAGTATGGCTCATTCACACAATTCACCGTTCACCCGTACTAGATTTCTGTGCAGACTGATGGTTAGGAAGTAAATCAAATTCTGTGTTTCTCATTAATCTTCAGAGTGCCAAGACATTATGACAAGAGTAAAAACTTAGTACTGGAATTTTAAACTCTATATACATGCACAGCCACACTATACATTCACTTTTCATTACTTTTCAGTTAGAAATGTCATGCCATAAAGAAATATTTACCCCTTCCCAATTTCCTCTATTTATGCTAATATCTGAGAGTGTGTTCAGGTGTTTAGCAAATATCTAATGTTACATAAATGCCACCTGCGTGAACAAATAATTTATATTTTTATTACTGATTTGTTAATGAACAACTCTATCTAGCACCAACCAGCACAATGTAAAAAAAAAAAAAAAACAATTGCCCTCTTACACATAATAAATTGTTTCACCAACTTTTGTTACAATGAATGTAACCAAACACTTCTTATAATTCAATATCAGCCTTCCGCATCACTATGGAGGCATTGTATTGTCTATTTTGTTAAACTGCTTTTGCTTTTAAAGCATGAACTACAGGTGGCAAATACAGCTAGCTATGGAACTCCATGAAATGCAGGGTTCATAAAAAGGAAACAGCAGTTATACAAATTTTGTTTCAGCTTGTTGAGGACTCAACCTAAATGACCGAGGGGTGATGCTCAGAAAGTTTGGAAGTTAACTTATAGTGTCCAAAGGGAGTGTGTACAATATCTCTGATACCAAAAGGTATTCAAACGTGTGTGCATATTAAGTTTCACAAAGTCTCCCTGTTGATAAGAAAACTGTAGGGAAAGAGTTCAATTCAGACTTGCTTTCCTGTTATTAGGTGAATTGTGTTTAGAGATGAACCATGCGGCCACCAAGTAGAAAAAGATGCCAAAACACAGACAACAGATTGGCATCATCCAGATTCAAGCAGGAAAAGATTACAAAATTGATCGCCACAAGTGAAGAGTTCAGAACACAATACAAGCTAGTTACAATTCCTAGACAACAGCTAATAACATAATAACTACTTTCAGTTAATCCAGCAATTTCAATTCTAACTTAAAAGTGACATATATACCTAAAAATTACAAGAAAGATTATTAAGATCCAAGAAAACATAACTATAAAACTGCAAGAAATAAAAAAAAAAACTCTTATTAGAAAATGATGAGTGAACATTATTTCAAAATGTTTAACACAGTGTCGCACACGTGCTCATGGGAGGCAGCTAAAGTGCTTGAGTAAGGGCAATTCAGAGTCAGACCAGGATGTGGCAGAGTGCACCGATTTTTTTTTTCTCGCTTTCCTGCAGACCATCCACGGGAGAGTCCACCTGGCCCTTTTGACGTCACTTCCAGGTCCGAGCCTATGAAGGAAGACCTTGTCGGCTCCGGCCTCTTTGATGTGACGTCCGGGCTCGAGCCTATGACTGAAGACCCTTATGAGCCAGACCCAGCTGACTTCACTTCCTGTCTTCCCCTTTAAAAGCCTCCACCTTTTCCCAATTCCCTCAGTTCTGTTTTGGACTCAGTTTTGTGCACATCAGTGCTGTTATACATTTTGCAACTTTGCAGCCAGGATACCAATATATGGGTGGCTGCCCCAAACCTTTTTATGACTCTTATGTCTGTTTTTTGCGACAACAGTTAACAAGAGTTTTATTTCCCAAAGAAGTGAATACCATTTCAACTAAATATTTACAACTGTACTGTATATTCACTGATACATAGTACTTTGAATTTCAACATTTAAGCCAATAAAAAGTTTGCTGTAGAGAACATCAAACAACAAATTCCAACTCAAAATTAGCTCAATGTAACTGAGTGTAGGTGCATATGTGCAAATGTGCCCTGTAATTGACTGGTGCCTGGTAAAGGGGTTTACTTCCTTATGCCCAGTAAAGCTGAGAAGCACCAGCAGCTTCCCAATAACCCTCAACTGGATAAGCAGCTTAGACAATGGATGGATGAATGGATTATACTTTTAGTGCTGAATATTTGTGTTAGGCGATAACATATATGAAAAAAACGAGAAAAAAATGGATAAATTGTAAAAGCTAAATTGTTTATTGTAGGCTTTTTAAGTGGGAGAGCTGCAGAAAATGATGGGTGCAAGGAATCTTTATGGAAGAAGGAGGACACACCATTATACCGTATAAACTGTTCTTGAGCTCCACATGCAATGCTTCATTGTATAGCCCATCGTTTAATAAACATTCTTACATCAATGCACCTCTCTGATTTCCACATGCACCAATGTATCTTTCTGCCATTAAAAGGACTATGAATGTAAAAACTATTACTTAAGAGCTTCAAAAAATGCATAACAACAGGTGAATGTAACACATTTAAGCCAGCTTTGATAATCTACAAGAATAATTTAAAATACATAAAAATTACTTATGTATAAGATATATAAAAATAATCAACACTTGCTGAGCGTTTACAAAAACAAAGCTTCATAAAATGTATCAATCAGAATGCACATTAAAAGTAGTACTGTGGTAACTGATTCACTGAATCCTCTCTACTGATAACCCTCAAATCAAGTTTTTTCCAACATGTCATTCAGTTATTGAAATTGTGAATTGCTTTCTATTTTTTATCTTTGCCTACCCAAACTGAATACAGTTAATCTCTGTATTTTTTAATATCTGATTTTAAAGCAAGCTCCAGAAATGTCCTTTACTCTTTTATTTAAAATCACCCTAATGACAATATGAATTAATGAGACTTTGGTATGGCAAGTTTTGGGTCGGTGGTGGTGTGTTTAGTTTTAAATAACAGTGCAGCTCAGGCTAGTGGGTGTAGGCTGCTGCAATGCTGTGTGGCCCCAAGGTGTTTAACAGGGAAAGTGGTTGATTGTACATTCACATGCAAATTTGATCACCTCAGCCAGTTTCTTCATTGACACTCCACAGGATGTTAAGCAAATATATATAAATAGTATAATAATATAGTATATAAAAAATGAAGGAGGAGGAGGGAAAAACAGAAAGAAATGAGAAAAAAAAACGATCGATCGTTTGAGAACAGTGATGTGCATAAATCAACCTGGACTGCAGGATTGGCAGCATCAGAACTGCTGATCATTTGTTGCTGGATTAGGACTGAGTGTTAGAAATGGGTTGCTGGAGTGGCAAAGGGACGTAGTCTGCTGCCAAGCTGTTTTTTAATTGATTTTATTAAAAGCAAGTAAATTACCATACAATCAAGTCAAGCTTAACAAAACTAAATTCAACCCCCTCCCAAGAGAAAGACAGGAAGGCCCAGGGCCAGAGTAAAACTTTAAAAGTAGAAAAGGAACAGAATCCTCTTCCGCAATAAAAATGCTTATTCTAAAATATTATTGATTAGATCCTGCCAGGTTTCAAAAAAGTTTTGAACAGATCCTCTAAGTGAGAATTTGATTTTTTCAAATTTCAAATTGTATATAACAACATCAGTTGCCCACTGACTTAAAAGAGGTAGGCTAGGATTCTTCCAGTTGAGCAAAATAAGTCTGCGTGAGGCAAAGGCAATTACAGTCTGTTTGTCCTTCTCCATTTTAAGTCCATCTGGGAGTACACCAAATGCAGCTGTTAATGGATTAGGAGGGATTGTGACACCAAGGCTGTCTGAAAGGCATTTAAAGATTTTGGTCCAGAATGATGTTAGTTTGGTGCACGCCCAAAACATGTGGCCCAGCGAGGCTGCAACATTCACAGGTTGGATCTTGCTCTGGAAACATTTTGGACAATTTTAAATAAGATAGATATGCTTGATAATAGATTTTAAGTTGAATAATTGTATGTTTTGCGCATATGGAGCTAGGGTGAATTCTGTGCATGGCTGCTTTCCACTTCTTTTCTGAAATGTTAAGTAAGAGATCCTTTTCCCCACTGTACTCTGGGATCTTTGAAAGGAAGGGATTTTGATGAGAAATGCTCTCTGAGTCTTCAAGACTGGTCAACATTTCTTTTGGAATAGATATAGATGGGAGGTGAGGAAAATTGGGCAGATTCCATTTAGCAAAGTTTCTAATTTGAAAGTAGTATAACAATTGTGTTGATGGGAAGTTAAATTTGAAGTGTAATTGTTTGTAGGATGCAAGTCCTTTTACAATAGATGAGAGACATTTGCTGCTAGAACTCAAATTTTCCTCCAAGGGAACTGATAGAGGTGGTAAAGAGTGAGGAGTAGAATCCAAGGTGTTGCAGCAACAGAACTGTAAAGCAAGTGAGAGAGCAACTGCTATGGTCTTCGTCCGGGAGTGGTGATGCAGCAACAACACCCTGGACTACAGAAAATGCTGTGGATTTTACTAGGCATCCCATTTGAGTTTCCAAAAAAGATGGTTGGGTCCTACTGATTTTCCATTAAGGATGGTTGGGCACTATGGATATAGGATTGGTTTTATTGCTTTTAATTGTTATTAAACTCGTTTGGGCTACATTTTTATTAAGTTTATTTATCTATGAACTATGGAAGCACTGGTTTTACACATTATTAATAAAGAGGAACTGTACGTGCACTTATTTATTCAATTCAGCATTGATTTATAATAAACTGCGCAAAGCATTTATGCACTGAACCTTGCTTGTGTACATGTCCTCATTACACTAGTCTGTCTTGGTCATGACTATCGATGTCCTAGGTTTAAACAGATGCCAAGGCTGAGGGCACCTGAGCATCAAAAACACTATCAGTACTACTACTACTGCTAAGGGAAAAGACTGCTAATATGAGAGTGGAATGCAGACATATAGTCCTAGAAGAAGGGGTGGTCAGGGATCAGAAAAACACCAGCAAAGAAAATGCTCAATATTTTCAAGCTCTCATGACTGAAGAATTGCTAGAATTAGTATATTAGTGACCAGCATCATACTTTGTGTCTGACATGTACCACATGATACCATACCATTTTTAAACCTACTTAATCCATTTTGGATTTGCTACTGGTAAATGTGTAAGAAAAATGAAAAGTACTGCATGAACAATTATATTCTCTTTTACCATTATTGCAAAGAGAAACAAAATCCAGTTTCTAGTAAAATGCCAAGTAAAACTGGTATGTTGCAAGTGCAATAATTCTGAGACATTTCCTGTGGTAAAGTTTCAGTATAGTAACACCACATACATACATCATAAACAGAGATATCCCACACCACACAGCATAAATCATAAACAGAGATATATACCACACCAACCCAGAGATGTACCACACTCCTTTATAATTCATAAAATAAAGTTCGTTCTTAATTGGAACACAACACTTGAGGAAGTGTACTGGTATTTGGTTGCAGTTGCATTTTTTGTTTTCTTTTCAAAGCTGTGCATTATAAAAATGTTATTTGCCACAGTTTTTTCCCTTAATAGTACTTTTGACAGGCAGCACAGCACTACTTTTCAGGAATCATCACAGCAGATATTAAGAAAGGATATACAATAAAGTTAAGAGTAAAACACTGTAAATATATAATAAACACAGAAATGCAGTTGTGCAGGTTATTTTCAAAGTCTGTTTTTTTTTTTTAGTAACAATTAACATTCTGAACATGCCTGCTATCTATTGGATCTAACTGCTTACTCTTTCTGTTTTACTCTCACTAGCAGCTTACAGCAGAGTTAGCTGAAAGGCGAAGTCAAGGGAAGCCCTTGGCTCCTTGCCATTTTACTATTCTGTTCTGGCATACTATGATATTTGTGATAAAGGAATTTTGAGTTACTCCTGAACTCACAAACAGCTGGCGCCTTTTGTCTCTCCCAAGCCAAAAGAAGAATTTCCGTCTGAATTTTAAAATTCTAAATTAGTAACAGCAGACAAGACCAATGGGTTGGTCAACAGAGGCAATGTTATTTATATGTTTTATTACGGGTGTTCCATAAGACAAAGAACAGTAGTATCTTCCTGGCAGAAGCAGAATCCCAACAAGGGAATTCAACTGGATATTTATTTATTAACCTGTGTATATTAGCTGCTGTTTTTAAACAGAAGAGGAAAAACAGAGGAAAAAACATCAATGTCCTGTCTTTTATATTATTGTGAAAAACAAATAATGTAATGCTGTCAGCCACAGAAGCTCCAAAAGAAAAAAAAATAAATCCAAAACATTTACAACCTACTACCTGACTTTACATGACCAAAATATCACACACAGTAGATTAATATCATGAATTAAGAATCTGAAAGAATCCCTCCGGCCTATCCATTATATGTGCCCACTTTCTCCAATTTATGTCAAAGGAGTCATTGTTTATCCCTGCAACAAACTGCATAATGGGTACACTTATACATATATATTCACAATGTACAGATTTTGAGCAGCCAAATTACCTAATCAAATGTGAAAAACACAAGTGTGAGGGGTACCTCAGGGTGGAAAGTTAATGTTGCTATCTGTCTCTTATACAGTTCTGTTACTGCTGACCTAGAACACATAGTGAGACTTGTCACCCAACTCCATCAATCCAGTGCAAAAGCCAATTACTGAAGTTGAGAGGACATCTAGAGGTAGATGGGACAGTTGCCAGTGTGTTTGGGGGGGGACAGGGACAGAGAGACACAGAAAGATATGATTTCTAGCTCTATGAAAATGGTCTTTTTATAATCCATATAAGCAAGACAGGTCATTGGGTTTAAATCAACAAATTGGAAACAATTCTATTAAACCCTTACTTTTCTCTAGATTGTAACCTAATCTAAAAGATTCATCTTTTTTCAGTTATCACAAATAAGCACAGTTTTTTGAATGCAGTAATTGCAAGGCAATGGCCTTGCCACATCTCAGAGAGAAGAATTACTCTGATAGCGCCATGCAAGTGATATTTCACATGCTTCTTGGTAATACTGTCTTATGAAATGAACCACCAACCTTTTCTATGTTTACTGATCATTCTTGAAAGATGCCTTTACAAGTAATTTATGTTTACAATGCTTAGAAAGGTAGGAGTGCTGGGTTTTATGTTGACAAAGAAAAGATGAATCCAGGACACTAAACATTCTAAGACCAATATGAATGAAAATAAAGTGTAGAATGTCATATTTTATCAAAGTTTTTACTAGTGAAGAGGTGAAAAATAGGCAGGAACTTCCCTAATACTGTTGCACAGCGGGGCAGCCTATCCCAAAAGACTCACATTCCAGCCCTTAAATAACCTGGATTACCTACATAATAATGACATAAGATTTTTAAATCTGCTTAATCAAAGTGAGGGCCACAGGAGACCAAAAGGCAGGGAACTGAAGAGGAGAGGGAGCCAGTCCATTGCAGCACCAGCTGATACACACATGCACACACACGCAAAAGGCAAAGCAGAATTCATAGCATTTTGCTTATTTGCAAAGTGTAGCATTTGATTACCAAGGGAAAATAACCTTGAGCTTTGTGATAATGATTCAGTATTGTCCGAGTTTTGAGAAACAAGAAAATGTTACGATGTGTTTTTCCTTACTGAGGTGTTTTCTGTGTGCAAGGAAGAAGGATCAGCTGTATTTTTATTAGAGGTGTCTCAAAAAGAGCTCTCTCTCTCCAAGCTGTTTTTTAAAATGGACAGTTTTAGTTCAGTTGTTGCTTTTCTAAAACCTTTGTAAAGAGCTCAGCTCAGTGGCTGCTACAGGTACTTTCATGGGGATTTTCTTTATGGACATACTGCAAACAGCTCTCTCTAGCAAGAAATCTTCTGACAGAGTGTCATGTATGTCTTTGGTGTTGCTGACTGTGCTGAAATAAAGACTGCATGAACCACCCATGTGGCATGATTCTTTGTATCACTTGTATTTGCTGGCTTTGGTTATGATTTAAAATAACAGATTTTTTAAAGAGAAAGCCTAAATCCAACATCCCTGTTTGACTGCTATTAGTGTAGCTGAGAAGCTGAATTGTCCAATTCATGTCTAGCTGCAATCCCTCAACAGCACAAGAAGATGTTCCTGATCAAATTTAAAAAACAATACTATATATATAAGCACTCCATATTTCTATTAATTATATATCAATTGTATTCATTTATTTATTTATAAAGCACTTTAAAAACAACATCAGGGCTGACTAAAGTGCTGTAGATTTAAACCCAACATATAAGACACATAATAACCAAAAGGGTAAAAGAAACAGAAACACATAAGAGCTGAAGAAATTCATAATAAAAAAGTATGTCAACTAAGGTCCCAGTCATCTCACACTGGGTCAAAGGCCAGGGAGTAAAAGTGTGTTTTTAAATAAGATTTAAAGACAGCAAGTGAAGGTGCCTGCCTAATGTGCAAGGGCAAATCATTCTAGAGTTTTGAAGCTGCAACTGAAAAAGCCCTCTAAGTTTGCATCGTGTCTTAGAAACAAGTAAAAGCATCTGGTCTGCTGACCTGAGCAAGTGAGATGGTACATATGGGTGCAACAGTTCCAACAGATAATGTGGAGCACAACCATTATAGGATTTAAAAACAAATACAAGAATCTTAAAATGGATTCGAAAATTAACTGGAAGCCAGTAAAGGGAAGCAAAAATTGGGGTAATGTCTTGCTTGTACCAGTTAAAAATCGAGCAGCAGCATTTTGCACCAGCTGTAGCCAAGCAATGGCGGACTGGCTAATTCCAAAAAGAAGTGCACTGCAGTAATCTAGACAAGAGGTTATAAAAGCATGTATCACTGTTTTAAAGTTGCGTTTAGACAAAACAGGCTTGATTTTTGACAGCCGCCTCAACTGGAAAAAGCAAGATTTTACCACTACGTTTACATGGCTATCAAGTTTTAAAGTAGAATCCATTTTCACACCTAAATTTGCAAGTCCGGATTGATTTATTTTTTGTTTATTCATTAATATTCTTAACTAATTTTAATTTGTCTTTCTTTTATTGCTACTACTTATTTGACATTTTGTAAAGCACTTTGAGTAGCATCCTGTGAATGAAAATGTATTACAGAAAGAAAGGTTATTGTTGTTGTTGTTGTGAAGCCCTCTATTGGTGGTAGACTGGATTGAAGTAAAGGAGTGAATGTAAAAAATATATCTAGTCAGCAAGTAGCTTGAGCATAGAGGTCCCTACAGTCTGTGAAACTGGTAAGAGGTTACAGGTAACATTTGTATAGTTGGTTTTAACATTTCTTCGTATCCCCCATTAAGAAAAGAACCTAAGAGGTTAGATGGTACCTTTAGTGTGAGGTGCATGTCATAGGTGATCTGATTCTAATAACACAATAAAACACATACTGTATCTGATGCAAAAACACCATAATTACACAAAAAGGTCTGCTGATTGGATGAAATATGCATGGAAAGAATGAACACAAAAGAATACAAAAGTAAAACAAGGTCAAATTCTACAGGTTAATGGGCACCATTTTGCCATGGTTTTATGTAGTTTTCCGTTTTCATTTATTTATGGTTTAACCTGATTTGTAGTGATCATTATATTATTACAATGGTGTATTGTCACTCAACAAAGTGCACATGATTACACAAAATACCATTTAACAGCATGGTGACCTCCCACAAAAAGAGGCCTGGCACCTTTGAGAGGATTATGCACTTTTTGGATTTATTCTAGAAAGCTAGAATTTGTAATTTTAACATTTAATTTTGCTGTTTGGTAGAAACTTATTTATTTTTTAATTGTTTCTACATGTTTTATTTTGGACCTTTTGTGCATTCTTGGCTCATTTTTTATTTTTCTTTTATTTCTGTCTATCACTGCAGTGTACTTTGCAATTAGATGTTCACTATAAATGGAATATTTCCTTTGAACAAAAATATTAAGTTACTGGTTATCATATCTGACAAGAAATCTGTCTTTCTGCTACTGAACAAACTGGGGAAATGTGTCTTTCCATATTTTTTTAAAGTGCTTAAAATTCTACTCTGTTGGTTTTAATATTATACTGCGGATAACAGTACCTTTTTTCAGTGGTCTAAAATTTTGTTTTTTGCTTTTAAGTGCATGAAACTTTAAAGACAAATCTATATTGCCTTTTTTGTATACAAAGCACCTAAAAGCTTTAGGAAAGAAGAAAATACCAGAGGTTAAATGAAATTCTATGTAGCTTTTGCAGAAGGGAAAAAAAAAGTTAAGTATACCAAGAACACCGATATTAAATAAATCCTTCCATGTTAAGCTTAAGGTACAAACAAGATGAACGTTAGCATGGGGTGCATACAGTGGCCCAAGTGTTTAATCTCAAGAGGGCTCTTAGAATAACTGAAATTTTCACAGTAAAGCAGTGGAAACTGGGAGGCTGAACTGATTACAGTTTTTGCAGTGTACCATAAATTACCCGGAGGTAAAATGTATACTTGTAAAATATGTAATACAATATGAGAAAGACTAATTTTTCTTTCAGTGCCGTTTACCACTCAAATCACAATACATATAAATTCCAAAAAAATGACCAGTATCCTGTCAGTGTTACAAGTTTCTGTTGTAAACCTTAAGTCACAAAATTATAATCAGCCTTCTTTTTATCAAACAGGCAGTCCAAACCTTCACAAAACAAAGATGACAAACTGTTGGGAAATACATAAGTGAAAGCAGGGCAGTGTTTACAGTTGCTGACATATATCAACTTTTAGGAGATCTAATCTGTTCTTCCACAGTACAATAACAAGTCTGAATTAAGCAGCTACGTATATTCTAATGACTGCATTTCAGTTTACCATTTAGCAGTATGCATAGTGAGCCAATGGTGCAATGGTTTGTGCTGATACTTGAATAAGAGTGAGCAAGTGTACCCTGTGACTTATTGCAACCTCCTTAAGTATTAATTTGTGCTTTGCACCATATAATGCTAGGATAGGCTCCATCTCCTGACAGCCCTGATGGGGATAAGCTGACTCAGACAATGTATGAATAGATAGGACCATGTGTGTTATGATATCATAAGATAAAGTTCTCCAACTCACTTAAATTAATCCAGGGTCTCGATGGAAAGGTTTTGGGTGTAGGTGGAGTTTATGATGGCAGTTCTGGACATTAAAAATGGAAACAGCCATGGAAAGCGTGCCAGCCCTTCAAATGACGCGCAAATACACACTGATGCTCACGTTCTCCATGTGGATTGTTACAAGACCCAAATGAATTAACTGTATAATTTCTTAGCATACCATAATATCTGAAAATAAAGATAAATTGTATTTACGACATTTTCATAATATTATATTTGAAAACATTGGAATATTACACATAATGAAACAGACACTGCTGCTTCTCCCCATGCACTTAAATGATGCATTCTTTCATTATGTGGAAAGGATATGCCTGGAGCAACCATTTGTGTTTTTAATAACTGTTTGGGACTTTTTAAACGAAACAAGAAAGACATTTCTGAACCCACTTCCTATAGTCAGTCTTTGCTGCATAGCCTGCATTAAAATCAATATTTGTATTCCTATTTCCTAATTTAACTTTAATGGTTTATAAATAAGTAACAAGTGTTTGTCAATAATGAGTGCACTCATTCATCCATCTTCTAAATCAAAACATGTCTAAGAGGAGACTGAGCCAATGGCCTTGCGTACAGTCCAGTAAAATGTAATGTCTAGTCTCCATTACATGTCATCTGGAGACATTTAACCTCCTTATACTATTCTTGCAGACTCCATGATGCACACAGATCAGGGCAAATCACAACATCATAAACTGGCATAAACCAGAACAGTCCAAATTATTGTTTTAAAATTACGCAATTCAAAGTAAACCGATCAAGTGCAGAAAAAAATCACCAAGCAAATCAGTAAATGGTACAAAAAAGGTTACCAGGGAACCATCTTTAATAAAAAAAAAAAGAAAAAAAGTAATAAATCACTGTTAAAATTAAATGGTAGGCATGTGATTTTCAATTTTCTGCACTGGATTTATTGTATGCAATTTAAATTGTTAAAATGTAATCCTGCATCTTAAATCCCCTCCACCCTGTACTTCATCAGCTATCTGCAAGCCTCTCATGCCTGGATGGCTGGTGGAAAGCTGTTTTTTGTGAATTAATTTGATTTAGGTGAAAAAAACAATAATCAGTACATAGCTACACTTTCCTCGAAGAGTACAGTACTCATGTGTACCTAAATCACAAACCTTGGATAAAATAACAAACTTTAGATAAAAAAAAAACTCTGGATAAAATACTATTTGAAATAAACTAGCTGCTCAAGGTTACTGCTCTAAATTTTCCTGGTGGATTTTAAATGCAGTTGAAGTTACTTGCCTCTTTAAAATTCAACTGCATTGTGTCACACACCTGTGTTCAGGAGACAACTAAAGGGCTTGAGTACATGTAACTCCACACTGGACAAGGGGGTGGTGAAGTGCACTAATTCTCCCTCTCGATCTTTTACAGACCATTCTAGGGAAATCCCGCCTGGCTCTGGGGCAGCCAACGACGTCACTTCCGGTTCCGGTCCTGAGGACATCACTTTCCCTACTGGCCTTTAAAGCTGCCATCTTGTGGATAATAAGTCAGTTCTTTTTTGGACTCTATTGTATGAACATGTCTATACTTTTGCAACAGTTTTGCAGCCAGGAAAAATTATACAGGTGGCTGCCCCTAATCTTCGCAATGTCTGAAGGTCATTCTTCTTACAATTGTTAAAAACATACTAAAGCCTATGCTGCAAACTATTCAAACTGCTAATACAAATCAATTACCAAAAGAAGTTCAGTTTCTTCAAAAGACATGTTGTTTTGGTAATAAAAAATACAGCTGAACTTGGCTTATTGTATTTGAAAGGTCTAGATACTGGTCACTTTATGGATTTGCTTTATGTAACTACACATAATTGTCACTATCAATCAAGAAAAAATAAAGATTTTCAAATATGATTATAGCATTTTTTAATAAGAGGAACAACTTTCTTAATATAATCAAGAATGGGGGGGAAAAGCTTTTTTTTTAGTTTTTATTTATAGTGAAAAAAACAGTTACAACAAGAAAAAAACGATTCTGAATGTATTATATATAAAAACTTTATTCACCCTTCAAAAATGTGTTCTTATATTTTTATTTAAGCAGTTAACTTTCTTTCTTACTTTTCAGTGAAGACATCATTACTCTGACTTGGAATTACCGTGTGTAAATGATAACAAATTTAAATTACTCCATTTTGTCCAAGTATTACAGTTTACTCAAACAGCCATTTGGCAACAGCAACATGATCTTGAACTAATCTTAGCTGTTATTGCTAATAAAATAAGCACTGCGACTTCAATGATGTATTTTATTCATAAAATTGAAGCTGAGCATTAGTTATGACAATATACATAAATTACCCTTTATAAAACCTGCGGTTAGAATATGTGGCTTATTAATGAACCAGGTTCAGCTAGATGTTGCTGGCAAATTGTGTCCTGGATTTTTTTTTATTTTTAAGAAAAAGTATCAGAGCTGATTAGATCTGGTGCCGACTTATTTCTTGTCTAATAACATGCTGCGATATGGTTGTTGATGAGCTATGAAACGCTGTAAATAAAATCAAAAGTAAATTATATGAACAATAAAAAAAATTAAAAAAATGAAACAACACTGATAACTTAAATATTATTACAGAACTGTTTCAAACCATGCATCAGCAACCCTCTCATCCTATTATTCACATCAAGATAATTTTGTAATTTAGAATCTCAAAAGGGTTTCATTTATATTCAGTGCCTTTATGCACCACCAAATACCATGGCGACTGGAACCATCATCTCTTCAATTGCAAGTGTGCAAGAATGCAAAACAAGGTACCAGAATCGGATTAATATTCTCAGACATTTACTTGAGCTCAACTAAATGGGATGACTCCATCACAAAGAAAAATCATGGTAATAAGAATAGTACTTTTACAATATAGCAAAAAATAATTATGTATCTGGCCAACGCCTTCATCCAAGGCACCTTACAAGTTCAAGAAACCTTACAACTTTTTACTGATATACGTACAGTCCAGGGTCACACAGAAGTCAGAAACAGAAACGGTGGCCATGTGGTTTCAAGTCGAATGCTTTGACCACTGTAACACAAAGATTCATTATCAAATTATTGTCTAACTGAATAATAATACAGTACATTCTTTCCTGTCTAATGTTATCTCTTACAGTGAATTTTTTACTTCCACAACTCCCTGGAAAGAAAAAAATAAATAAAACAAAAACAAAACAATGACTATGAAATAAAAGTAACAGAAAATAAATCATATAAAAACAACATGCAAACCAGACAAGCTACTCATTTGAACGCCTAGAAATATCAAATCAGACTTACAATAACCTACATAAATAATACTCAGATTTAATAATAACCTTCTAATGTTCTAGAGGAACAAAATGTGGTGCAGCAAGGTTTGCATTCACTGTGTAATGCAAACAGAAAAACGTATGAAACAAAAGTGGAGAATGGGCTGATTTTACAGGAATGAATAATCTTTTCTAAAACACTGCACACAAAATGATTAATAAAAAAATCCCCTTAAAAAACTCAACTCATGCAATTACTCCAAAATTTAGCACACCATTTCCAGAAAATCTATACATTTGATGATGGGTCAATAGTTTATGTTCCACTTAATTTCTATAATACATTAGAATAAGACCACAGTTTTAAGCTCAAATAAAAAAGAGAAATCAAAAAGACTGCTAAAATCAGCCTATTTAACCTTAAGTGCTAGAGCTGCAACATAATGTTCGCTCTTTACACTACACACCAGAACACACATTCTCTCTTTTCACACCTCAAACATAGACAAGACACATTAACAGGAAGAGTGTAAAGCAATGTGATTCTAAAGGCAGCCATTATTTGACACTTTGAGGTACAGTAGATTTGTAATGACTTTGTCTATATCATTGCAACAGTGTAAGGTAGACTGTAGAAAATTAAAAATCACAAGTAAAACCAATGAAAAGGTAACACTTAGGGAAAGGGTTAAAAAGATGTTGAAGCTCAGATTTCCATGAACAAACTTTACTTCTAGAATGTTTACATCACAAAATCTAATACTGAAAATAATATTCATGACTTCTCTTTTTAAGGGAATCAACCTTTTATGCATTTTGTACTGTATATCCACATTTTCCATTACAGGAGTCTGGGAAGTTCGAGCCTAAAATAAAAACCAACTCTGGAAGCACCATCAGCATCAGGCCAATATGCTTTTGGTATGTGAGAAGAAAAATTAGTCATATAAAAAACAAGTACACTTGACAAAAATTTTCAAGCCAACCAATGTGGGCTTGAAATCCAGTCTTTCTGAGTCATGAGCAGCAGAACTAACGAATAAACCACCATGCTGTCCATTCAGCCCTTTGGGTATTTAATAACATGGGATACAACTGTGGCACTCAATCCTAAAATAACAGCCAGAGACAGAGAGAGAGAGAAAGACAGAGACACGTAAAGAGACAAAAATGGCCTGGAATTTCCATAACATTAACGCTTGTTTTATTTGTATCCGTAAGTATACAGTTAGTTATAATACAGACAGGTGTCTCAGGTTATGCCAACAATGCAGTCGCAAATGAGCACAACTACAAAAATGTTTCTTTTCAACTGAATGTTAATTCATTTTCATCAATCGACTTTCATTTTTTCCATCTTGAACAACCTAAACTAGTTTAGATGCAGATTAATATGCAGCACCTGTAATTAACGGTGATGCAGATTAATATGTAGCAACTTTAACAGTGAGAATTAATAATGTACACCAAAACTTAACTATTTGCAATCATTTTGCTGTTTCAGGTGCACATGCTGGTAGTATGCTTACTTGTATAGTAAGCTCATTCACATTTACGCAGCTCAATCACCAACTGGCCCTAAGCACACCTTTTAGCTGTCTCATCTCAAGGAATAATGCAGCTGGAAGAGGGAAATTACATGCTTAGCAATTCCTCAGCAAAGACAGCATATCACTGTTGAGGAAACATTTCAGTAATTTGTTTTGGTGATTTAAGATAGAAAAAAAATGTTCCACTGTCATTTTATTAATATGTCTAAAATGTTTTTCTATAAAATAAGTCATTAAAAAATGACAAATTTTTACCAATACTTTCATTAGCAGACATTTAAGAGCAAGTTCCAATTTACATACAAGAATAGTTTGGATTTTTTTTACTCTGCAAAGTAATATACATTGGCACAAACCTTTTGTATATGCCAGACTATAATGTAATAAGATAGCTTTATGTTTACTATATACCAAGAATCTGTTTGTCGAAAAAAAAGCCTCTTTCAGTGCTTAACATATTAGCACATTTAACACATGTCTGAGGGAATTTTTAATTTACAACATATAAAATTCTTGTGCTTTTACTTTTTTCCAGGTTAGGGCAATGTATTTCATAACATTCCCAAACCAGCCTAAATCCACTTGAGTGTTATGAGGGGCCTGAAGGCTATTCTAGCAGCACTAGGCACAAGGCAGGAAACAGCCGTATAAACAATAAGCCAGTCTATTAAAGGGCCCACTCACACACACACACACAAACACATTTACACGGATCCCATTTTGAAATGGCAATTAATCTAAGCAAAGCATTATTGAGGACATGGAAGGAAAACTGGATCACCTGGAAAAAAAATGCAGACCACTGTATCCATACAGAAAATGACTTCACACAGGATTCAAATCCAGGACACTGGATCAGTAAGTCAGCAGAGGTAGTCACTGTGCCACTGCATGATGTTTTAGGTTATGCAATAAGCACTTTCACATTATGACTGATCTTGATTTAATGCTGTGGAACAAAAAAAGTTATTTTATTAACTTGATATGCATTCATTCCCCCTCTGCAAACTCAATGGCTTTGCATGCATAAAAGTAAAACAATTACAAGTGACATGTGAACAACTCTAAAATCTATCCAACTTGCTTTGGATGCAAGATGACCTCCTTTTGAACATCAACTGCTTCATACTTCTAAACTGAAAATTAAAAAAATAATTGTGTATAGGTAATATTACGCATATTGCACAGACAAAAACCTGTCTAAAGCTGCCACTCCCAATATGAAGGCAGTCCTCCCTTATCTGAAGAGTGCAGTAAACAGGCTGGCATTCAGCAACACTAAAGGAAAATTGGCTATATTATTCAATGAGGAACACTGGAACATTGAAACAAAGGAGCACTAGCTACAACATTCAGGCATTCAACTCTAGGTGTTTATCTGCAACAAACCCATTGTCAAACAATACAGAAATACTAAAACAAAAGAATAATTATACTTACAAAATCAAATTAAAAAGTTGCAACTGTCAATGGCATAGGGCCTTATTTGACCTATGATGCTGGAGAGAAGCAAAATAATTATGGTGATACCTTTTATGTATCAAACTGATATGTATTTATAAATTTGCTTTATTTATATATATATATACATACATATATATACAGTACAGGCCAAAAGTTTGGACACACCTCCTCATTCAATGTGTTTTCTTTATTTTCATGACCATTTACAGCACTCCATCACTCTCCTTCTTGGTCAAATAGCCCTTACACAGCCTGCAGGTGTGTTTGGGGTCATTATCCTGTTGAAAAATAAATGATCGTCCAACTAACCTGACTTCTGCACAACACAACTGCTGGTCTCAACCCCATTGATAAAGCAAGAAATTCCACTAAATAACCCTGATAAGGCACACCTGTGAAGTGAAAACCATTTCAGGTGACTACCTGTTGAAGCTCATCAAGAGAATGCCAAGAGTGTGCAAAGCAGTAATCAGAGCAAAGGGTGGCTATTTTGAAGAAACTAGAATATAAAACATGTTTTCAGTTATTTCACCTTTTTTTGTTAAGTACATAACTCCACATGTGTTCATTCATAGTTTTGATGCCTTCAGTCATGAAAATAAAGAAAACACATTGAATGAGGAGGTGTGTCCAAACTTTTGGCCTGTACTGTACATACATAAATATATATATATATACATAAATGTCTCATGTGCTTTATTTAAAAAGAAAATAAAAAACATGCCATTTCCTACGATTTCCAGTTAGTCCATATGCTAGTTGCTGGAGGGAAGTAAACGGAAGTGCTCACATTTAATCAGCTATGTACCTAAGTTATAAGAAACAACCTAGCCAAAACAGATCTGAGGTGCCCTGTCTCATTCAAGGATACAGCCATCAAGGATGTACTAAAATGATGGTATACACATTTTGACACTGGCCTCCTTTCAAGAATTATTTCCTTGCTGGGGCCAAATGTTTCCGAGTCAGCTTTGTGTCCAATCAATCACCAATTAAAGCATGGAGATCCCTTAAATGAATGGGTAGACAGCAATACAATGGAACAGTAACCACTTCTGAACACATAACTAAATACCAGCCTGAAGTGGTTAAGTCTTCCCTTTCCTCTTAATATAGCATCAGGTTAGTTTTGATTCTGACAATTCCATGTTACTGTATTCATATTAATGTAAATATCGGGCTCTGCCTAAAACAATGTCTCTAGAAGGACTATTTACATGTCTAACTAATGATTTTGATTCTAAGTAACTACATAAAATATACAAGCATAAGGAAGTCAATATTCGACTAGAAAGTGATGCACAGAGTACACCGCTCTGGTGTCTCCAGATTCTAAAGGCCTAAGAGTTCAATTTGATGTGGTCTGCTTCATTTGTGTTGTGTATCTCAAACATGCTTTGGCAGGAAAAATGGCTAGTAGGTACACAGTTAACAACGAAGGTTAGTAGAACCCTTGCATAAAAAACAAAAGTGTGTAGCCTAAGTATACAATGCTAATACTTTTACTGAAAAAATAAAATAATGCCATTTGAATCAATAAGGTTATATGTATTTTCTATATTCTTATGTTCATGAAGCTTGATGCCACAAGATTTTTTTACTAAAATTCTGTTATGACTAAAGAATTACTGTGTAACCTTTAAAAAAGTCACAATATTCTTGCACTGGCTTTCAGATGAAATACTCAACCAAGGTCTTTTTGCTTGTGACTCTACAGAAATGGCTGATGCTCTGGAAGCTAGGAATTTACCAAAAAGAATGAAGTGACTACAAAAATGTAACAAGATTCCTCCCTGTACTTAAAAATAGATACCAACCATATTCATATCAAAATACCAAACAGTAAACCTATATTAAAATCGCATTAAAAGGAACGTATTTGATTTCTCTTTGCTGCTGGAGAAGTAAACTGAGAATTTAGCTCCTGTGATAAATAATTTAGTTAAAAAGGCAAAACATGTCTCCAGTTATTCTCAGTGTGCAGAGGTTAGTACCTACCAAAAGTGGTCTAAGGACAAACAACGGGTAAACTGGTGACAGAGTCATGGGCACCAAAGGCTCAATGATGCACATAGGGAGAATCTGGTCTGATCCCCCAGAACAGATTCTGTAGCATAAATTGCTGGAAAAATTAATGCTGGCCATGAGACAAAGGAGTCAGAATACACAGTGCATTGCAGCTTGCTGTGTAGCCATAGATGCACAGCCACAGACGGTAACACATGCTAATCCGTGTCGACTGCCGAACATACCGACAATGTGCATGTGAGCTTCAGAAGTGGACTATGGAGCAATGGAAGAAGGTGCCCTGGTCTGATCAATTACATTTTCTTTCAGATTATATAGAGAGCCAAGTGCATGTGTATTGTTTACCTCGGGAAGAGATGGCGGCAGGATATACTAAGGGAAGATAGCAAGCTGAGACAGTGTGATGGTCTAGACAATGTTCTTCTGGGAAATCCTGGGTCCTGGGATGCATGTGGATGTTACTCTGATACATTATCACTTATATAAAGATTGATTCAGATGACATACACCCCTACATGGCAATGGTATTCCCTGATGGTAGTAGCCTCTTACAGCAGGATGATGTGCCCTGCCACAGTAAAAAAATATGTTCAGCAATGTTTTGAAGAACACAGGGTGTTGCCTCCAAATTCCCCACATCTCAGTCTTATCAAGCATCTATAGGAGGTGCTTGAAAAACAAGTTCCATCCATGGAGGTCCCATCTCACATCCTACAGGACTTGCTGCTAACCACTTGATGCCAGATACCACAGAGGTCTTGTGGAGTATATGCCTTGATGGGTCAGAGCTGTTTTTTATAGCACAAGGAGGAGATGTGCAATATTAGGCAGTTTTAATGATGTGGCTGATCAGTGTATGTATTGTACTTCCAGATTAGTATTAATTGGTTGTCAGCTCTCACATGCTCCTTCGACTAAAGAAAACCCTTTCTGATTTTATCTGAATGAGTAACAGACTATTTAGAGTCAGTCACTGGCCATGGTGCATTAGGCAATGGCTAGATAGGAGCACACCACCGACTGCTTCTGACTCACTAAGATTACATTAAAGAAGGCAACAACAGAAATTTCCTGGAAAAGTCATCAAATGTGACAAGGTCTTAAATCTATCCAACCAAAGCAACCAAACCAAGACTATTGCTTTTTTATTAGTCTGGACACAATTACAACTTGAGATGTGTATAATTTAAACACCTGTGGCTTCAACTTCAAAAATAAACTGCAAAAATGAAAAATCCAACTAAAGTCTTTTGAGCTTTACGACCTTGCTTGCACCACCAGGCAGTTGGCGTTTCTGAATGGCATTGGCTACCAGTATCTGCCTGCATAAAAATAATAACCTTGTAGAGACTGATAAGACCATTTGTATAATTATGCATTGTTTAGAGCAGTGGTTCTCAAATTGTGGGGTGGGCCCCCCGTAGGGGGTGCACAAAGTAACAAAAAGGGGGGGTGCAAAGATGTGAAAAAAAGAAAACAAGAATCGAAAATATGAAAAATACATCTATTGAAACCAAAAAAAATTAAATTAAACCACATTCTGATACTAGAATAATAAATACAGAGTTAGATAAATGTCGAAAAAAGTTAAGTAGGTATAATAAAATATGCATCTATGATATATCAATAATTAAAAAAGAACAAATTGGTATTAGTGGGCTCCTTTCAAAAAAACGTTAGGGGGGTGCGATTAAAACTGTTATGAAAACTCGGGTCGCAAATACATAATAATAATAATACATACGCAAGGTTGAGAAACGCTGGTTTAGAGCTTTCACGTAAAATTAAACAGGGTATCCTAAAAAACCCTAAATAAAAAATGTTCCCTATCTGCAATTAAAAAAGCTAGGGCAGTGTCAGTCAAGAGTTCTATTTGACAATTATTTGTCAACCTAACAATTATAATCATTGACTACCTTGAGCATTTTGCTATTTACTTTCCAAATTCTATTACAGTTAAAGATTAAATAATGTGCTAAAAACACATACAGTATTATTAACTAATCAAATACCAATCTGGACACTGGAAAAAGCAGAAAATGCAGTATTCAAACATCTAAAAAGATTTTTTCCGTCCCATCCTTTTATTAAAATTAATCCACACTTGATTTCCCACAAAAGCTGTGCCTTGCAAACATCATGTGTGTGTCCCTTTTTAATTCAAAAAGCCTAGTTTTGAATTCCACTCTTTCTCATAAGTGTTAAATTAAAAAATAAGGAGTTGTACACATTACAAGAAGCAGCAGTTTTTCTTGAGAAACAGTGTAAGAGACATGTGCCCTTTGATAAAAGACAATAATCCATACCCTCCCACTCAGCTTAAAAGCAACTTTTAAAAAGCTCTCAATAAACAGAATTTCCAGCTATAAGATATCTGGATATAGAATCTTTTGACTCTCACTCTTCAAAAGCAAAATGTTAGCCACACATGTAAAACTTGGAGAGGGCAATTTTCTGTCAATGACATTTTAACATAAAATTAAACTACTTTTTAATATTTCAAAACAAAAAAAAAACAATTAAACTAAAATATAATGTAAATGTCCCTAAAATCAAAAGAAAACATCTTACTGTAATGTTTAAGAAAGGCCATTTCCCAGCCTTCCAAAACTTAAAAAAATGTTCCCAAGTAAGCTATATATGTAATAATGTTCTGTGAGTGACACTGATGACAATTATGTGGTATGCATAATTGGATTAAATATGAAAACAATAAACTCTAAACAGGGCCCCTGTGTTGTGAACTATTCATTACTGAATCCCAGATACAGGTAGCTATGGCATGGTGAACATTAGTGATAGAAAAGTCCATTGCAGGCCATACTCACACATTCATCTACAGTCATTCTCACAGAGCCAAAGCTGTCACCAGTTATTCTAATACACATCTTTGATATGAGGGAGAAATTTTAGAGTAACCATGGAATAAACCCATTTGTACAGGAGGAAAGGTTCCAACTCTGTACAGACATAGCCATGCTGGGAATCAAGCCTATTTGCCTAGAGCTGTGAACCAGCAGTGATAACTACTGTACCACAATAACCACCCTAAAGTAGTAAAAAAACATCCAAAATTGCATGCTCTCTTTCAGCTAAAAACAGATTGAAACATTAACCCCTTAACATATGTCTGCACGGGAGGAAAGGAATTTCTGATTTCAGAAACGAATCTCTTAGATTTGAAGCAACAATCAACTTAGGTAGTTTAAACATAATCTTGTATAGCAGAAATGAGTGTGCCATGGCTATTCCTGTGCACTGCTAGTTAAAATTAATCATTGTACATAGGGAATCTAAAAACACTATTTATACTTTTTCATTGCCAAACCAAGAGACTCAAATAATTTCCTTGACCTATCTCTCAGGATACTCATGTATGTTGAAATGCAGAGACATTTATTATTGTATGATGCTGTCAGATATCTGTACATAAAGATAACTATGCGATAAATATAAACTAAATACATCAGGCCATGTGTTCTGTTATTGTTGACATTAATAACCCAATTTTGTCCATTAAGCAGTATCCTAAAATGCAACATTCTTTATTATTTACATTACCGAAAAACATTTTGTGCTTATTAATAAAATGACAGTGAAGTTAATGTACTGTGCTTTAAAATCATAAACAACTAATAATTTAAAATGGACCACAAATATGTACAGTATATTAACCTGATTCTTAAACATCCTAAAGATTTTTGATAATGATAAACAACTTCACTGAGTTGGAAAAGGCACAATGATGGCACGATATCCCAGCACTGATGAATGAACCCTCAACAGAGACAAGCTGTCTTTACTGAGTGATTGCCAAAGGCTGTGCCAACACTGAAGGCAATGGGAATCGGAAGCAGCAGTTTTTGTCAGTTAAACAGGCATCGGACGATCGAGATTATTGCGGTTATACAGTATTCAGTAACATATGTGCACAAAAGCACACAATAGTGACAAAGTCTATAATGTCAAGTACTACTGCACTCTGTTAGCAATGGCTGCTACATATCCATCCACATTCAAACTGGTTTCCTTTGTTCGTAAACTAAAAGAAAAGAAATCGCAAGATCCAAGTTAACTGAAATTCAGTTGAAAAGAATGGTTGATAGTTTTCATGAGTTTGTTCATATCTGTGGAATTGCCATAACCCAAAACCGCCATTATCAAAGTCCCACCTGTAACACATGAATGGTACCGCACAACTTAATGTAATTATTATTATTAAGCCTATGTAATAAAATGCTACTGTCAACAGTATGGCAGGCTTTGTAAACCTCTGGCCCTTTGTTATGAGGACTTGTCAAGTGCGTGCACATAGGGGACAACTTAAGGCTCTGGTGATTGCAATTACCCGCCACTGGAGGGTTTGGCACTGTGTTCTAATGTTGATTCTCTTCTTTCCTCTGCAGACTGGATGACTGACAGCTGTGACATCTCTGACGCCCCTTCTGGTGTCTGTCCACCTGGACCCGCCTCTTCTTGCCAGAAGGACATATAACAGGAAGTTCAGCCATTTTGAAATGAGTTCACTGGGAATTCCCATCTAAAAAGACATTTCTTGCAATTATTGCTTATTTTCCGCTTTTTAATTATAGAGGGTCACCGGGTGGTGCCCCAGCTCTTTATCACAGTCTGCCTAATCTCTTACACCGACTTAGAACTATTGTGAAATTTACACACTTTTAAAGAGCTGCTTGCTGATGGTGCTGCTAGCAGAAGCTAAAAGGGCTATATGGAAAGGATGGTATGTACTAGAAGATTTGGCTTCTGTATTATTTTGGTCATTTTCATTTTGGCATGCTCAAAAGGGAATAGGGCAATCATGCTTCCACTTTGTTATCGTGGGCCACAGTCATTCATTTGGTGAGAAATGTTTGTAAATGTCAAGCTTGTATCTCACACTTTGTGTATACTGTCAGCACATCTTGTTGTTCTCAAAAAAGTCATGCAAATTTGAAAGTATCATTACTATGATAAGAAATATAATTCACTGTAATCAGAAAGATAGTAGAATGTCTATGACTGCATTTAATCTGTTTCTAGGTAGTGATATGGAGATTTTTTTGCATTAGTTGTGATTATAAGATACAAATGAAATTGTAGCATTTTCTTTTTTTTCCACGTCGAATCCATGTGTGTGTGAGTAGTGTAGAGTAAATGAAAATCTAGAATGGCATCGACATTGGGCAAGAAAGTGAAGCGAACATGCAAAGCAAAATACTCAGTGAGTATTATGTATTTATTTATTGTGAATTGGACTCTTGACCTATTGGTCTTTGATTTTGATGCAAGGGATCTGGAGATCGATAGTCAAAGTCGGTACCTGTGTCAGCTGATCATGCAGCTGATGAGCCTATGGCAACATTCGCCTAGGAGGACTACACAAGACACTTATCAAACTCAGATTGTGATGCAAACAATCTGGAAAACGAAAACAAAAGACAGGTACCTCTTTCAGCTGATTGGTCCCCAGCTGACTATAATGCTGAACATGCTTGTGTAGCTGATATGCCTATTGTAATGTTCGCCCTGGGAAGACTACAAAGTCATTGATCCATGGGAGGCAAGCTGGCAACTGGACTGGACTGGACATCAAATGACACGGTATGCTTGTGGACACTATGGATTACCAGTGTGGCGGACAGCCAGGGTTCTTGCCCAGCCAGGATGCCTATGCAATGGAAGGACTGGGGGAGAGAATACGTACAGGGCATTAGATGGAAGCCCCCCATGGTTGCTACGGCACTGCAAGGTCCCAAAGGGCTTTATGGGAGTCAGAGTTCGGCATACCCTGGTGGGTTCTCTGGGTGCTGAGGGGATTGCAGAGCCCTATGTTGTCAGGCTTCGCTTCATCTGGGCCATCGGAAGTATTCCAAGGTGCAGCATAAAAGAAGCCTGCTGCCTTAATTCCAAGACCCACAGTCAGGAGGAAGGTAGATTAGGAGGAGTGGAGGAGGCAGTGAAAGACAGAGAGTAGGACAAAAAGAGTTGCTGTGTGCCCACTGTGCTTATTGTACTTGAGGCTATGGTGGGAAATGCTTGCTTTAAAGACTTTCCCATAATAAAAGACTCTTTAGTTTTTTAACTTGTGTCTGAGCTTGTTTGTGTTGGGTGTTTGGGAACCTAGAGTGACCCCTGGTGTCCAGATCAGCCACTCAACTACTTCAAGCAGTCTTTTTTTTTCCAGAAAGTGGTTTTCAGTTTATGAGTGACTAGCAAAATACCCGCGCTTCGCAGCGGCAAAGTACTGCATTAAAATTTTTATTAAGAAGAAAATGTAACCTTTTTAAAGTGAGGGAAAATATGGCAATAATTATTTGTTAAGGATCTCTTTGTATACCACGTTGTCAGTTCGGCCCTCCGGTTGTAATATGACCAAGCTGTGCGCTGAGCTTACTCTTGAGCATGCAACTTACAGTTGGCCATGTGAACAGTAATCTTGTTTCAAATCTCACAGCATGGATTGCTGCTGTCATAATCGATTTCAGTTTCATGGTTTGTTTCAATTACGACAGTATTTGCAGGACTTGTGTTGAAGTGACATTCGGCATCTGTCAAGCGTTGTAAGCTTACAACCGGTTTCATCGATAACTTCACATCCAGCTTTTGAGAGTTTAAACATTCATAAACATCAAAGTGTCCACTACTGAAATTGTCACCTATGAATGTAAGATGTTTAAGAGGCATTGGCGGTTGTCGAAAGGTGTAAAATATTTGGCCATTTCGGTACACTTGAAAGCACCAACCGAACAATTCAGCGGCAGCCATCAACTCACATGCAGAACCATAGGTGAAGGGCTTAAGCATTTCACTCTTCTAGTGCTCCTGTGTAGTATAATTATCTCCTGTACCGTCATCAGTCCACACCTTGAACCTGTCCCAGTCATTCAATACATAAGACACAATGTTCTTCCAGATATCAAGAGTGAGCCTGATATGGCCGTGCAATATGTAACACAGAGAATGGAAAAGGTAGGTACCATCTCCGGGCATGGAAACCACTCGGTAAGTGACAGTTCTTTGATCGATGGTGATTACCTCGATAGACATGGTAATGGGGGTTGGAATGATGAAGGAAATGGGTACCTGAGTAATGTAAAGTAAGTGTAAAATACCTATACAATAACTATAATTGTAATAAACAAACAATAAAACAGCGGAGAAGCCGTGGATTAAACAAAAAGGCTGTAGTTATCAGCAGGGAGACGTGAATCCCGTGGCGAAGCAAGGAAGGGAATGTAGAGACTGGAGCGACGGACGGCCTTATATAGGCAGGCAGCCAACAACGTGGGAGGTGATGGGATGGGAGACCCAACGCCGCCTCACATGGTGACCAAGCTGCAGGCTATGGACGTATATATGTACGTAAATAGGATTCAGTTAGCGTTGGGAACCCGTGTACCAAATTTCTTGAAGATGGGCCCATAAGTAACAAAGACTGTTGAAAAATTCAATATGGTGGCCGACAGTGGCATCATACCACAGAAATAAGTACGTACATTGGTTTCGGTTAGTGCAGGGAAGCCGCCTACCAAATTTCGAGAAGATGAGGCCATAAATAAGAAAGTTCAACATGGCGGACGTTGTTGATCGTTACGCGTAGAATTTCGAAATGAAACCTGCTTAACTTTTGTAAGTAAGCTGTAAGGAATGAGCCTGCCAAATTTCAGCCTTCTACCTATACGGGAAGTTGGAGAATTAGTGATGTTGGAAAATTCAATATGGCGGCTGACAGTGGTGTCATACCACCGAAATAAGTATGTACATTGGTTTTGGTTAGCGCAGGGAAGCTGCCTACCAAATTTCGTGAAGATGGGGCCATGAATAAGAAAGTTCAATATGGCGGACGTTGTTGATCGTTATGACCGTTACGCGTAGAATTTCGAAATGAAACCTGCTTAACTTTTGTAAATAAGCTGTAAGGAATGGGCCTACCAAATTTCAGCCTTCTACCTACACGGGAAGTTGGAGAATTAGTGACGTTTGGAAAATTCAATATGGCGGCCGACAGTGGCGTCATACCATCGAAATAAGTACGTACATCGGTTTTGGTTAGCGCAGGGAAGTCACCTACCAAATTTCGTGAAGATGGGGTCAGCCTTCTACCTACACGGGAAGTTTGAAAATTGGTGACGTTGGAAAGTTCAATATGGCGGCCGACAGTGGCGTCATACCATCGAAATAAGTACATACATCGGTTTCGGTTAGCGCAGGGAAGCCGCCTACCAAATTTCGTGAAGATGGGGCCATAAATAAGAAAGTTCAACATGGCGGACGTTGTCGACCGTTATCGACCGTTATGACCGTTACATGTAGAATTTCGAAATGAAACCTGCTTAACTTTTGTAAGTAAGCTGTAAGGAATGAGCCTGCCAAATTTCAGCTTTCTACCTACATGGGAAGTTGGAGAATTAGTGATGAGTCAGTCAGTCAGTCAGTCAGTCAGTCAGTGAGTGAGTGAGGGCTTTGCCTTTTATTATTATAGATGAGATAAACAGGTATGTAATAAGTATGTAACAATTATGTTAATTAACATACTGTAGGACAATGTTCTCAAACTCTGGTCCTTGGGGACCGCAGTGCTGCAGGTTTTCATTCTAACCCTTTTCTTAATTAGTGACCAGTTTTTGCTGCTAATTAACTTATTTTGAATTAATTTTAATTGACTTGTTGTTGAAGACTCAGAGCCCTCAAATGTTTCTTTTTCTTTAATTAGCAGTCAAAAAATAATTAGATATAAAATGAGCTAAAATGTGAGCACCAAACTGTACCCATCGTACAGTATCTGAAAATAAAGAAAGAAGGTCTCAGGAATGTTGATCTGTTCAGGTCCACAAAACATTTTAACAGTCCTCTTAGAAAAGAGAATATAATAATTTTGGAAATGTATGCCATTGCACAATGAGAGCAGCAACAAGCCATGGAATTAAAGAACGGGTTCAATCAATAACAAGAAACAGCTCCCAATTAAGCAACGGGTTGGAGTGAAATTGGTTGGAGTTTGAGACCCTGACTTAGTTGGTCTTCTGTTGGCTCACTCACTGCACATTTCATTCCTGTTTGTGTGCCATTTAAATGAAGAAATGAAGCAATTCAGAGGAACGATAAAGAAATTCAGGGCAACCGATCTTAAAAAAATAAGTCAATTAAAATGAAAGGAAAAGGAATTAATTAGCAGCACAAACAATGCACTAATTAAGAATAGAGTTAGAATGAAAACCTGCAGCCAATGTGGCCCTCCAGAACCAGAGTTTGAGACCACTGCTGTAGGGGTAGAGGAGTGACATTTGTCATAAATATGTATTTTATGTTGATTTATGTGTCAAACCATTGCTTTGTGTGTTTTTTAGAAAACTGAGTTTTTTGGAAAAATATTTAGCCCCAGGACAAAGGGGGAAAAAAATAATTAGCCCTAAAAGAGCTAATTATATTTCATATGGGAACTGCAAGAGGCATACTCAGGTTTTTATCAGAATTTTAGTTGTAATTGGATCTGAAGAACAAGGAGTTTTGTTCATTTTTGTAATCGCTGGCAGATTTTTCTGTTGTTATCAAGTTAGGACTGATATGCAGTGGTATGCACAAGAAGTGACATACTTTCATTCAGCATTAGATTTTGAATCAGGTGTGTTTTTGTCTGCATTCTTATATACTGTAGCTTACTGTTTAAATAACAATATCATAAAATGTGTGGCACTAACATAAGACAGAATTTTACAAGGCAGTGTGGGTTTCTTATTTGTCAAATTGCCTGAACACCCATCATGTCTGAACAGTATTAGAGAAGGACCAAAGATTTTTCTTACACATTCTATAGTTTGCAATACATTTGTCCTTTACTTTACACTTTCATTTTTTCTTGGCTTTCTGATTTAAAAGTTTGGTGTGCTGGCATTTAATTACACTAAGATTATTTTTGTGTTAACTATTTTAGTTTAGTTTTTTTATTAACTTATCTACACTGGTAGCAAAACTTAGGTCTTATGTCCTCTTTATCTAAGTTAGTTCAATTTCTGCTATGATATAATCTTCACAATGCTTTGCCTATAGTTGCCCGATTTAATTCCCACCACCAACTCAGTGTATTTCCATTTCAGGTCTCATTACTGAATGCACAAGTAGTCTTGGATAAGGGTATCTTTAAAATATACATATATTTTGAATGAAAATACATGCTCAGTATGCTAAACTAGTAGGTTGCCCAGGATAAAACTGTGAACCAAACAAACAAATACATGTTTATCTCTGTACACTAAGCCTGTCTTCAGAGAAGAACAATACTGAAAAACAGATTACACAGACTCTGCATTTACTTTCTTAAGAAATATTTAAGTCTTACTTAAAACGTAGAAAATTCTTTGTTTTGTTAGTTGTGGTGATTGTACTTCGGAAATACACAATAGAGTATATGGTGTACCACAAGGATCTATTCTGGGTCCGCTACTTTTTTCAATCTAAAATTAAATGCTTCTATTAGACCAGATTATCTCAAAGCCCAAGGTAAGCTACCACTGCTATGCATATGACACACAGCTGTATGTTTCAATAGCGCCTGATGACCCTGATGCTGCTGGCTTTCTGATCCAATGACTTACCAGTATTTCCAAATGGATGGAGAGTAAATTTCTCAAACTAAATAAGGAAATAAAAAACTAAATCTTACTGATTGGTAAACATGGATATAGCGAGGGCATTAGAAATAAACTTGATTCCTTAGGTTTAAAAATCAAGGCGGACTAAAGAATTTAGGGGTACAGTAATCATTGACTCTGACCTAAATTTTAAATCACACATTAACTTTATTACGAGAACTGTGTTTTTTCAGTTAAGGAATTTAGCAAAAGTTAGACCTCTTATAGCTTTACAAGACACTAAAAAATTTTGTTTTCAGTCAACTCGATTACTGTAATGCACTCCTAACAGGACTACCTAAGAAAGACATCAATCGGTTTTAATTAGTGCAGAATGCAGCAGCCAGAACCTTAACTAGAAAAATTAAATTTGAGCACATCTCACTAGTTTTAGCACCCTTACATTGTTACCCATGTCATTCAGAATTGACTTTAAAATACTGCTAATAATTTATTATAAAGCCTTAAATAACCTTGCTCCATCCTATACTTTAGAATGCTTGTCCCCCTACACACCAAGTTGTAACCTTTAATCTTCAAATGGAGGTCTGCTTATAATTCCACAAACCGAGCTTAAAAGAAGTGGTGAGGCAGCGTTTTCCTGTTGTGCAACTAAAATCTGGAATATCTTACCTATAGAAATTCACCAGGCTAATACTGTGGAGCATTTTTAAAAAACTGCTGAAAACCCATTATTTTAATATGGCTTTTTTGTAGTACATTTTAGTTGTATTCCTAATAGACTTTATGGATATGGAATTATTGTATTCTTCTGAGATCCTCAATCTGTACTAATCCTCATTATTCTCTGCTGTCTTTTCTGATCTTCTGAAGTGGTGCTCTGCACCACCACTACCTCATCAAGTTACCATGCAGCCCCCTGAGGTGACGGCGGATGTCTCATCTGTCCACAAGACCAATTAAGTATTAAATTTATACTTCATCAGGCTTTTTTCGGTTGTGGCTTTGCTATGTGTGTTCAATGAAAGGTGACAAAATTAAAATTGATTTTTTTCAAAGATAGAATGTATATATTTTATTATTTTTATTTTTTATTATATTTGGATTATTTCCATAAACCACTATAACTGAAGTTTGTAATAAACATGTAAATGCAAACTGAGCAAGGGAGCATTTAAGAGGCTCGATCAGGGTCACAAAATTATCAAAGTGATCTTTTGTTCCTTTGTCATTCTGTGTGGAAATTAATTTTCCATCAAAAAGCCAAGACTAAAAAATTATCACCCAGCCATTCATTTCATACATTTTCAATATGGAATGATTTGAGAGAGGGACATTTTCCAGGCAGTATTGGACTCAAGGATGGGATGTTAGACTAAGTTTGAAAATATGGCCATCCAAGCCCCATCACCTGATTTGTACAAGTATAAATAACCTCTCAAAGTTTCATTCTGTGCATTTAAATTATCAATATCCCTTCAACATTTCTGTACTATACCTTTGAGCCAAAGAACTATCAGCCATAATGTGAACTAATCATTGTACTCCTGATGGACTTTAGCAGCCTAACAACATCCTTTCACATAATTCAGCAAGCTATTCTCTTAAATCTACCATCAAGGTGGAGGCCAAAGCTAGTCTGACATGTTTCAGAAAACATAAGGGAAACCAAATTCAGCATGATGCAGTATTGGCAGTAGACCAAGACTGAGGCTTTTATGACTTTGGCAAATAAATAAATAAATAGGCAACAAACAAGGTAAGGAAGCACATCTAAACTAAAAATATACATGGATAAATTTATTTATACATTAATTTCCACTTAATCATCATTTATAATGTATTACTGATAATAACAAACAAAACTAGCAAAATGTTTTTTTTATGAATTACTATTAAAGAAAAAAAAATCAATGGAAAGAAATTCCAGGAAAGAGTTACACCCCTGGGAAGACGTTCAAATGCTTCTAATGCATTTTCCAGGTTAGATATATTTATTCTTGCCAGGACATCCCCACCTCTCTCTCAAAATAGCCTATAATATGTTGCATTCTCAAGCAAGTGAGAAGGTTTTTACGACAATATAAATTCTTGGACTGACCAAACTTTGTCAGTGACCATTCCGCTGAGAATCCTGGCCTATTGAACTGCACTTTCTTTGGGGTGCAGTCCAGCTTTTGAAATTGTTCCCCTTTTTTGCTTAGCTCTAGATAAGCTGGTTTAATCAGTTACTAAATTTAAAAGTGTTAAAACTTCTGAGTGCCTTCAGAATATTATACTGGGAGGATACGCTTTAACCCACACAAATTTAAATGTGCTACTTTTTACAGTCTGGCAGAGAATAAAGCCAACTGTTGCATGGTGAAAATAATATAAATCTTAAGAAATGATAGTAGTAACAAATCTCTAGTGTAATTGATGAACAATGAAAAAAAATACTGTCACATATGAAGCATCTGACTATTTACTCCAGTAAGCATGAGGTATGCTAACAGTGAAGACAGTAAGGAAGCAGAGCTGTGGATATACAGTATTTAAAGTTGCCAGTTACTGTAATGTGCTGTAACGTTACCAGATATATAATTTTAAAGTAACACTTCAAAAAAAATAGAGATGGACAATGCTGGCAATTATATGTTTCTTTCCATTTTCTACACATTTAGGATTTACAGTACACATTTACCATATATTAGGCATGCAGTGTTATTGGAAAAATGGTGGTACTTGTACAGCTGAAACATTGTGTTTCAGAGTTTTATATTGTCTTTTCCAAATGTGGAAGTATGTTTTATTTGTATTTTCCTTTTGCGATTGCATGCTGACACAAATCATCATATACTTATATGTAGCGTCACAGCTTCAAAGTGCTTCTTGACTATAACGCTCCAAGCTTATAAAAAGTCTTCTGGTTTTGGACATTTTAAAGAGCATTTCAAAAAAACAGAATGTTGCCAGTCATTTTGCATTTTGTACAGTACAGGTTTGGGTTTTATCATAAATATATGTTCACTACATATATGTTAGGTATGTAGAATTGCTATGTGACATTACTTCCTGGTTGAATACCCCCCGCCCCATGTATAAACTTACCTTGTTTTTGACAATGTCATGACAAATTATTGTCATGCATACATAATTCAATGAAATTCTTACGTGCATGTCTCCACAGAAGCCTCAACAAATATATACAAGAAATAAATTAAAAGTATTCACAGCATGCAACTTTATATATATATATATACGGGGTGGGCGAAAGTAGGTTTACAGTTCATATGGAAAAAGACATGCAAGTTATTGATTGCTACACTCAAGCACACTTTAATAATAATAAGAAGAAACAATACAAATAAATAATGCAATACTTAATAAATTCATAATAATACAAGAATAAACTCTGTGTTTCATATATTCACACAACTGTAAACCTACTTTTAACCTCCCTTGTATGTATGTACTGTTCCCTGCCTTGCACCTGATGCTTGCTGGGATAGGTTTCAGTTTCCCCTGTGAGCTTGCACTATATAAGAATGTTTAGAAAATGAATGTATGGCTGCCGGAGATACACACACAGATGTATACATATTATCTTCCACCAGTCCTTGGCTGTTCAGATACCTTACGACCTGTGGGTAGAAAGTGTCCTGAATCTACTGGAGCAAGTACCAACAGTCCTCTATCGTTTGCCAGAAGGTAAGAAGAGTGTGAAAAGCAGGATGGCCGAGATCTTTACAGCACGTACTGTATGTGTATATGAGTTATTCTCAATATATGCATAATGCAGTAACTCTAAACAACCATCAGCTTATGCTTCATTGTAATTTTTTGGCAAATGATACATGATACTGCAAATTGTTAAATACTGCCACCTTGTTCTCATCATTTGTACTATAATAATAATTCTTTACATTAATATAGTGCTTTTCTATGGAGCATCTGTATGAATCCCAGGTACTTGGCCTAGGTGCCCTCTGCTTGCAGTGTGCATATTCTTTTTGTGTTTTTAGAAGGCTCCTGCTGCAAGCTTCCTCTTTGCCCCACAACCTAATGACTGTCACTATGGGAGTACTGTCTGTGCCCTGCAATATAAACTGTCTCCAGTCCAGGACTGGCTCCTGCTCTATCCACATTGTGCCTCTGCTGAATGGTTAGTAGTCGGAATGGAACCTAATGGGTTGTAAAGTAACACACACTGAGATGAATGGATAGATATTCGAATGCTTTTTGCAAGCTTACCTAGCAACAATAAAACCCATTTTCATTATGGAATTAACAATATAGAAAAATGCTGCAAAAACGACCAAGGCGATCTGCAAACAAAATTCATGTTTTCAGGGGCATTCGATTACTCGCACGAATTATTCCAGTGGTTTGAAACAAAGCCACCCTGGTGAGCTACAGTTCAACAGGGTACACCCGCCTGTCAAGGTGGACGCGACCCCAGAACCATAGGCTTCCCGATTCCGAGGCCACAATCCCGGCTCCTTACGGTATTTCCTCGTGATACTCGATCGTGCACAAAGCTTTCACTGCATAGCGGCTCGCACTCCCTTTATCTCGACACAGGAACAGTAAAAGAAAACTTCCTCGCATTGTTAGCCGGTGGCACTTGCATTTCTTGCACGTCCTCTTAGGACGGACCACACTACGTGATGCATACCGAACTGAGTACAAAATGCAGCTGTTCTGTGCTTGTCCTTGTAATTTGGACTCGACTCGGGCATGGTGGAGTTGGCGGCGATGAGCTCAGCTCTCCTCCATAGAAAGCTCACCCCATCCCCCTTTTTCTTAAAATGGTTGAGGCAGTCGGCACACTCGATGCACACGTAAATCATTCTTCTCCGGTATATAAAATACAGAAGGGACAATGTGACGCATAGCGAGAGCACCAACGAGTAAAAAGAGACAGAAGGCAACTGTCTGTCACCCGTGCTACAGGCAGGTCCACGTCGAAGCCGAATAGTGCTCTGCAGCGGTGCGAAACCCATGCCACCGCTACGCTTTTCAAAATGCCACACGATCATACCGTTCAAAGAAAAAAAAAGATAACCCTTCCCGAAGGCACTCACAAGAATACTAAATGCATCGTCATCGCCTTACCTGCGAGCCTGTCACTCAAGAAGACAAGAGCCAGCGCGTCTGTTTGAATATACTGGCAACCCCGCTACCCAGCGGTTAACGCTGTACTGCCGCCTCTTTCAGTCCCGCAGCGCTAATTCAATCGCCGCTGTCAGCAATCCCTACCAAGATTTGGAGCTCATAGAAAGGCGGGGGGTGGAGAGACGAGCAGGAAAAATTGCCCTCGTCCACTCGCATACGTCGCGACTGTCACGCTACACTAGAGCGACAGTCCTCAGAGTGTTAAGAAAGCTGCAAACATTTTAAAACGGCGATCAGACGTGCGTGACGTTATTTTACTAGAACGCGCCGAGCGTGCAGCCGTCTCTTCTTCCCTGGCAACTTAAATGATTTGTTCCATCTCGATTTAAAGGGGAAGACTTTACATTTTGCCCGACAAAAAAATAATGTTCGCAACACAGTCTTGTCACCAAACATATTCGCGCATCACTTTTATTTCCCTTTCCAATGAGACAAAGCGTGTGTGCGCCTCGGCATCCACACAAAGAGCTAAATGAGTGCTGGGTGCACAGGTGGCATAGAACGATATTAAACCATTCGGAAAGTCTCCCTGATTCAGTTCAGGTTCGCAGGGCATAGAGTCTGTGGGTGTCCACTCCAATAACATTTCAAAGCCCCCCTCGGGCAGTCTGGAATCTCCAATAAATTAAACCCGCGAGTCTGTGGGAAAAAAACACCCAAGCTGACATGAGGAGAATGTGCCAACTTCACACAGACACACATAGGAGGGGCATTTACACCCAGGACCCAAAATTCGCGAGGCAGTTCTCCTAACCCCTGCACTGATCCCAGTTAATAATGAATACATTATAATATTGAAAACATTAACCATCACATAAACAATAAAAGTTCACAATACTGCATAAACTAAATACCCTTTCATTTACCAAAAAGCAAAGAGCACTTTGTTTAGCAGTCACATTGTAGGATTGAGTTTGCAGGGTTAAGAATGGCATGTTTGTTCAAAACAAAGATATTGATCAGTCATAAAATCAAGGCTACTGACATCTGATGCATATATAAGGACAAGGTGGCCTCAAGGGTAAGGTGAAAGGTTAAATTGATAAATACAGTGTATATCCATTCACTCACAGACAATACTAGTGTTGTTATGGATTTTCCAGCCCAATATAAATTACCCTTAAATAAGGTGACCAGAATTTTTTGGGCCAATCCGAGGACATTGGGGGGGCTAGACTACAGTCTCTAAACACCACAAAGTACAAAGCGAAAGCTTATCACGTGATTTCTCGCCAAAGTTGCAGGATGCGGTAAAGCATAACCTCAGTCAAAACACCGTGTACGCGCGCCAAGTTCAAATTATCGTGGTGATGAGATACATTCAAAAAAGTGAACCAGCTGAAACCGGGGATGAAATCTTAAACCGGGGACAAAACGGGGACATGTTTCTGAGTGGGGACAGTTGTTCGAAAAAGGGGACTGTCCACGGAAAACGGGGACGGATGGTCACCTTACCTTAAACAGATCATGTGGTCAGTTAGGTTCAAACACTTTAGCTTTATGCAAGGACCTTACACCATTGGTTAGAATTTGTATTTTCCTTTCCTGCTTTTCAATAATAAAATTGATGAACTGCCTTGCTTACTAATTGACTGGGCATGACACCAACGCATGGTGCTTTAAGGATTTAAGCTGTTTCTCATTCCATATTCTTGTTTTGTTTAGTGTTCTGCTTTATGTGAACTTTATTTGAAATAAACAATCCATGTATGAAACTTTTCAGGCTGTTTGGCCTTGTTCTAGGTGTGAAGAGATACCAAGAGGGTATTTTCCTGCTATCCAAATATCATTTTGAACTTGTGCTTATGTGGGCCTATTACTGCAGCAGCAGGTAAGGATACCCTATGTTTTGCTGTACCCTGTCATAGATGGGGTGCCAGTCCATTATAGGGTAAAGTAACACACACAGACACACAAAATGCCTCATGCAAGGCCAGTTTAAAGACTCCTTTCGATATCAAATGTACCTATTTGGAACTTGGGAAAGAAATTAGTGTACACAAAGAAAAAAAACAGATACAAACAGAATGTGCTAACTCCACACAAGCAGTGATTAGCCCAGAGTTTGTGAGGCATGATAGATAGATAGATAGATAGATAGATAGATAGATAGATAGATAGAT
>JANRMT010062819.1:61650408-61662104 GCA_026402145.1 Polypterus bichir lapradei
AGATAGATAGATAGATAGATAGATAGATAGATAGATAGATAGATAGAGCATTCTATCAAGTGGAGAGCATTACCTAACTTGGCTGGATGGCCATCATACAAGGGCGGCACACATAAATGCCTTTCCCAATCAGAGTGAAAATATACTAAATGGTCTGGGGGAGACTGTCTGCCATGAACAGTTGTCTGGCTCTGGTTTAGACACCTGCAGGGTTGCTTGGGATTTGTAGTTTGGGAAGTCAGCCCTGTTGGGTTCCTCAGGGGTGATTAGAGGAAAAGGGGTTGCTGCAGACCTCTGAAGCTCCACAGTTCAGTATCTCTGCTGAACAGCCAATTGGAGTGCACGTTTATGTTACATGGTTGTCACTGAGTCAGATAACCCGTAAGTGCTTCCTGGGTGCAATGTTCTATCACTAGAAGTACTCCCAGGTGCAGCTTAAAGTAATGATTACACAGCTGCTTTTCATTCTTGTAATATGGGTAATCATTTTGAATTTGAAAATGTGTGCATTCCTCAAGAGAAGATCCTTAGAACCACTGCTGCCTTGCAATTCTACAGACAATGGTTCACATTCTAGTCCAAGCAATTTTTCTGTAGACTTTGCATGTCCTCCTCATGTCCACATGAGTTAGCTCTGTTTGTTAAGATCATGCACATGCTACAAGGCAACATCTCCAGTGTTAAGTTATGTAGTATTAGATTCATCGTTCAAAATTGACATATGTGGAATATATACACTTTCATATACACATTTTAAGTGTTAATTTAACATTGGCGATTTAGTTATGTAAATATGAAGAAGAAGTAGGCATACCCTATAAACCATGCTAAGTACTTTATATAAGAAGCAGCCCAATCCCTACTCAGAAAAGCAGAGACATAGAGGGCTGGCAGGGGCACCCAGATGACCACAAGGCTGATAAGCAGCTGGACCTGCTTCTTAGCTGGGGAAGTCTAAATCATGTTTCTCATGTATAGATATGACTCAGGAGGACTGGCACAAAAAGAGTGATTCACCATCTAGTCACTAGGGGCAGCACATGCTCCATTACCGGGAAGAATAAGATCATATTGCCCCACTTCACGGCTTACTACCTGTCATTGTGATCTGACCCTTTAAAGGTTATGCAATGTTCAGGAAAACATGGGCAGGAAAATCACTAAACAGAGCTGTAGCCTGCTTTCTTTGAAGCCAAGGAGATCCTCTGGTGACTACTTAGGTGACACACTGATGGGGTTTAAAACTGCCTCTGGACAAAGTTACACATAATAGTAAGACTGAATCTATAGAATTGAGAGGAGGGAGAAGGCAAAAATCTCGCTTGTGGAAATAAGAACAAACAGGGTCTAGAGTACCAGAAAAAGACAGATAAAGAAGTGAAAGGGAAAATATGGCATTTAAGAGCTGGACAGATGGAGGACATATTTTCATGGGGTATACACCGTCCTCACAAATAGGTTCTTTTATCTCAAAATTAATACCAGATCAAAAAGACACACACACAAACACACATCAAAACAGGAGACAGAGGACAAAGCATTTAAACAGAGAAAAACATTTTTTGCTGGTTTAACTTATCACATACAAGTAGTTATTTCTAAACACGGAACACGTCATTATCAGATCATCATATTATCATATATAAAAACAGATAAGTGCATATGTTTCCTTTCTGCCACTGAGTTTCCTTTCTTACTCTTTACATGTGCCCAAATGCTGGATGGCTTGATGACTTCCAGCATGACAGCTTGCAGATGTTAACTCATGAAGACACAATAGATATGAGCAGCAGCATATTGTAACTGCTCCATTTTTGTCATCTCAGTCAAATATTATTTACAACATCTGCCCAATAAGTGATGCAATTAAATATATGCCCCATTTTCCCAATGTAACTAAATGGTCTAGTAAGTCTGAAGCCTTCTTTTCTTATCTTGCTTTCTGCTTTCCTTCTGGATGTTTACATTTCAAAGGGGCCTAGGTTCTGCAGCTCATATAGTGTTGTACATTTAAAGTACAAGCTAAAATGCTTTTACATGCTTGTATATATGCAAGCTATATTTATGTGTATGGATATTTATAGATACAGAATATCTGCATAAACAATTAAAATATAAATCGCAGTGACATACTAATTATTGATTAAATTTACTGCAGACTACAGATGAATTGTCCTGCCTACTAATATAAAAGGCATAATGTCAATGCTAGGTGCCCTTGAAATTCATGTTTTGTCTTATTCTTTATTCCTATTTTATTTTGTTTTACCTTGTGTGCCCCTCCATTGTGTGAACTTTATTTGAAAGAAACAATCCATATTTTAAATTTTTAGATTCTTTGGCATTATTATGAGTGTGAAGGGACACCAATAAAGGGCTTATCCTTCCACAATCAGACAGTATATGGCATGCTTTTCTGTATCCTGTGATAGATGCCTGCTAGTGAGTCCATCATAGGGCACAATAACGCATACACCAAAAATCACTCATGCAAGGTCAGTTTAAAGTTACCTGTTAATACCATTGATACGTAGGAAAGAAATCAGACTAAACAGAGTATAAAAAACAAAGCCACTAAGAAAATGTGATGATTCCACATAAAGAGTGATTATACCAAGGTTCAAGCCCATTAATCTGCAGGTCTGAGGCAGACATCCTACTATACAGTATGTGGATATGAAGGGATACTGATATGGAGATAGATAGATATCTAGCACCCATGCAAGGTCAGTTTAAAGTCACCTATTAATATCTCTCTATTATGATAAATAAAATCTTGGGAGATGAGACTTTTTATCCTGCGACGAGACGTGATCTTTTGAAGAGAGACACTTTCACATCCTGCGAGATGAGACATTGTGCCAAGAGATTTAACCATGCCCGGGGCCAGAAATAAAAAACAAAGAGTAGATGACAAAGTAGAACATCATAAAGAATTCAAAGATGTTGGCGTGATACACATGCAGAGCAGGTTAGAGATAATGGAAGTATGAAAATTCGAAAGTCTCAAAAAAATTATAGTAAAGATTGCATTAGCGCAAACAAATGGAATTTTTTACTTGGTGAAATAACAGAACAGCGAAAAGAGATCGAATATATTGTTCGGATTTAAACTTTAAGTCGGAGACTCGTAGATCGTCTAATTTGTGTTGCCATCAGGGAAAAGTAGTGTTTCTTCTGAATGAAGAGGTGTATCCGCTAGAATTAAAACATTGGTTGTTTGGTGAAAGTGAAATTCCACGAGAGAAAATTTCAAGCCCCACGAGGCAAGACTTTATGCAAAGAGATTTGGAAAAGTCCTGCCCACATCTAAAACATTTACAACCACGCACACGGTTCAATCATTTCTCATTTGTGTGCATGCTATTGTCAAACATAGTTTGTGTAGAGAGAAAGAAACGATATTCACTCACGGGCAGTTATACGTTGTGTTGTCATGATGTAATTCCAAACACAGAATCAAAATTCAAGGTGATATTGATGAAAAGCTAAAAGCAAAAAGAGATCGAATATATGGATATAGGTGATGTGACAGAAGTATGTAGATATTGTTTGGCTTTAAACTTTAAGTCGGGGACTTGTAGATCATCTAAATCGTGTTGCCATCAGGGAAAAGTAGTGTTTCTTCCCAATGAAGAGGCCTATCTGCAGACAATTAAAAGTTCTGTTGTTTGCGAGCAGCATAGACGCAAAGTTGCTGGTGTGTAGCGCAGGCAAGGGGGTTGGCGAGCGAAGCAAGCAGACACATTTGTCCAAGGTGACTTAAAACATCTGAGATATAATTGGTTAAATTTCCCTTTGTCTTCTAAATTGGAGTGCAGGTGGATGAAATGACTTGCTCAAGGTCACACGGTGTCAGTAGTGGGATCTGGACCCACAACCAGAGTGTTTGAAGTCCAAAGTCTTAACTACTACATCACACAGTACACATCTTTAGAACTTAGGAGAAAATGTAGTTTTGACAGAGAAACAAAAAATCAGACATAAAGAGAATGTGCAAATTTTACACAAACATTGAGTAGGCCAGAATTCAAGCCCATTAATCTAGAGCTCTGAAGCATAATAGATAAGCAGATAGATTATCATTATATGAACAACTCACTCTAAAGCACAAAAAATGTCTGTAGCCAAAACTATTCAAGTGCACAGTCTTGCTTGCTTACCCTGTGTAATTCAATTCTGATATGACTAATCTGCAGTATAATTAAGAGTTTTTTTAGTCTTAAAATAGTAGGTGGTTTATATTAAAAAGAAACAGAGTAAAATGACATTAATACACTTTTTAAGGAATTTGCATTGTAATAAGAACAAACTTATAAACAGATGCCAGTATTAATTAATGAGCAAAATAATCTTGTGATGTTACATTATGTGCAATGAGAAATCAAAATTTTAAATACTTTAATTTTACAAATGTCACAAAACAAATGACATACAGTATGCACATTTTTCATTAGGTTTATGATTATTTACAAAAAAACTGGAAAATGAGTTAACACTGTCTGTATGCAGTGACAATTATAGTGCTCCATGTTATTTTATTTCATTTCATTTCGAATCAGCTTTTCCTTGGCAGGATCGTTGTGGCGCCGGGTAGAGCTAGACTGAACAGGCTGAAGTATTCCCTGCAACTTTTTTGCTCCTCCTGGGGAATTCCCAAATGCTCCCAGTCAGTCATGAGATATAATCCGTTCAGTGTTTCCTGGGTTCATCACTGGTTGTTCTTCCAGTGGGATATGTCTGACAAAAGCATCAAGGAAAGTGCCTAGTGGTACATCCTAACTACTTGACCAAACTGGCCTAGCAACTGGCCTCACTATTTCCAGAACAGGAGTCATTTTACTCTAGCATATGTCTGAGCTCCTCAGCCTATCATGTGCAATAAGCCCAGTAATTCTGCATAGGAGCATCACTATGACTGCTTGCACTCATGATCTCATTCTTTTTCTACCCAGTGCTCATGACCATAGGTAAGAATGGGGATGTGGGTTCACAGGTAGATTGAAAGCTGCATTCAAGTACATAGCTCAGTCTTCAACACAATATTCTCAACTTTCAAAAAATTGTTGAGACTGCTCATCATTCTTTCTCGGAAAGCAGTGGGTTGTTCCCTCAATCAGAGGTAAGCAGCTACCCTAACTGAAGAAGTTCATGTGTTTCTAGATGTGGTTTACAAGAATTACAACACACCCATATGGTGAATTTTTAAGATTATTAAATGAGAATGTATGGCAAATTCTTAAAGTTATAACATGAGTCACTCAGCCCTTTAACAAGGTTTTCATTCTATTACACAGTTTTTTAGCTTTGTTAATATAATGAAAATCATTTTAAGACAAAGTAAATGATGTGCCACCCAGTTTTCCAGTACAGTGTTGCAGGGAAAGTGGAGCCTGTCCCAGCAATCATCATGTATAGGGCAGGAATAAAACTTGGACAGGGCACCAGTCCATCACATGCTAAACACAAACAGTAGGGCAAATGTAGCAATGACAATTCAGCTATCTGGCACTTCTTTGAAAAGGAAACAAAACACCCAGAGGGAACCCACATGAACACAGCGAAAACATGCAAACTTCATGCAGGGGGCATTTGCCACCATGTCACCCTAGACATTCAATTATAAAACGTTTCCATAAAATCAGTAGTCATATCTCAGTTAACAGAGAACTAAACTTATGTAAGTGTGCAATAACTGTGTCAAACAGTACAGTAAGAGTTTTCAGAGAGAAGTCTAGAAAAGATTTGCACATTTTCATCCCAGACAAAATGATTTCCTGATGGCTCCAGCTGTACTTTCTGTTAATCGGGCATTTGTGTAAAACTGGTGTGAAGATCATGTTGTTACAGCTGCAGTATTGTAAGCCTCACTGTCTACCAATACTGTAGCTGCACAGCTCCTTGTTTATGTGGAAATGATAATGAAGTCTCCTCAAGCTTTGCTTTCAGACAGTGTTATCAAGTGGTTAAAGATTTGGACTTGATTCTCGCAAACAAAGTTCCTCTTTTCAAATTTGGTACATTGACTCTTTCTGTAAGAGACTTTGTGATTAGATATTTAGACTTAAAATGTGTTATTTGTATAGAGTCCAAAAATGTATTCATTTAACTTCATTTTTGGTTAGTACTGCTGCCTCTTGAATCCAGTTTGCTGTGTTTGAATCCTGTAACCACTTGTTGACAATACAGACATCATTACTAAACTCATTTTGATGTATTTCTGTCTTTTAATTTGTTTTTCTTTCGTAATCGTGTCAGACAATCTCTGCTAGAGTTCAGTAAATGATTAACAGCATCCTACTGAGACCAAATGATCACTGTTAAGAGTTTATTAGATTCTAATAGAGTTGATTTAATGTTGTCAATGTTAATGTGATATACAGTTTCAAGGATTTTCAATAAATGATAGTAACTGATTCTTGAAAAGTAGGATGATTATGAAACAATTACCAAGCTTGGTTGCACAATTGGGCAGCACAGTGGTAGTCTCCACTTTACTTTTAGTGGATGTTGACAGTATAGACTTTTCCTGATTATGCTTAGAGCCAAGGAGGAGGTGACCTCCGTTTTTTCTCATTCTCAGATTCTGTTGCTATTTAATGCCAGTTCCCACTAGCAAATAAAACAGAATTCTGTAGCCTCAGTTCTTTTCTGAGGCAGGGCTTTGTGCATATTTTCCGGTGTCAAGCTTCTTGGTGTTATGTATTGATTCCGAGTTATATGCATTTTATGTTTCATTGTTGTTTTTCATAATTTTGAGATTTTTTTAATGTCTATATGTTGTATTGTTGATTTCACATGTGATTTGTAATTGGGTAATGTAACATTTAAATTTAGTTATGTTCCTTGTTCTTTTTTGGGGGAGCTCCGGGAAATGGGGCCACCCTGATGTCACTACTCCTCTGCTCTCCTTCAAGCTATTTAATTTAACTGAGCAGGCTCAGGAGTAGGGAATCATTTGTTTTTTGGAGTTTCAGTGAATATTATATTTTCTGTGTCAGACTTTCTGGATTGTTGATTAAATCTCGCTATGTTTTAAGGATTCTTATTTTTGGATAACAAATTGGGATTTGTTTTTTGTGGATTGCCTCTTAGGCATCTCTGTTGTGCTTCTTTTGCGGTCTTTTTTGTAATGTGCTATTTTTGTTAATAAATATTTTATTAATAAAGATATCTCATTTGCCTTTTACTATTAGCTGAGGTTTACAATTACCCTCACCCTATGGGGCTTTTATTACATGTTGGTGATATTTATACTTGTTTTGTCAGCTCCTTATTTTTGAGCCTGCTCCAGCTGAGGCCAGCAGGTACCCTGAGGGGCCTGGCTGAAGTCATGTTAACCTCTGTTGGACAGACCAGTGAAGATCCTGGCAAGCCTGAGAAGCAGCTTTATGAGGTCTCACACTATTTTGTCTTGGCAGAAACTCCATTTCATGGCCCATGGCTATTTCAGGTTTTTCTAAACATCTCTTATATCTCAGCATTTAGTCTGTTATTCAGATTTTGATTTGCATTTCCTTTTTTTTATGATTTCTAGGTTTGGCAATTTTTTGTATTTAAATTTTTTTGTGGTTTGTTCTTATATTTTCTCTAGTTGTTTTTTTTAATTATTACTTATTCAATATTTTTTTCTTGGGTTTCATTAATTTAGTGTTACTGTTGGCATTTTTCTTTTAATGTTTATTTAGTTTTCTGTGGACTTTTGGGACATTGTTTGCATCCTTTGTGTGTTTTTTTTTTAACCTTGGAGAATTCATGTTTAATGTCATTGTATTTCCATCATTCTCTGATTACAAGTTTGGAATTTTTTCACATTATACCATGATGCCATTTTGTTTGAACAGGTGCACCACTATTTTAGAATTAAAGTGTGACCGTTGTTAAGGCTATGTATCCTTGGATACACCGGGAGTACGCCACCCCTAATGTCTTCAGATCAGCAGCATTTAGGTCATCACAAACAATTATGAATCATCTGTGACTGGGATACAAAGAGCTTTATTATTAAGAATTTTGACTTATGATAACGTTTAGGGTTTTTTTTTTGTTAATTTTAATCCATATGTTAGTTTATCATTAGAAATGATCTAAAGGACTAGTTAGTGATGACAAGGCAGATTATTGGAGCTGAAGATACCCACCACAGCGCCTCATTAGAATAATTGCAATGTGCAGTTTTCAAACAGTACAGACATTATTTCAAAGGGTTAAAGTTGTTGATCTGAGTGCAGATGGCAACCCATTTTTTATTCCCTACACTTGTCGAATTAATTATACTTATGCTGGACAGTTTGTAGAATATAAGGGACAGTTCTACATGGTGTATGCTAGGAGACTGGAATTTTTTTAATGCCAGTATCATCTTTGAGTAGAAAAAATGATTCAATTCTGCTGAACGAAAAGTATGTGGAACTTCAAAATATTCTAAACCATACTCTTTGCTGGATCCACACTTGCCAACCACAGTGCCATCCAAGGGTGTTACTTCAGCTGGTCTTCGTTTTAAATTGGAAGAGCAAATAACAGCCCAAACCGAGCCTTTCCGGATAAACTTATAGCTGATGAAGTGCAGAAAAGAAGCACAGATAATTAAAGTGAAGACATTCATCATTAACAAAATACTTATAAATTAATTAATTTCAAAACACAGTCAAAGAAAAACATGATTTTATATAAAGGGAAGCCAAAAACAGAAGCAAAGAAAGATGGAAGCTTAATAAACAGCAACAACAATTTGACATTAAACAAGACTTTACTTGAGCCAGGGACAAAATCCTGGCTAAACCATAACACCAACAGGAGATTCAAGATGCCTTTTTTAAGCATTTATTGGTTGAAGGTAAAAGCTCCATATTTTTAAAAAGCTTCTAATAAAAGCCAGATTTCCCCCAGGGGGCAAATAAAGATCTATCTATCTATCTATCTATCTATCTAATGAACAAGCATTGGGTAGTTCCAGAAAAAAAAACAAACAAGAAAATCAGATCTGCTTTACTGCATTGATCAGCACTACTGCAATGAACAATAAAGGGAAACAACTGGCATGGCATTGTGATCTTTGAAAACTTGCATATTTAGAATATGTTCTAATTTTTGAACAAATGTCTTACAGTTTTAATGTATGGATCATTGTCACAACATTAGTTGCATGGAAACCTATACCATAAAAACATCAATACAAATACTTTATGTAACATAAGGAAAACAATGGTTCTCATTTTTCAACAGCACCCAAATAGCCACCTTGACGCAAACACATTCAGACAACCTAGGAGTGCTACGTCCTGGTACTACACCTGATCAGCTCATGACTACAAAGCACCACAGAGGGTGGTGATGTCTGTATGAAATATTACTGGAGCATAACTATGTTCAGGAAATGTACAACTAAAGTGTTCTTAGAAAGACAAACAGTATTATTTGAGGTCAGAATTTTGGCAAATTGTATCAAACCATTAGAGCATGTACCTCTAGTTTTAAGGACAGCTTCTATCCACAGTTCATAAGGTTACTGAATAAATGTTCATGTTGACAACTTCATGAATGTTTCTTATATATATCATCTAATGTTGTGTTTAATGTACAATCTTATATTCAGTGCCTGTGTTGTATAAATGATCTGTTGTTGGTATTGAAGCAAATCAGAAAATTAAAAAGGAGACAACATAACTAGAAGGGATAAGGCAGAGACAGACACAAAGGCAGAATACCAGTAAAAGACAAACTATATCAACACTCTTAAAATTACAAAATAAAAATCAAACTCAAAAAATTAAGAAAGCAAAGATTCCAACAAAAAAGTCTTCTCAGAGGCACCTTTGAGCTTTTACTAACACAAACAAGAAATAAAGAGTTTATTTTAGGAAAGAAATTCAACACTTGGACACTATGAGCTCTCTGTGTGTCACCATCTTAAATAACATTTGCACAATGATGTCATAAGTCATGCCCATGTGATGTCACACACCAAGTTCATGTGAGCAGAAACGGGTGTCATTACGATAAACACCATGCCTAAACACTGCAAAATGGTGTCTATCATAAAAACAAAATAGCATATTGAAACATAACAAAACTAATTAAAATATAATAATAATACTTTAATGTTCTTAAATAATAAGAAAAATATAATGCAAGACTCATGCATAGGTTCTTGACACGTATTGTACTACTATCACAACCCTGCAAATAACATTTTTTTTCACTACATAAACACAATTGTAAATTTAAATTTTAACTGGACAGAATAAACTAATACATTTGTACATGACTGGTAAAAAAATTCATGAAATGACAGACTTTTTTTCTTCTTTCACTTGTTGAGAGTCTGTGTCTTTAGCCAAATAAATATTCTTTGCACTGAGTAACCTAGATCTCCTGCTACAGTTTAGATGCTGGTAAGGATCTGGACAATATATTTTTGTTTCTTGAATTGTGTCTGGGATATTAAAACTCTAAAGACTTTCATTTGTCAACTAACACACCCTCTTTGCTAAATCTCTTCTTAATTATTTCATCAGTTCTTTTTTTTTTTTTTTGCGAGAGCTAAATCCCTTTAAAAGATGCAAAACACCTCTGTAAACCATGTTTTAAATACACAAAGAGTTTCAACTACCTCACTACAATTGCCCTGTGTATTTCAGAACCTAGCTGGACATAAGGTAAGAAGTAGCATTAGCAGAGATAGCAGAAAGATAGAAGACAGAGGAGCAACTAGTCAGTAATAAGTATTAACTGAATCCTGGTCTCTGTGTTCATTTGTTCTTTCAAGCTACTGTACTGCTGAAGCTGCTGAAAGGAATTTTTTTTAACTACTACAAGATCCAATAAACAATAACACACACATATGTATATACATATTGTGAAGGTTGCCCCGGACACAGACAGGCAGACACGTTAATGTCACCCACAAACACAGGTTTATTTTCCATTTTCTACAACTCCGCTCACCAACCCCCAATACTCCTCAGTCCAGGCCACTCCAATGCCTTCTCTTTTCTTCTCTTTTCTCTCTCTCTCTCTCTTCTCTTTTCTCCCTCTCTTTTCTTCTTCCGACCACCTCCTTCCTCCTCCAGACGTTGCCACTCTTCCACCCGACTCTTGTCAATGACTGGAGGGAGGCGGCCCCTTTTATAGGAACCCGGATGGGCTCCAGCTGCTTCCCGGCAATCTCCCGCTGACACACCCCCGTGTGGCGGAAGTGCCGGCTGCGCACCCGGAAGCCGTCCGGGTGTCCCCTGTCGTCTTCCCCCCGGCACTTCCTGGTGTGGCGGAAGTGCCGGGCTCCCGGGATAAACCGGCATCGGGGCGCCGCCTGGCGGTGGCCACGGGTCCCTACAGGGCTGGGCTTCCAAGCCCTTTACCCGAGGCCCCCTACATAACCAGGACGGACGCCCCCTCGCGGTCTGGAGGAGGCACCAGCCCTCCTCCGGTCCTCCTGGGCGTCCCGGCCGGGCTCCAGCCCCGGCCGGGGACCACACGGGATAAACCGGCATCGGGGCGCCGCCTGGCGGTGGCCACGGGTCCCTACAAGGCTGGGCTTCCAAGCCCTTTACCCGAGGCCCCCTAAATAACCAGGACGGACGCCCCCTCGCGGTCTGGGGAAGGCACAAGCCCTCCTCCGGTCCTCCTGGGCGTCCCGGCCGGGCTCCAGCCCCGGCCGGGGACCACAGTGCCCCACCGCTAGCGAAGACACA
>JANRMT010062819.1:61669498-61722489 GCA_026402145.1 Polypterus bichir lapradei
TATATATATATATATATATATATATATATATATATATATATATATAGTAAAAAAGAGAGAACACACAGCATAAAGGGTTGGGGTTTCCGGCCCCGTATACTGTACAAAAAGAAGCAAAGTTCTGTTACAAATCAGGTCAAAATTATAAACATAAATGTTCATATGCGCGACGCCCTTCCAAGGCGTCGGCGGCCATTTTATAGAGGAGGAGCCGGAAGTGGAGGAATGCTGGGAAGGAAGCGTGAGGGATGACGGGATTGCTGACATCAGGGAAGATGGCGGAGGAAGGGCGGAAGTGGACGTACTGCGGGCAGGTTATGATGGCGGAGCGTCTTTTTCACTGGAAGAGAGAGCAGAAAGGTTAGTACCCCGCCATTCCCTGCCGGCGAACGTCTTTCGAAGCGGTTTCAGGTCCGTCCGCGGCCTCCTACTTGCGCATGCGTGACTATATATATATATATATATGCACAATACAGCACCACCAACCAGCTTTGTCCTCTCCTCCTGAATCTGGGCTCTCATGGAGTAAGACAGATCCATTTTATGAGACACCTGGATCGAATGAGCTCCTTCCGACCACATTTCTTGGTGTGGTGGAAGAGTAACCAAATAACCAAATAAGGCCCTGGAAAGGTCTATGCACCCCCTGGAAACCAAGTCGGCTGCCCTTTATTGGCCCAAGCAAGAAACTGTCCTCCTTCCCTAGGTTTCACAGTTTGGGCTTTCCACTTATGAGACATTCTGGGAGGAAGAGGTGGGTCCAGGTGGATGGTCCCCGGAAGTGAAATCAAAGTTGAAAAACCTGTCAGTCTTCCTTTTTGAGAAGTTGTTCCTATCACGCATCACCCTTTGTTTCGATGGAGAACCATCATCCAAGCTGTTAAACATGCACCCAAGTGAGATCAGTGGCATAGCTAGCTTGTTGAAGGCCCCTGTGCAGCGCCCTGAGGTGGGCTTCTCCTGTCTAGCGTAACTGTTAGTAATTTATTCGCAACTAGATCCTACGGGCCGGTTGGGAAGTGGTGTCCGTGACCATGACACTATCAGATCACACGCTGGTGACAAACAAATCAGCTCTCCAAATGGAATTTGTAATAACTTTTTTTACAGCTGCTGAAATTATCAAAAATAAAGTAAATTGTGGGAATAGAATGTGGGAGGTGTGGGTAGTAGTTGTAGTAGTAGTACATAAATATACAGTATGTACGATGTGGACTTGCTTACTTTTCAAAGACAACTTTGTGAAGGAAGATGATTAAAATGTAACATAAGTTAGAAAGTAGAAACTGTTCTGTGCTATAAAATGAAGCAATTTCAATTTGTAACAAATTAAAACGACAACACCGGCTGACAGGATACTACTACACAATCAACCTGTTTTACACAAGTTCTGAGAAAATGGACTTCATAAAGTGAGATGTCAATGGTTCCAAGAAAATTGAATTGTTGGTAGGAAATTACTTTGTCATATATAGTGCTTGTTTGTCTTTAGTAATTTCTCCATTTTTAACAATTTTAGCAGATAGCAACTGCTCTGGAGCCACTGTATCACAATTCCAGACTCAGTATAGTTGCAAGCATTTTACTACTGCTCTGTCTGCATAACCTGCTTGCGATCGTTGCAACAATTCACCAGCATCAGCATTCCCATTTACCACCGCTGGCGCTTGGTCAGTTTTGAGAAATGTAGAAATCTTGGTTAGCTTACCGTTTTTCAAATCCTGATGCAGGTGTGCCTTGCGTTTAGCAGCACCACTCTTACAATGTTTGGTGGATCCGCTGCTACTGGCCGATATGGCGTCGTATGGGGAGAGTATAAAAAGCATCAATTTGTTCAAATATTCGGCGTTTGGCGACTAACGGGGAACATAATTGAACATCAGAATTGGTATGATTTAACATTTACAAGTTCAAATTTCAAAAACTGCTGACATCAAATCAGAGTACAAAAGTAACAATTATTTACGATAGTAATGTATATTACTATACTATTCATGTGACGTCCTTCAAAACTTCTTCTGTTTATGTCCGCTATGGCACGTCAAACGTCACCAAATTTGGGAATGTACACTACTCTGTAAGATGTACTAGGACATGTTGTACCTCTGATTAGGCCCCGAGCATCCGAACTCTCAAAGTCTAAATTTCCGTGAACTGCAGGCTTGCCGAATACGTAATACAGTATAATCATGGATTGGACTGGAGTTGCCTGGTGATGGTGCAAACATGCCACTGAAACTATGAATTAATAACGCAATGAACTATGCAAGTGATTTAAGTTATTCAATTTCTTTTAAATCTATACTGCCCCAAGTGAGCCCCATAAACTCGTAGGCCCTTGTGCTTTGCACAATCTACACAAACACAATCCATTGCTACGTCACAGAGTGGGACTCTCTCTCTCTCTCTCTCTCTCTCTCTCTATATATATATATATATATATATATATATATATATATATATATATATATATATATCTGTGTTTTGTCCACAAAGCACCCTCCTCTCCACAATACTCCAATAACAATAACCAATAATCCAATAATCCAATCCTCCACTCCTTCACTCCCAGACACCCTTAGCCACCCTGCCTCCCAGCTCAGCTCCTCCATCTGGGATTTCCCAGAGTCCTTTATAGTCCTTGACCCAGAAGCGTTTGTCCCTCAGTCCATGTGACTTTCTATCACTTCCGGGTCAGGTAAAAACTCCTTTTCTTCATCCCGGAAGCACGTCATTTCTTCTGTCCATGTGACTGGGACGTACTTCCGGGGTGTAGGGAAAATAGTCCCTGGGCCTCCCTGCAGCGACTCCTGGCAGCTTTCATGGTATCCAGCAGGGCTGTGCATTAAAAGTCCACTGTCCATAATTCCCTGCTGGCATTCGGGGCATCTCCATGCTGCAAAGAGGGCTCCATCTGGTGGCCTGGCGGTATTGGTAGGGATGAACGGCCGGTCATGTACCACAAACTACAATTGCATGTAGCAATCACGGTCACATTCATTTTCAATCTTTAAAGCCCCAGTCACCAAGATGGAAAACAATAAAGCAAACAACACTCACAACCCCACCTCAAAAATTCAATGGATGAAAAATCTCCACCTGCACACAAAATTCAGAATGGGATGTGGAAATATCCCCAAGTTAAAGTCAAAGTTAATTTCTATAAAGATACATTGTAGCAATCTGTGTTTTGGTTCCCCTAGATTTCATTTTTCTATATTCTGGATCAAAACGATTGCTTTTTTCCATCATTCTGTTGCAGTCTTTCTATCACATTGTTTATAGTCGCTATGCCTGTTGCTGGTCACTTGACACAGAGGTCACATGCTGTATTGTGTCATTTTATCAATATGATAACCAACTGCTTCATATGTGGGGGATTTCTCTGAGTACACAGGAGAGGGCTGGAGTTATGGTCTGAAAGTCTACCTTTCCTCTTCCTTGACTGTTCTATGATGTTGTGACAATTCCCTAAAACCAGGTAACCTAGCTGCACTAAAAGCTCTCTGTTAAAAATCTTATTCACAATGCAATTGAAAAAAGAAACAGACTGCAAACAAGAAGAGAGAGATAAAATTGTTTTGTTGGAAATTTGACAACTATATCCTTTTATAGTTAATAATACAATCAGGTATTTTTAAAAATGATAACATTAATCACTTTTATACATGTTTGGTACTTTTTTTGTACATGTAAGTTCTTTTTTGATGTATATTTTTCATTTAGACTTGGCCTGAAGAGGGTTAGTTTTTTGCCATCTTGATTTTCTTTGTTTGCACACCATCAGAACATGTCATATGACCTCATGTCTCACATTTGAGATGTCACAGAAATGACCTTATAAATACATAATGACTTTACTATACATTTTCCCTGAGTGGAAAAACAATGTTTTAATTCTTTTAGTGCAGTTTAGCTTATTTACCTTGGAGGCTGTAGTGTTAGGATTGTTTTCTGCTTAATGACGTTCGTTTTGACTCCAACTTCAGTTTAACAGCTTGCTCTTTCATTTCTGATTGCTTAGATCTACTGATTTTGACCTTTTTGCTGTTCCTGGCTGCAACTTTGTCAAAGAAACCATCCATTTTTTACCTGTCATAAGCTAGTAGGAATCATTCCTTTTTATCATTGTCATAATCATACACTAGAAAAACGCATAAGGGGGAGTTCTGATATTTTGCATTTTTCTAAAAAGCTTTCAATATTTTAGTTTTGACTCATTCAACAGGCTGCTGATATGTGGGTGGAAGTTCAACAGACACAGTATATACTAGTCTTTATTTATGTTGTCCATAATTTAAAAATGTAATATTAAGAGCTTTTAAGCATATATGCACACATTCCTTGCCTGATCTGGACTGGTTCTTCATTTTCCCTCTGTCTGGCAGTTATCAAAATTCCTGTCAAGTAACAAGAGTTTTTCTTAAAATATCATACAGAAATTGTTTTCTATCATATTGTACACCACAGAAATTTAACTGAAGCCTAAGCATAAATATCTCTAGAATAAGATATGCAAAAACTTTAAGGGCTCCCAGAAAACAAGCACAAGTTTAGATGAGGACAAACCATTTATCCCAGCCAAGCTGTACTGTTTCAGTGTCTCAGACCACTGCAGGCAGATATAATGCCTTCTTCATCTGAATGTCTGTTTCTTTTCCTGTTAGACACAATTTGCCCTTTGGTTGGCTCCTGCACATATTTGAACCTGGAGGACTGAAGTAAGTAAAAGGAGACAATGGCTGCTAATGACAGTAATTGTTTGGGGATCCAAATTCAGTGTATAACATGGGGAGCTGGAAGGCATAGAAGCACAGCCATCCAGCTAAGGTCAACATACAGATCAGACAAAACAGGAATACAAGAAGTGGCCAAGGAGGTGGCAAGATTCAGAGCAAAAAGGGAGGCACAAATGGTGAGGAACCAATGGCAATGGTCAAAAAGCACTATTGAAAGGCAAACAGAAAGATCCATTGTGCACAAAACATAACAAAGACTTGGTAAACTTGAAGCTTGTCTCAATGCTTATATTACAGGTGAACACCTGTTTAATATGTCTATTGGGATCTGATGATGCAATGAGTGTCAAGCATAAGAGCATATAATGACATCCAAATATGATGTTCCTAATGTATTTTCAAACAATTAAGCCATTCTGGTGCCATCAAATCAGCAGGAGTGTGTGTGCACAGAGGCATCTTGCTTGTAAGGTCACAGATCCAAAAATAGTGTTTAACTCCGCTACTACTGGAAGCTTTTAATTTCTGACATTATTGAAATCTACTGTGGAGGTTCAGGCCCCTTACACAGACAGACACCGAATGTCCAAAAGCACATACTTTTATTTCTCCTTCTATTCTACACACAGCACAGTGCACCAAACAGACACAATAACTCAGTTCCTTTTCACTTTTCTTTACTTTCCTCTTTTTCTTCTGCCGTATCTACTCCTCTCCTCCCAAGCTTTGTTCTCTTCCACCCGACTCCAGCTCTTCTAATGGAGTGAGGTGGCTCCTTTTATAATGTCCCGGATGTGCTCCAGGTGCTTTACCATGATCTTCCAGCAGCACTTCCTGGTGTGGCAGAAGTACCGCATGAGCACCCGGAAGCACTCCGGGCAGACTTCCCATTGTGGCAAAAATGCTACAGTCCAGGACTCCATAATCCTCAAAGCTCAAGCTTTGGATTGAACTCATATTTCACAAATTTCTTTCAAAGTCTTAAAATGCGTATGTCAAATTCTGTGAATTTCCAAGCAGTGGTTTGGCTGTTGTTATTTTCAGCCTTGCAAAATATGAACTTCAAAAGCTTAAACTTGAATAGTTGGAATTTACCCAAAGCCTTATCAGCTCTTAAGACTAACAAGTGCAATTTGTACACAAAAGCTCGTAAGAATGACTAACATTCATTCTTAAAGTGTCCACAAAATTTTACCACAGACATGTAAACACACAGAATGTCTATACAACTGCGTGGAAGAAAGAATTGGTACACAGATAAGTAAAGAATATTCAAATTCACAGATATCATACGTGCCTAAATTTGAACCCACTGAGAAGTTTAAGTGCTGGCAACCCTTTGTTTTACATCCGTTCTGTACAAACACCATATCGCCAACAGTTTGCTGACACTTCACCATCATGCCTTTATGAGCTTGTTGGACATCCCATTCCAAAACTGGGGACATTAAAATGGAGTTATTTTGCAGATATAACTGCATTTACTCTTAAATGGAGCTTTTCCACAAGAATTTGGAGTGTGCCTTTAGGAATTTGTGCCCATTCAGTCAAAAGAGCATTTGAGAGGTCAGGTACTAATGTTAGACAAGAAGACCTGTCTTACAATCAGCATTCCAGTTCCTCCTAATAAGTTTGAGGTCAGGGCCAGACAAGTTTGTCTATGTCTTAATGGACGTGGCTTTGTGCACAAGGGCACAGTCATGCTGGAACAGAGGAATGTCTTCCCCAAACTGTTGCCACAAAGTTGGAAGCGCACAATTGTCTAAAATGTTTTTGCATGCTGTAGCATTAACATTACCCTTCACTGGAAGCAAGAAGCCTAGCCCAAATCCTGTAAAACAGCCCCTGACCATTATCCCTACTCCACCAAACCTTATAGTAGTCATTATGTAGCCTGGAAGCTTTCTCTCTGCATCTGCCAAACGAAGATTTGCCCATCAGTCTGCAAGACAGTGAAGCGTAATTTATCAATTCACTGCTCCAAAATCCAATAGCAGCATTTTTTACACCACTCCAGCCAACACTTGACATCACACATAGTGATCTTAGGCTTAGGCTATGGAAACCCATCTTATGAAGTTCCAGATGCACAGTTCTTGTTCTTAAGCTGTTTTTAGAGGCAGTGGTTAAAACAGTTGTGAGTTATGCAACAGAGGATAGGTAATCTTTATGTATTATGGAATTCAGCACTCAGCAGCCCCGCTCTGTGATGTTGTGTGGTCTGCCACTTCATGGCTGAGCAGTTGTTGCTTCTAGATGCTTCCACTTCAAAATAACAGCATTGGAACAGACCAGAGCAGAAATTTCATGTACTGACTTATGGCAAAGGTTGCATACTATGACTGTGCCATGTTTAAAGTCACTGAGGTCTTCAGTATGACCCATTACACTGCCAATGCTTATCAATGGAGATTGTTTGGCTATTGCTTGATTTTATACACCTGTTAACAATTGGTGCAAATGAAACATCTGAACTCAGTAATTTGGAGGGGTGTCCACATACTTTTGTACAATAGTGGATCCACACACAACAAACAGAGTTCACTCCTGTTTACCATGTACTGTATATATTAAACACTTATGAGGATACTTGACAAAAGTTTTAAAAACTGCATTAATGACGTAGAACATCATGTCTCTGAAATAGTCATAGCTGTGCGCTGGTCCTTGTACTGATTAGATGCATTTCTATTGCATCACATATTTTAAAAATATATGTTCACTGGCCACTTTATTAGGTCCACCTTGGTAGTACCAGGTGAGACCCCTTTTTGCCTTTAGAACTGCCATAATTTTTCATGGCATAGATTCAACAAGGTGCTGGAAACATTCTTCAGGGATTTTGGTCCATATTAACATGATAGCATCATGCAGTTGCGGCAGATTTATCATCTGCACATCCATGATGCATCTCTCTTGTTCCACCACATCCCAAAGGTGCTCTATTAGATTGAGATTGGGTGACTGTGAAGGGCATTTGAGTACAGTGAGCTCATTGTCATGTTCAAGAAACCAGTTTCAGATGATTTGAGCTATATGACATGGTGTGCTATCCTGCTAGAAATAGCCATCAGAAGATGGGTGCACTGCGGTCATAAAGGGATGAACATGGTCAGTAACAAGATTCAGATAGGCTGTGACATTTAAACAAAGCTCAATTGGTACTAGGGGTCCCAAAATGTGCCAAAGAAATATCCCCCACACCATTACACCACCTTCACCAGCCAAAACAGTTAATACAAGACAGGATGGACCCATGCTTTCAGGTTGTTGACACCAAATTTTGACCTTATCATCCGAATGTCGCAGCAGAAATCGAGACTCATCAGACCAGGCAATGTTTTTCTAATCTTCTAATGTCCAGTTTTGGTGAGCCTGTGTAAATTGTACCATCAGTTGCTTGTTCTAAGCTGACAGGAGTTTCACCCAGTGTGGTCTCCTGCTGCTGTAGCCCATCTGCTTTAAGGTTCAATGTGTTGTGTGTTCAGAGATGCTCTTGTGCATATCTCAGTTATAACATATGGTTATTTGAGTTAATGTTGCCTTTCTATCAGCTCAAACCAGTCTGGCCATTCTCCTATGACCTCTAGCATCAGCAAGGCATTTTTCCCAGAGAACTGCAGCTCACTGGATATTTTCTATTTTTCGGACCATTCCCTGTAAACCCTAAGATGGATGTGCCGGAAAATCCCAGTAGATCAATAGTTTCTGAAATACTCAGAAAGACTGTCTGCCACCAACAACCATGCCACATTCAAAGACACTTAAATCACCTTTCTTCCACATTTCTGATGATCGGTTTGAAATTCAGCAGATTGTCTTGAAAATGTTTACATGTCTAAATGCATGTGATTGGCTGATTAGGTATTTACATTAGGAAACAGTGTACCTAATAAAGTGGCTGGAGAGTTTATGGCTTTATTCATTTGAGTTGTTCATAGGGAACACACACATTTTATCAAATAAAGTTTGAATCAACTATATAGCCTGAATGATTTACTCCAATACAGGTTGAATATACTAATTTAACTGGCTAAGACAGATTGTCACCTGTGACAGAAGCGCAGGTCATCTTATGGTTGACCAGCTCACCTCCAGTTCTCTCTGTCTCTGGATGTATTACCAGTTAGGAAGCTGAGTTGTTCCTCCTCCTTGCCTGCCAACATAAAGGTCAGTTTTGCTCTGGCAGGAGTTGGCCTTTAAACCTGACCCAGAGATTACTGCAACTTTTTACTACAGTTTCCTCTGACACCCCTAGGGGGTTCTTCCATTCAGAAGCCCATTTGTGTGTTTTAAAGGTCATGTAGTCATGGTAACCTCCAGACAACCTGCCCTCCTTAGTGGGTGTCAGGGTCTCACTACCCCCACATGGAAATCCTTTGCTGCTTCTGTTTTGTGTGATCTTTGTAGTAGTAGGGTGTTGTGCTGTGTTATGGATGAAATAAGAAGTCAAGCAAAATGACACCTTTTATTGACTAACTAAAAAGATTACAATATACAAGCTTTTGAGGCAACTCAGACCCCATTCTACATCTTGCCTGAAAAAGGGGCCTGAGTTGCCTTGAAAGCGTGCATATTGTAATCTTTTTAGTTAGCCAATAAAAAATGTCATTATGTGTGTGACCTTTGATAATTCTGCTTCCAGCTTGTCTATAATGATCTCCTCTCACTGCTATGCCTTTTGGTAAGCCATTTATACAGCAGGACGTCCTATTTCCTGGTAATTCCTCTTTACCTACAGTAGTACTTCGAAAGGCCAGTCACTAATGCACACTTCCTAGTGTAAGTAAACCTGTCCACTGTTCTTTGCCATGCTTCTGACCCAGAAAACGTGTTGTTAGTGGGCAGCCGATTACACTGTACTGTTTTCACCTCTGATACACCTTTAATAAACACAAGAGATCTACAGTGTATTTTTACACGTATTTGAATCCCTTCTTTCCTTTACACAATAACATATTTAAATATTTTTCTTCTAGTGCTTAAAGAACTGCTGTTTTTTTTCCTTAAAATGAACACATCAAAGGAGCGTACATTGACAAATGCATATACAGTGCAATCATAATGGAAAATTAGGAAATTTCCTAACTTTGCAGAATACTGCAAATTAATTGACGCATCTATTTCTAGAAGAACTATATGTTATTCACTGGCTGTTCAAATCATTCTTTATGAAGCTTTCAGTTAATTGAAAGTGCTGCTGTAAGAATTATTATGCAAACCAGAAAATACATAAGTTCGCTTCCCAATGTAAGCCTTAGGGCTGATTTTAAAACATATAAAGTCTTAAATGGCCAAGGCCCTGCTTACCTATCTGAATTTATCATTACTTGCAAACATTAAAATCTCAAGATGCTAGCCTACTAACGATTCCAAGGATTAATAAATAGCAGTGGAGGGTTGAGCTTTAAGTTACAGAAGTCCCAAAGCTGTGAAGTGATCTGCCTACTTGTATAAAAGGTGCTCATTCAGTTTTAGTATTTAAATCAGGCTGAAGACTCACAACTTTAGTCTAGCATAGCCCAGTTGGACGGGCTGATTAGCTGTGCATAATGCATCTTTGTTTGTGTGTCAAATAGATGTAATAAAATAAATATAAAGAACTACTATCCCTCCTCTATTCTGCTTCATTTCTCACTATCTTGTGGCATTTGGTGCCAATGCTCTGCTGCCAAGCTGTTCTCCTGCCCATGGAAAATTCATCTGAGATACTTTGTGTTGTTGATAACATTCTAGAAATTTTTTATGAAGAAAATGCTAGTTATTATGTTGTTAGATGTAAGCACATCCTTTGCATTATGGTTTGGCATTAGTTTCTTTTTTTCTTTTGTTAATTTTGTTGTTTTTGTGATTTTTATTTTGCTTTATTAATGGTAATTATTTATCATTTATCAATAATGTTGTATTTTATGTTCATGTCATTAGATCTTTTTCTTGCTGTTTATATCTTGAGCCCAAGGGTGTGGCTGGAAGTACTGGCAGCAACCTTTATAAGGGTCTAAGAGGCCTCAGCCCAGTGCTGAGACCTTTGTTGTTTGGCTCAGTGATTCTTTGAATCTTCTGGTTTTTCACTCTTGCTCTTTCTTTTTTTTTTTTTTTTTGATTTCTAATTTTGTTTTGATCGCTAATGTTTTTTGGGAAGTTACTGTTAACTTTGTGATCACTTTTTATATTTTTTGTGTTGCTTAGTTTTTCTTCTAACAAACTCCATCATTATTAAGGCAATATGTTCTTGTTATCTGGGCCAAGGGTTTTTATGGTTCCCCTTTCCCTTTTTATGATTTAAACATTTTGGCACCTTTTAAGTGGTGCAGGCTGGGAAGCCTGCTCTTGAGTTTGTGAGTGCCAGGATTAGTCAATGACTGTTATGTTGTGTATTTGTATTTCATTTTTTACTTACCTAATAGAACCTATTTAATTATATTTTATACCTACTTATAGGTTTTTAGAATTTCAGAACAAGTTTTTCATATCTGTTATTTGATTAGAAACCATTTTCTAATGATTAGCCATTTGTGTCTTTTTCCATTGCCATCTTGTTTTTCACGGGTGCTGACATTTTGTGTATCCCATTACCAGGACACAACTCCACGTTGCCAGTGGCATGGTTACAGAGGTCATGACATCTCACATCATTAAAGAGACAAGTTTAAAGGTCAGCACTGGTGGCCATGCTTCTTCTGAGGTAGCAGATAGCCCAAAGAAATCTCCATGTATTTTGGTGCTTCTTCTTCTTTTTCTTCTTTCTTTCTCTTTTCCTCTCCTGTGCTTAATTTGGATTTCTGAATTACTGATTTTTTTCTGTAAGACAGGATTGCCTCTTATTAATGAATCCTTTTCTGGTGTTTTTAACATTTTGCCTCTTGGTTTCCTATATTAATCAGCAACTTTGTCGGTTTTCATGGCAAACATAACATGAAGCCTACCTGGCATTTTTCAGGACTGTTAGAAGTACAGGCCAGAATTTTGAGTTTGAGGCCTCTTTTTGAAGTTTTGTAAGCCCTGCATCAGAATACTTTGACATCGCTGTGTACTGACTACACAGGAAGAAACAGTCAAATAAGGTTTGGAATTAAATTTCATTACACGAAGAAAGAAAAGCAAGCTAAGAACTAAGCCAGTAAGTAAGAAATGTAGTGTTTTAAACAGAGCCTCAAAGATGAAGCAGAAATCAGAGTCAAAAAGGACATAGTGAAAAAGTTGGAAACAAGGAATTCAAGTGCAATTTATAAATCACGACAACAGACAAAAATCTAAGTCAGGAAATCAAAACAGGTCAAAACTAGGAGATTGCATAAATTTAATGGGTCGTATGCCAAATTCTTTGAAATAATATGAATACTCAGACAATTTGTAAATGCATGATGCCGACCATCGTCTCCCCAGGTTGGTGATGTTGCGCAATGTGCACCTTCAATCGTTAAGCCTAGCTATAGCCTAGCAACTACACAACAACAATGGTGGTTGCTATACAAAAACAATATGCTGCCATTAAAAGAAAGAATTCAAAAACAAATGTGCATAAAAACTCATCAAAACAAAAAATATAAATGAAACCACCAAACCTCTAGAATGACAGCTTAATGATTGTTGAGGATTAGAAACTACTACAAAGATTTAAAGTAAAACCTAACAATGGCACATTGACCACTCTATTCTGTTACACAAGTTTGAAAATTATGTTGGAAAAGTGATTAATTAATACTTAATATTTTAGTATGTACATAATTCTAGTAAAGGTTCTCCATCATTACATTCTGACATTCTGAAGTTAGATAAGATGTCCCTCAGGGACCAGCACTCTGAACATTATTATTTTCACATCATATTTCATCATATCATTAGAAAACATCATATTCACTCTCACCCATCTGCAGATGATACTCAGGTATATATTTCCTTTAAACCAAATGATTCCTTCTCTTGTGCACTTAATTAATTATGTCCATAAATTAAACCATTGGATTAGCAATAATTACTAACAGAGAGGATCTGGCCCCTGTGACCCTCTATTGGATGAAGTGTGTCTGAGAATGTTATTTGACATTGTTTTAAATTAAAATGTTGCTTTTTTTGTGACATTTGGGTTGTACATGCTATAACATTTTTGTAATTATTGAATAGCAGGCTGAGCCTTTATGTATAAATGGACTTCATAAGCATAAACTGAAATGTATTTTGCTCCTCTTGAAATCTTTGCAAATAAAAAGTGAATAACTAAAAGCATTGCTTTGTCTTAGTAGCTTCCTTCTGCTTGTGTGGTGGGAAACTTTTTCTCACTTGCTGACTTATCTTATTAATCATAATGACTCACACGTTTGGCTTCCCTGCACACTCGTGCTAATGAAACTCTTACTGTCATGAGCTACTTCAATCTTTACTCATTGATGTTTTGCTTTCAATATGTAATCAAACATTCAGAATTTACATGTACATAAAGGAGCAGATTGTAACCATAAAAATATTCTATTACTGCATTGATATCTACTTTGTGTTCCCCAATACTTTATGGCTGTAGATGAGTGTATTTAAATATTTTGTAATTTTTTTATTGGTGAAAAAAATTGACAACTATTGCATTGACTGCTCTAATATGAAGTTGGCATTTTCTGTGTAGGCTGGCACAGTGTTGCAATGATTAGCTGGAGCTAATATCTACTTTTGACCCAATGTTATTGGTATAGCCCAGGGGTGGGCAAACTACGGCCCGCAGGCCACATCCAGCCCATTGGTCTTTTAAATCCGGCCCGCCAAAGATTGGTACAAAATTGCTCAAATCAAATCATTTCATAATTATGACTGCATTCATTTGACCTTGTCCTGTAATGCCTGTCGTTCCACCAGGTGGCGCATTAGACGCAGTGATACATTGACTAGATTTTGTGGAGCCCGGGTTACTCTCTGTTACGACTCTGCTACTACTCTGAACCCATCTGCAACAATGAGTGGACCAATGAAAAGAAAAGTCGACAGTGAGTGCCAAGTGTTTAATAAGGAATGGACAACTAAATACTTTTTCACTGAAGTCCGGTCAAAGGCTGTATGTCTTATTTGCCAAGAAACCGTTGCGGTTTTAAAGGAATACAACATCAGCCGTCACTTTTCCACCAAGCATGCTAATTACACTAACAACCAGTCAACGCAAGAACGGACGGCTACCGCTCAGAGGTTGGCAGCTAGTTTGCAGGCTCAGCAAAACACCTTTATCCGACAAACTACCTTCCAAGAATCAAGCACGAACACAAGTTATGTGCTGGCATTCAAATTAGCAAAGACCAACAAGCTTTTCTCTGAAGGGGAGTTTCTCAAAGAGTGCATGGTAGAGACAGCAAGTATCTTGTGTCCTGAGAGCAAGAATAAATTTGAAAAAAAATAGCTCATTACGCAGGACAGTGACTCGCCGTGTTGAGCTAATTGACAAAGACTTAGCTAGCAAGTTAAACAAAAAAGCGGAGTCATTTACATTATATTCCTTGGCACTGGACGAAAGTAATGACATAAAGGACACCGCTCAGCTTTTAATTTTTATAGAGGGATTAATGACAATTTTGAGATAACAGAGGAGTTTTTGGCCATGGAATCCTTAAAGGGGAAAACGCGGGGAGAGGACTTGTATGACAGCGTATCGGGGGTCATCAATAGGCATAAGCTACCTTGGAGTACGCTCGCCAACGTTACCACAGATGGATCACCAAATCTGACTGGAAAAAACGTTGGGTTGCTCAAAAGAATCCAGGAGAAGGTGAAGGAGGACATCCCTGAGCAGGAGGTAATTTTCTTGCACTGCCTAATCCACCAGGAAGCACTGTGTAAATCTGTATTGCACCTTGACTACGTAGTGAAGTCAGTTGTAAAACTCGTTAACTTTATTCGAGCGAGGGAACTTCAGCATCGTCAGTTTATCAAGTTTCTTGAAGAGTTCGACGCTGATCACCAGGACTTGCTTTACCACTCCAATATCTGCTGGTTAAGTTTGGGGAAAGTATGTTGACGAGTGTGGGAGCTCAAACAGGAGATTATCTCATTTTTGGAGCTACTTGAGAAAGATGATGATTTTCCTGAGCTGAGTGACACAGATTGGCTTTGTAATTTACAGTGGTGTGAAAAACTATTTGCCCCCTTCCTGATTTCTTATTCTTTTGCATGTTTGTCACACAAAATGTTTCTGATCATCAAACACATGTAACCATTAGTCAAATATAACACAAGTAAACACAAAATGCAGTTTTTAAATGATGGTTTTTATTATTTAGGGAGAAAAAAAATCCAAACCTACATGGCCCTGTGTGAAAAAGTAATTGCCCCCTTGTTAAAAAATAACCTAACTGTGGTGTATCACACCTGAGTTCAATTTCCGTAGCCACCCCCAGGCCTGATTACTGCCACACCTGTTTCAATCAAGAAATCACTTAAATAGGAGCTGCCTCACACAGAGAAGTAGACCAAAAGCACCTCAAAAGCTAGACATCATGCCAAGATCCAAAGAAATTCAGGAACAAATGAGAACAGAAGTAATTGAGATCTATCAGTCTGGTAAAGGTTATAAAGCCATTTCTAAAGCTTTGGGACTCCAGCGAACCACAGTGAGAGCCATTATCCACAAATGGCAAAAACATGGAACAGTGGTGAACCTTCCCAGGAGTGGCCGGCCGACCAAAATTACCCCAAGAGCGCAGAGACGACTCATCCGAGAGGTCACAAAAGACCCCAGGACAACGTCTAAAGAACTGCAGGCCTCACTTGCCTCAATTAAGGTCAGTGTTCACGACTCCACCATAAGAAAGAGACTGGGCAAAAACGGCCTGCATGGCAGATTTCCAAGACGCAAACCACAGTTAAGCAAAAAGAACATTAGGGCTCGTCTCAATTTTGCTAAGAAACATCTCAATGATTGCCAAGACTTTTGGGAAAATGCCTTGTGGACTGATGAGACAAAAGTTGAACTTTTTGGAAGGCAAATGTCCCGTTACATCTGGCGTAAAAGGAACACAGCATTTCAGAAAAAGAACATCATACCAACAGTAAAATATGGTAGTGGTAGTGTGATGGTCTGGGGTTGTTTTGCTGCTTCAGGACCTGGAAGGCTTGCTGTGATAGACGGAACCATGAATTCTACTGTCTACCAAAAAATCCTGAAGGAGAATGTCCGGCCATCTGTTCGTCAACTCAAGCTGAAGCGATCTTGGGTGCTGCAACAGGACAATGACCCAAAACACACCAGCAAATCCACCTCTGAATGGCTGAAGAAAAACAAAATGAAGACTTTGGAGTGGCCTAGTCAAAGTCCTGACCTGAATCCAATTGAGATGCTATGGCATGACCTTAAAAAGGCGGTTCATGCTAGAAAACCCTCAAATAAAGCTGAATTACAACAATTCTGCAAAGATGAGTGGGCCAAAATTCCTCCAGAGCGCTGTAAAAGACTCATTGCAAGTTATCGCAAACGCTTGATTGCAGTTATTGCTGCTAAGGGTGGCCCAACCAGTTATTAGGTTCAGGGGGCAATTACTTTTTCACACAGGGCCATGTAGGTTTGGATTTTTTTTTTCTCCCTAAATAATAAAAACCATCATTTAAAAACTGCATTTTGCGTTTACTTGTGTTATATTTGACTAATGGTTAAATGTGTTTGATGATCAGAAACATTTCGTGTGACAAACATGCAAAAGAATAAGAAATCAGGAAGGGGGCAAATAGTTTTTCACACCACTGTAGCTTTTGCTGTGGACATACTGACACACATGAATGAGCTGAACGTGAAGCTACAAGGGAAAGACCAGTTTGTGCATGAAATGTCAGAGCCTTCAAAACCAAGCTAGCTTTATTCTCAAAGCAAATGTCAAACAACTCATTCGTTCATTTCCCCACACTGGCTATGCCGAAAGAGGCCCCTCGACTTGTGAAAAAATACAGGAAATCACTGGACGACCTGCATGGAGAATTCTGCAATTGGTTCTCTGATTTTGGAAAAATGTACAAGTCACTTCAGCTGGTGTCATGTCCCTTCACACAGGACCCTGAAATGGCGCCACAGGAGTTGCAGTTGGAAGTGATTGATCTCCAATGTGACACCGTCTTAAAGGAGAAGTTCAACTGTCTTAAACTGGATGAGTTTTATGCTTCATTAAGCGCAGCCAAATTTCCAAACATCCAGAAGATGGCACAGAGGATGCTGGTGTTGTTTGGCTCTATGTATGTGTGTGAACAGACCCCCACAGATCCCAGTTGAGCGATGAACACCTCAGACCTGTTCTGAGAATTGCCACAACAAAACTAACACCAGACTTCGATGCACTGGCAAAAAAGGGTGATCAACAACACTGTTCCCACTAAAAGTGAATGTAAATATTAACACTGTAATGCCTTTTTTATGTTTATATTTGATATGTATGCATCTAGTGCTGACCTGGCCCGTCTTTCAAATTTTAAAAGTCAATGTGGCCCCTGAGCCAAAAGGTTTGCCCACCCCCTCTGCCAGCTAGTGACCATTACTGTAAGCTGAAAAATCAGCCTAATGGGAAAGGAGCCTCATCGCTGAGTTCAATGCAAAGGAAAACAAACTTATCAAAACATTGCATTTATTTAATGAAAAAAAAAATAGATGTGGAAAAGAAGAAAAAATGAAGATAAAGAATAAAGACACCCAGCTATATTTAAAGGAAAACAAAATTCTGCTGGATCTATGGCCTTGCCAAGTTAGGTTTTACATTCATGTCTAAGTCGTGGGATGGCTTGCATCCTGCTACTTCAAAAGTACATCCAAACATTCTACTTCTTACATCCATCTCTTTCTGCCAGCAACTCCTTGTGCCTGAACTCATCCTCTGTCAATGATATTGTCCACCAAGTACTTTAAAGTAATTCTGAGACAGACAGGAAAATTTATAGATAGATAATACTTTATTTGTCCCAAAGGAGAAATTTAGCTTTTTGATGAACATCAACAAAAATTAAAGCAAAAAAACAACAACTCCTCCCTCTAAAATATATACCAGTGTTACTAAAAATAAGAAAACCTCTGACTTGACTCAAAATATTCTAGTAGTCAGGCAGCACATTATTGGCTGTCAGAAAAGGGGGAAAACTCGCAATACTTTGGAAATGTGAAACTGTGCTGGAAAGAAATGATCCATTTGCCTAATTTGACACAGTCCTGTGATTTTTAATTTTGTAATCAAACATACTCAGGTGATGAGACGGTCGTCATTATGAAGGTGTTTTGCTGTAGCTATGAAGGAGTCATATTGGAGGATTTTGACTTCATTCTGTCCTCTGTTACTACCTCCAGTGGGTCAAAAGTGCATCATATAACTGAGCCTGCCTATTTAATCTGTTTGCTGATTCAGTCCACCTCTCTTGAGGTGTTACTGGCCCATGTGATGATGCAGGTCAGCCCCACACTACCGAGTCCTTCTGGGGAGCCACTTGAACCCACTACAACCGATAACATAGCCGAGGAATAAGCCAACAGATGAGGACACAACACACATACAGCAAGGAGTAGGTGCAAAAGTGCTTTTATTTAAAACAAGTCAAAAACAAAGTGTCCAAAAGCACAGTGCAAATCTTCAAATAATAAATAAATAATCCAATACAATTAAAGGTGCCGGTGGAGGTTAAAATCAGATAAAAAGAGTCCATTAAAACAAGGTTAAAAACGTGGCAGGTAACTGTCCATAAAAACATGGGCCCTGGTGCACTCCTTTAAAAACAGACCTAAATGGGTCTGTGCAGCCAAGGAAGAGTCTAACCGGCAGTTCAGCCAACCTTCCGTGTTGTTCCTAGGCTCGGATCCCTGTAGCCATCTCTGGCTCCTGGCAGGGCACCACACCAAGCCTCCGAATCCTGCTGCCAGGCTCGTGTCCCTGAGGTCCATGGCACCATTCGCAGGACATCTCAATGAGCCTATCATTCCCCTCCAGTCATGCTACCTCTTTTCGGCCTTAGGCAGCGAGTCGCTCCCACTGAGCAGCACGTCAGTCACTCCAGCTTCCAGGTCACTCGGCTGGAGTGGCCATCAGCCCCTGAATGTCGGCCACATGCTCCCTCAAGGAACTTCCTCACAGCTGTTTGCCTTCTCTCTCTCTCTATCCACCTCCTGCCTTCTCTCTCCCTCTTTTAACCTCCTTTCTTTTTTCTTTTGTTTCCTTTCTGATTCTCCTTTTTTTCCTGATGGCTCTTTCTTATATGCCTCTGTAGGTGCCGATGAAGCAATTGAGACAGACTGCACCCACACATGCAGGTGCATCTCGTCTAATTCCTTCACCATCCTCCCGCAGCTGTGCGAGCACGCACACTCACGAAGATCAAGCCAGCCAATTATATAGTTATTATTACGCCCATCTTTTCCTGAGCCACGGACCTGCTATACCACAGCCCAGCACACTGCCACAGTGAAAATCTAACTACCAGAGTTATAAAAACATGTAAGGGATGTCATTATCTACATTAAAGGAACTGGTCATCTAAGAAACAAAATGTCTGTGTTGTCCTTTCTTATATAGTTTCTTTGTAAAGTCCTTGAAGTGTTACACCACTTTTTCAGTGATTTTCAGTTGCAAACTTCATTTATATATTTTTAGTGAGTCACCATTTGTGTAGTTTGACATACCCTGCAACTCAATCTAACCCATCTGAGACTCGCCCTGAGAAAATCAAACCGGTTTGATATTGTCTTAAAGCATAAGGATGAGCTTATGGGCATGTGAGAGCTGACAACCAATGAGTGCTTCCCTGAAAGTACAATGCATAACAAGGAATAAGAAATACAAGTGTTTTGGAGCTAATAAACAGAAGAGATATATGTGTTTCTGATATTAAATATTTTATGTTCCATAACAGAATGAAAAAAAAAAAGGGTTGCAATTTCTGCTGAACTCACTGTACCTTTCACATGGGCACCGGCTTCATCAGGCAGCAAAAGATTGGCTGTCAGAAAAGGGGGCAAACTCGCAATACTTTGGAAATGTGAAACTGTGCTGGAAAGAAATTATCCATTTGCCTAATTTGACACAGTCCTGTGATTTTTAGTTTTGTAATCAACATTCTCAGGTGATGAGATCAGCAGCATCAGTTGTCAAGTATGACATGCCCTCCAATTAGAAGTTGTGGAATGTGACAACGACTTCACTATACAATACAATACAATACAATACAATTTTTTTTATATAGGCCAAAATCAGGCCCAGCCTTTTGACAGCCCCCCAGCCTAAACTCTCTAAGAAGACAAGGACCCCCTCCCCCCAAAAAAACCCTTGTAGGGAAAAACAAATGGAAGAAACCTTGGGAAAGGCAGTTCAAAGAGAGACCCCTTTCCAGGTAGGTTGGTGGATATCAAAAAAGGGTGTAAATACAATACAATACATATAACAGAACACAAGTAATCCTCAATACAATATAATAGTGGAATAGAAATATTACAAGTACAGAGTAGAATTCAACAGTCACTAGTGCAGCCCTGTCATTGATAAGGACCCCCAAATACGTGCAGTAGTACGTCACCTTCACATCCACTCCTTGATTAGAATAGTAGAGGTTCTTTGGTTTTCCACAAGATTCCTGTACTCAAGGAATGTCTTTCTCTTGCTACAGTTTGCTACACTTGTTTAGAGCTCCTTCTTTTAACTACTGGGGCCAGTGCTCTTAGCCTTAAAGGTCTGAGTTCTGCTGAGTTCCCAAAGCACTACTTTAACTGCCCAGGTCTCTTAAAAAGAAAGAAAGGTTTTATATGTTCACATGTGGAGCAGTCAACCCTCTAGCGAATGGAAAAGAAAAAAAAACCAAACTGGTTGCCTGCCAGTCTTAGACTCACTGTAGAAAAGACTACCAGCCCCGTGCTTCTTCATCTTGTATGCTTATGCAGCCTCTTTCCAGTCTGTAGCTCTTGGAACCTCTTGCCATCCTTCCCTGGCATCAGTCTCTTTGTGAGAAAGGGTCTATCACTCGTGATTCTTCAACCCTTTCTTTTGCTAAAATACCTTAAAGGAACATTATTCCTCTGCAGATGGAGACACTCTGACCAAAGGTGAATGACATTTTATTTATTGCATAAGTTTGGCTATGGTTTCACAGGTGCAACTTAATTCCTGGAAACTGTCCTTACATTTTACATGACTGCTTAGAATGAAATACTTTTTAAGACTTAACTCGTATATAATGACATACAAAATGTTTAAAGGCCAGACTCTGTGGACTGGAATTACCAGTAATGCATTCCATTGAATTTGTTTTGCTTTTTGCTGATCTGGACTAAGATAGATGTAGGTACCAAAGCTAAATGTATTCCATGTAATATCACTTGGGATTGATTGGTGCAATGATATTACAAAATACAATGTTGCTGAATTTATTTTTAGTGCTGACTGAGCATTCCTAGTTTGTAAAGAGTGTACATAAATGCCAATTATGCTCCTTACAATGTTTGAAGGATATTGAATAAGCTATATGCTGATTATTTGCAGTTTTAGCTAGCAAACTTCCAGCTCTCCCTGAGTCATAGCTAATAAAAACATTGAATTTGACTACAGCTATGATATTGGATATACTTCTTTTGTTTTTAGTGTACTGGTCATGCTACCTCAGATAGGTGACAGCTCACTTGCCCAGTCATCGACCTTTTTGCATATACTTACTTTTCTCTTTGCTTCTGCTGCTGTATTTAGATGAGCATAAATGACTAATGCCAGCACAGACTGACAAGAGTCACAAGTTATATTATATTAAAGGACAGATGAAGGATGTTGAACTATTGTCTATCAAGCTACAGTCAGTAAATGATCAAGCTTAGTAAAATACCCTGCAGAAGTCAAAGATAAAGTGTTGGGGTGCCAGCTATGTCCCTATTTATTTGGTTCAACACAGCAATGAGAACGGCAGAATTGTAATTGTGAAGAACCACAACCACCCTACCCCTCTCTGTTTCCTGGGAAAGTGTCTATTCTCCTGTTTCACAAAGGTGACCAGACAGGTTCAGGGATCTTCTTTCTAGTTGTCTTGGTCATGGTTGTTATGTATGCCAATGAAAAGGGCAGATGTTTAGAATAAAGGAGGTTACCAGAAGAAGAGACATCAAAAAATACAAGCCAAAAGATCATAACTGAGAATGTGTCCAATATTTGAAAGATCCCTAATCGCTAAACCAACAATTAAAGTTGAAGCCAGAGAAAGGCTTTAAATCACTAGCAACAAAAAGTAAGAATTATGCAGCAAATTCTTTAGGAGTATCCAAACACTCAGATGTTGGAGAAGTGCACAGTGCCACCCTTGTATCATCCATCCATTATACAACCCGCTATATCCTAACTAAAGGGTCCTGGGGGTCTGCTGGAGCCAATCCCAGCCAACATAGGGCGCAAGGCAGGAAACAAACCCTGGGCAGGGCGCCAGCCCACCACAGGGCACACAACAAGCACACACTAGGAACAATTTAGGATCGCCAGTTCACCTAATCTGCATGTCTTTGGACTGTGGGAGGAAACCCACGCAGACATGGGGAGAACATGCAAACTCCATGCAGGGAAGACCCGGGAAGCGAATCCGGGTCTCGTAACAGCGAGGCAGCAGCGCTACCACTGAGTGCTACCACTGCACCACTGTGCCGCCCCCCTTGTATCATATTGCAGTGATATGAAAAAGAATGCCACGTAACTTGCTTTGACAACACGGAAGCTACTGCTGTTATTTTACAGCTTCTTTTAAAGCCTGATCCAAAAGACACTACTGATGTGAGAGACATAATTTCTAGAGCACAACAATGTATAATGAAACAGCAGAAAGGGTGCAGAGGAAGATTAGCAGTTGTAAATTAGCACAAGTGACATTTCCATATAAACATTATTTTATCAGCCACTTTGCATCTCTGCTGCTTGTGTTGTCAGGAGGGGGGCTGAATGCACCTCAAGGAGATGCGGTCATTCCTCTGAAACCCTCTCTTAAACGGTGATACAATGGAAAACAAATACAGTTTTTTTTTACCTCCTCTTTGCTCGATCAGCTGCTGGCTTGCTGCTGCTCCCGTGCCACTTGATCTGCATCTCACGAAGCCCTTTGAACATTTAAAAGCCTGTACAGCTGCTGTCCTACTCTTTGTCTTTTATTTCTGGCCCCAGGCATGGTTAAATCTCTTGGCACAAAGTCTCATTTTGCGGGACGTGAGTTCTTGATATTTTTTAGTTTATAATTTAAAAACAGAATAAGAATCAGAAAATCTAACAAAATCACATTAAAGTTTGATAAATTCTGGAAAGAATGATACCAAACATATATATGTAGGTTTTAAAATAAGCGCAATTTAAAGTGTGACAAAAAAGTGACATAAAAACATCACATAAAATCGTTGCACAAAATCGTTGCACTTTTAGGCTTAGGATTTTATATATACTCAGCAAAAAAAGAAACGTCCTCTGACTTTCAACTGTTTTTACTTTCAGTAGACTTAATGTGTAAATATTTGTATGAACACTAAAAGAGTCAACACCATAAGACATAAACTAAAAATGTTTCACAATGTGTCCCTGAATGAAGGGAGGCTCAAAATCAAAAGTACCATGTATATATATATAAAAGTACCAGTATATATATATATATAGAGAGAGAGAGAGAGAGAGAGAGTAGATATATTTATAAAATATGTAGTGAACCACTAGGGGTCATTGCAGCACCCCAAACTCCAGACACAACAGCACAGACACAGCTCCAGATGCCAACAAATAGATTTATAGCTGTAAATACCTTATACACACTTTACAGCTCCATCTATACAACTCTTCCCTTCTCCAGTACTCCCAGGTAAGCTTCATCTGACACTGACTACCCAGGTGAAGTGGAGCAGCTTCTTTCATACTGGACCCAGGAGTACTTCTAGTGCTATCACATTGCATCCAGGAAGCACTTCCAGGTCAGGCTGAACCTCCCAGGGACAGGAGAGTCTACTTCTACCAGCTCCCTCTAGCAGTACCTGAGGGCCTCAACAGGGCTACCCACCAAAACTACAACTCCCATACAGCCCTGCAGGTGTCTGAATGGAATGCACGTGAGAGGGATATGGCCACCATGTGTACTGAGAAAGCACATAGACCTGGGAAGCAGTCTCCCTTTGTCTATCCATTATAACGGCCTCCCGACCACTAACCACTGTGGTCGAGTTGCGCATCCACCCTCATCCTTTCCATTACAGATATGAAACCATCCATCCCAGCTGGGATGCCAGCCAACCCATCTTGTCTATTATAATATACACTGTCACACACATAGAGAGCATCTACAGGGCTCTCATACGACAAGCCCACCAACATAAATACCTGAGGGAACACAGTTGCTAATGCCTTCTTTTCTCTCACCTATAGACCAGAGGATAAGCTGTGGGTGACATCACTTCCAGTTTCACCCTGGAGGTTCTGCCCTTGCCATTCCAGCTAGGAACAATGGTACCAGAGGTTCATAGGGAATCGGCAGCCACAAAGGATGCAGCTACACAGAGGAGAGCAATTCTATCAAAAGAGCTGACTACTTAATAGTCTCCAGGAAGGACACCCAAAGGATTAAGATGTCTGTGGCATTGTTTGGAATTTATATTTTCTCAGATGGTACTCAGATGGTCCCCAACCTTTTACCTTTTTTATTGTTATTAGAGTGATGTTTTGACCATCATTTTTTATGAATGGTGTCTTTTAAAAAGTGCTTGCACACTATGGTGCTGTCTGGTTGCCAGGCATGTGTTTATAAATGCTACAAAGTGTGTGACATCATGATACCCATATTATAATAGATAGACTGTTTCAATGATGCACAAACTTTTTCTAAAATAAAGGGAAGGTTTGCAAAATACCTAGTTCTTGAGCAAAATTAATTTAGTCCAGGAGTCTGGGTTTGACTTCAGCTTCATTATAGACTTTGAGTTTGGTACTGTGCTGCAAACTTTGGTTTTCAAATTCTATTATTAGTGTACTGAGATCAAGCATAGAAAGGCATAGGACATTCTTGTCAATTACGACACCAAGCTGATGAAGATCTGTTGATCCATATGCCTCCTACTGGTGGCACCGCCAGTCATGGCAATCAGCATTTTAAGGCTTTGAAAATCAAAATACTTTTGGCTCTTAGTTCATGTGGATCAGTTGGCTGCTCATCATACAATACAATACAATACAGTTTATTTTTGTATAGCCCAAAATCACACAGGAAGTGCCACAATGGGCTTTAACAGGCCCTGCCTCTTGACAGCCCCCCAGCCTTGACTCTCTAAGAAGACAAGGAAAAACTCCCAAAAAAACCTTGTAGGGAAAAATGGAAGAAACCTCGGGAAAGGCAGTTCAAAGAGAGACCCCTTTCCAGGTAGGTTGGGCGTGCAGTGGGTGTCAAAAGAAGGGGTTCAATACAAGTATACAGAACAGAACAAATCCTTAATACAGCATAATAATAAAAATTTTAGAAGTACAGAGCAGAATTTAACAGTAGATGATATCACATTTTAGAGTGCTGGAGACCTCATCCGTCAAGCTGCCTCCCCATTTGGCCATTCCACGGCTGAAACGTTGCTCGGCCAGCCAATCCGATGAAAGGGCCCCTCTTTCCCATGATTCCTGTGATCCTCCACCAGGGATGACTTTACCATAGGCAGGCAAACAACTTGGCAGGTGGGCCGTGGCACCAATTGCCACATTTGAGTACCGAGAACAGAAACAGAATAGGTGAGGGTTAGTATTCAATTATAATTATCATGTTACTTATGTTTTAGTGCTAATGACTAACAACAGAGATGCAGTATGTACAGTTAATCAGCAGCTCTAGTCAGGATATGCTAAACTGTAGTAGTGAGTCTTCAGCCGGGATTTAAAGGCTGGGACCGAAGTGGCATCTCTTATAGAAGCAGGAAGACCATTCCACAGTTTAGGGGCCCTGTAACTAAAAGCTCGACCTCCCACTGTTATCATCTCTCTGGGAAGTGAGAACGATACACAGAGAAGACAAATCAGGCAAGTGTCCAACATGGTGGCAAAGATGGTTAAAGCACATCTATGTTTGTTGAACTAGCAATAAGTTCATTGAAAAATAAAAATCCTGACCATTCATGCATACACCTGACCTCCAGTTTTTCTCTTGATCAAGAATGGCCAAGGATGTCTTCAAGAATAATTATCATTTTAGTTTTAGGAAAGTAATATGTATTACGTTATGCTTACAAAGTTTATAAAAATGAGTTTCATTGATGCCAAACAATCAATACTCTGAAACTCCCACACTTAATATGTTTTGCTCCAAGGTAGTAAACAGGACTGCTATTCCCACATATTCTTTCAATTTTCTAAAAAGAATTAGTCATATGCAGGATTTGGGGTGTAGCAGCTAAGGTGTTAGGGTGTCAACTACAAAGCTGCTTTTTTACTGCCCACCTCTGGGGTCCTGCAAGCAAGTCTCTTAACCCTTACCTACTCGCAGCATTTCTCATCTCATAAGTACTCACGCAGTGTACTTTATGCACCAGTGTTAAAATGGCTATTTATATGCACGCTGTGAGGTTGTAAGATAATACACTGCAAGCATTTTAAATTGTACATATTTTTTAATGTAATTTAATACCACATTACTGAATAGTATGACACAGTTGAGGACTACCTGAAAATAAACCTGATCCACATCTCCTATGCTCATTCGTCACCGGTCACACTTTCATCCTCTGCAGGATTTGCACATGTATCACATTTCACTTCAGTTGTTGAATGTTCTTTGCAGATAAAGTCATTGCATGAAGAACATCTCATCGTTGTCATACATACGTAAGTAAATACATGCGCAGTGTACCAAACGCATCATATGGAACTTGCGACTGTGCATCCACTCATAAACCCGGCTGCGGGCACACTGGAGGGAAACCATTGCGATAGTGTACTTGTGGTCAATCAAGCTGAGGATAGATGGCGGATGTTGGTCAAAAATAACAGATTGGTGTTCAAAATACACCAGCGCAAGTAGTTAAGGGTTAAGTTGCCTGTACTCCAACTGTAAAAACTGCCTGTTAACCGCTGTAACATATCCTGACCTTGTAAGTAGCCTGGAATAAAGGCGTCAGCCAAATATAATAATAAAACAAAATCGAACAATTACCACTATCATAATTGCAGAGTGATACACTGCAGTGATATGGCATATTCTGCTAGGTCTGCTTGTTGATATAAATAAAGCTTTGTGTGATTTACCTAAACCGTAATGCCATGACCTCAATTTGTTTTTATTTTTTAATTTACTTCAGATATAAGGTTTGCCTTCTCACAGCTCAGCAGGGGAGTCTCATAAATCATAAAGACAGATTTTTTTTTTTGGAAAGGGGAGAAGGAAAGTAAGCAGTAAGCAGTGCCTAAATAATCCAGGAAAACACTGCATTTAGAACTGCCAGGAGGCATACGATCAATTGTTCTGGATATAGCCTGGCTTTTTGGAGCTTAAGCGGGAGGAATTAATTGCTATTCCATTCAGTATTTTGTAAACAAGATGCTGGCACAAGCCCTCACTTTTTAGATTAAAAACAGACCACAAACGATTCTTACCGTATTCAGTTTCCCAGGGACTGCATAGGAGGTAGCAGGCTTGCTTACAATACAAATGTAATCTGTCGGCTCACTTAATCGGCATGTCTGCCCACCAGGCCCGCCCACATAATAAATCCAACCTCATATTTTTTAATAAAATATATCAGCTCTGACTCAGGCAAAATTATTATTTTTTTCTTCTAAGTGTATCTCCCTAGACAGTTAACTGTTTCCATTGAGGAATTAGTTTGACAACGGAAAGATGCACATGAAGACAAAGTATATACTTTTCAGATTTCTTAAGAGAACATGGCTTTTTTCTTCCCTTTTTTTCCTGACGTGTTCATTTCCAGAAAAGCAGTTTGTGTCTTCAATCTTGTTCACCGTGCTGTTTGACACAAAAAGCTTTGTGTTGTTTCTGCAGCTTTAAACGCCAAGCTCAACATCTTTTGCCAATAATTCCCTTAGCATTTAAAAGCCTCAAATTCAAGCCGCTTCATCATTTTTCCATATGTTAGCAATTACTGCAGTTCAACGCACCATGGGAAAAAATAACCGTACGGCATATTACACAAGTAACTGAGGGCTTTTCTAGGAAAGCTGCAGTGTACTTTTCAGGGTGTGCCATATGACCTAAATCACGGTTACATTCAGCACTACAACCTGCAGGAATGAATTCTGCATTTTCCATCAATTCCTGTTATCACTGGACACCTATTGAGCATTTATGAAACCAGACCCAGACAAAACAATAGAAAATAAATATAAATAAATATTAAATTATTTTAAATCCATATAGGATTCATAGTGCCCATTCATACATGATTTAGTATAGACCATGGCAAGAATAACAGTGGATTTAATTTGCCTTTTTTGAAAGTGATCAACAGAAGACAGATTCTTTATTGTCAAAGTGAACTAAATGAGTTACAAAAAGGAAATACATAATAATTGATCACCCCTTTCCACTCCGTATTTAGATGATGCAGCTTTGGCAGCCATGACAGTCTTGAGTTTGTGTGCACAGGTCTCTGTCAGATTTTTCTCCATTCTCCAGAGCTGCATGGTGATTGTGACTGAACAGCCTTTCGCAATGAGTGAGAGAACCCACAAATTGTCAACTGGATTGAGATCCAGACTCTGACTCGGCCATTCCTGGACATTCACATTGTTGTTTTTAGTCAATTCCTGTGTAGCTTCGGCTTTATGTTTGGGGTCATTGTCTTGCTAGAAATGAAATCTCCTAAGGTGCAGGCTGTACCAGGTTTTCCCCCAGGATATCTGTGTATTTTTCTGCATTCATTTTACCCTCAAAAGCCTGCTAGGCCCTACTGCACACAAGCATCCTCACAACATGATGCAGCCCACCACCAGGGTTCACGGTGGGGATTATGTGTATTTGATAACTGCAGTGTTTAGCTTACAACAAAAATGGTGTTTAGTCTGATGACCAAAAAGTTCATTTTTTCTTCTTCCAGCTGACGTCAGAGACTCCCATGAGCCTTCTGGCAAACTCTAGCCCAGAAGTCGTGTGTATGTTTTTTTTTTTAAACCAGTGGCTTTCTCTCTGCCACTCTCCCATAAAGCTATGCCTCGTGAAACACACAAGCAGCACTTGTCCGCACAGTCTCTCAAATGTTATCCACTGTAGCTTATAACTCCTTTAGAGTTTACATAGGTGGCCTCCCTCACTAGTTTTCTTATTACATGCTCACTCAGTTTTTGTGGACAGCCTGCACTTGGTAGATTTACTGCTGTGTCAGACTCTTTCCATTTCTTAGCCATTCATGTAACTGGATTCCAAGGGATATTCAGTGACTTGGATATTGTCTTGTCTCTATCCATTGACTTAAGCTTTTCAATCATGTTTTCTCCCCTCACTGGGTGTGTTTTCTGGAATATGGAAAAAGGAGTGGAGACTATTTAATGACAGCAAAACCACTTACTTGGGATTGGAAACGCTTAACTCCGCTGAGCTGATCGGGGAGCCCCCAGGTGTGTTGAAACACCTGCTGTAACACAGTACCTATAAATCATATGGCAAACAATATGTCCCATTGGCACAAACAATATCTCAGAAGCATGCAAAGATAAAATCAAATTAAGCATGTGCATAATAGATCACATACATTCCTGGTAGTTCTTCACAAGGCCAGCACCATTGCTGTGAGCGACTTCAGCTCTAAGAGGCCAATATGGGTTCCGTGCTCTACATAGATGGAGAAAGAAAAAAAATATATTAGCCAACCAAGCCTAACAAGAACTGTATGTTTGTATTTGGGTTCATATTCTAACAGACTCACTTATATAAACACTGTTAGACTAACAGATCAAAAAGTTGGTGAACATTCTTCATTTACTCAGTAAGCTGATGCCTGTAAGAGGAGAAACTTAGAAATTATCCAGAAGCAGATTCCCTTCTTGTTATGTCATATTACAGCTATCTGGCCTCCAAATGGGTTGTTTTGATTAATTACTGCATGAATGATTTAATCCACACACCGAGGTTTCCAGGTTCCTACAGATCAAGCTCATTTAAGCAAACTTTTAGAGTTATATAAGGAGAGTTTTCAACATCCTGCACCACAGAAATAAACTGTAGAAGCATAAACCATAATTCTAATGAAGGGATATTTCAGTGAAATCAGTTCTACAAAAAAGATTACATGTTTATGTATATGTTACAAGATGAGAATGTAAGTGGGCAGCTAAGACATCAGTGGCACATGCGAAAAGCATGCTGAAGCTGAAGGATGTCATAGGAACTCCACGTTTTGAGAGACAAGAATATGTCACTACTAATTTCCAGCAAAGATGGAAAGCAGACCCAAAGCAGAGAAGAGATATGATGCAAAACAAAGTCTGACACCTGGAGCAAGAAGGGTGGAGGTCAAGGGTGGTGCAACCTGGATTACAAGGAGCCTGGACAAAGTTGAATCTACCAAAGTGAAAGATCACATGACCTGAACTTTGGAGGATGGAGCCCTTTCTTATTCTTTTATGCACCAATCAGTGTATATACTCTTCCAACACCAACAAATCTACATAGATGGGGACTGGGGGACTGTCCAAGTTATGTAGCAGGAGAGACACATTGATGCTCATACTAACAGATTACAATCCCAATTAGGATTTAGATGTTGGCACGATAAGGTCCTCAGATCACTAGCTGTCATCTTGGAGAAAGAGAAAGAAAAATTGTCAGACCCATGCAAGACAACTTCAGTCTGTTCAATTTATAAGGAAGGGGAGGAAACCATCATTCTTCAAGGAAACCAAGAAACACCTCCAACAGATGGCACAGTCATGTGAGATGTGGGTGGACCTGGGAAGGAAGTTATTTTTCAACCCGGTCCAGACAACTCTGAGGCTGGATTTGGGCATATGGTTAGAGGAGGTGAAGAAAATCTTCTTGGTCCCATGGAAAAGGTGATTGCTAGGGGGCCTCAAACAGGAAAGTACCTAGATGTGGTCCAGCAATGTAGGGACAAAGGGTGGCAGGTCTGACTATTCCAGGTCAAGGTTATTTGCAACAGTTTCTCGACACAGTCCATGTGGAAAACGCTCACCACTCTCAGACTGGTAGAAAGAGAAAGAAAGACAGTAGCTGAAAAGTTTGGGGAGGATTCAGATAGAGCTTCTTGTTGGCTTTGAAATAGGCAAGAGGAATTGACCTGGAAGCCAGGAGAAGATGGGCAGTGACCAGTCATCACATCTGACCCAACAACTGAAGGACGTCATGGTTCAGAGTCGAAAGTTGAAAGCCATGAAGAATGTGGCTGAAGGTATAAGCATCTAGATGTATCTAATAACTTATCTCACTTTTATGCAACAGCCAAATTAAAATCTGGAATTAATATTTATAATACTAATTTGACAGGAGTCAAATACCAGCCTGCCAGTACTGGTACAATGGCAGAAAACCACCAAAGTTGAGATAAAGGAGGCACTCCGTTCATTCACCTACGCACTCATACCAAGTCAATTTAGCAGCATGACTTTGAATTTTCAGAGAAAATCCACTCAAACATAGGTAAAGCATGAACACAACAACAACATTTATTTATGTAGCACATTTTCATATAACAATATAGCTCAAAAGGCTTTAAAAGATGACAAAGAGAAAGTTACAAGAAAAAAATCTATTAAGATTAGACAATAATATTAAAGAAGAAGTAACCAAAAAACAAGGTAAAGTCAGATGGCCAGAAAAACAGAAAAAAACAAACAAAAAAAAACCTTCAGTTAGGCTGGAGAAAAAAAAAACAAAATCTGCAGGGGTTCCAAGGCCAAAAGACCACCCAGGCCCCACTGGGCATTCTACCTAACATAAAAGTGTCTAAATCAGTCCTCTTTGTTTTCATGACATGATGATGTTTGTCTTGTGGACACCTGAGACATCCTCCTTCATTCCATCATTTCTGGTAGCTGCACGGTGCCTTGGTGGTGGTGCAGGTCACCACCACAGAAGAACCAGAAAAGACAGAAGAGAATATTAGAGATTAGCACAGATGCAGATCACTGAAAAATATGATAAGTCTATACCCATATAGTCTACAAGGAATGCAACTGAAATATAACTATGAAAAAGCCTTATTAAAATAAAGAGTTTTCAGCATTTTTTTTAAAAAATGTTCCACAGTATTAGTCTGCTGAATTTCTATCGGTAAAATACTCCAAATCTTAGGTGCATAACAGTAAAAGGCCACATCACCACTTCTTTTAAGTTTAGCTCTTGGAATTATAAGCAGACCACCATTCAAAGATCAAAGGTTACAACTTGGACTGTAGGGGGACAGGCATTCCAAAATATAGGATGGAGTGAGATTATTTATGGCTTTATAAACCAGTAATAAGATTTTTAAAGTCAATTCTGAACAAACAGAGTAACCAATGTAACAAAGCCGAAACTGGTGAGATGTGCTCAAATTTTCTTTTCCTACTGTAGTTAAGATTCTGGCTGCTGTATTCTGCACTTTTTGCAACCGATTGTTGTCTTTCTTAGGTAGTCCTGTTAGGAGTGCATTACAGCAATCTAGCTGACTAAAAACAAAAGTGTGAATTCATTTTTCAGCATCTCATAAACTTATAAGGTGTCTAACATTTGCTATATTCCCCAAGTGAAAAAATGCAGTCCTTGTAATCTGGTTAATATGCAATTTAAAGTTTAGGTCAGTCAATGAGTATCTCTTAATTCTTTACCTCTGTCTTGATTTTTAAACCTAAGGGTTTAACCCCAGGCAGAAGGGATAACAGCAAGGTCCAGATTCCCCATAATTGATTATTTCTGTAAATTATGATAGTTGAGCAACTACATTAGCTTTCATAGAATTGGGCAATTTGTAAATATTGTGATTCAATCACAGGCTCTTCTTGTCACATGTTCACTTCACTCAAATCCTGTTACATTAAGAGAGCAAAAAGCTGCTGACTATTTATAACATTTGTAAGAAAACAACAAACTCAAGAGAAAAGGCTGAGGTACCACAAGGGCAAGCATCACAAAATAAGATTAAAATGTCAACAAAAGGCAGAAAATAAATGATGAGCCTTAAGGTTGCTACACAGTCCTTATACAAGGATACACTGCTGGTGTAATGATGAGGGTTCCACAAATGAATGCCAACTTTCTAGGATTGAACTTCTTTGTATCATGTCTAAGGCAGAAGGAGAGGACTTCTGGTACGATAGCAGAACATATGATGTAAGTAGTTGAAGAGACTAGTCTATCCTGCAGGCAAAAGAGGAGAAGGTTTTACCGACAGCACAAACTCATGCTCGAGAGTGTTATTGCCCGTATTATCGTCCTTGTAGTAGTCCTCTACTCATGCATGTCTGACACAGTTTAAAATGATTATTCCTGGCTTATTTTTATTAGCGAGAAACATAAAATAAAAACAGGAAGGATGCATTCACTGTATTTGTATAGCGCTCTTCACTAAGCACATGCGCAGAGCACTATAAGACGTTCACAGGTAAATTCAATCAAAAAGTTTACATAATGCAAGTTACATAAGCAATACACATGAACGCTGGAACATGTTTAATGGCAACGGTAGATATTTGCGGATTTCAATTTTCCCTGCCTAAACAATGTAGTCAGCACACAAACCCCCTTGCAATGACGGTCGGTGAGTGTATGACGTTATTAACAAATATGAAAGAGAACTTCATAAGATAAACAAAATAGGTTGAGTAATGCTCTCCTAGAGGGAAAAGTTAAACTTTATAAGGGAATGGAGAAGATATTTAAAGTGTCTGCAGGAACGTGGGAAAATATGTTGAAGAAATGGCACAGTAAACAAACAGTTCTCCCAATTTCAAGCCCACTTAATCCAATTCAGGATTAATTAGGGGAAGAGGGTATGTAAACAAACAGTATAATGCCAAAATAAAGACTGGTGAATACATAGGCAGTGCTTGAATTGGGCCCAACACTTTAATGTTTTGCTGCTTGGAGTTTTGGGAGTCAGCCAGTACTCACCAGTATGCACTTCTAATTTTTAACCTTCAGATTATGGTCACGTCGTACCGGCACTTCTCACAATCTCATGGTATTATAATGCCACACATGTTAAATGGCAGTTATCTCCTGGAAACAGTATCGAAGGATAAGGTCGGTTGTCTAAAATACAAAGGGTATCTGATGGGAAGTGAGCCTACATCCATGAAATTTGTTTCTTAAGTAGCACAGACCTTTCAACCCAGCAACTAATTCTCCTGCCTGTCATTGCTGAAAAACATCCCTAAAAGTTGTCCCTCGGAGTCCTGTTTCATCAGAAAAACACTCCACCACACACATAGCACACGTGACAGTGGAAACATTGCAAGAATGCAACTTTGAACTGTTGCTACACTTCCCTAGTTTAACAGATTTCTCTTTCCTGTGTGGTTACCATTTTGACATAGATAATACTGTCTTCGATGTGGTGGTACAGTGGTGTGACTCACAAGAACTTTTTTTCTGAGGGCTTTCAGAGGTTGGAATACAGGTGGGAGAAATGCGTTCAGCTTCAGGGAGTCTCCACTTCCTTCCCAGGTAGGCTCATTTCCCAACAGACACCCCTCGTATCTCCGAGCCTACATTGCCTTCAGAAGGCATTTAGACCCCTTCACTTTTTACACATTTTGTTATGTTTCAGTCTTGGGCAAAAATCATTTAAATTGATTTTTTCCCTCAGCAGACAAAACTCAATATCAAAGTATGACAAAGAGAAAGCAGAATTTGAAGAATTTTTGTAAATTTATTATGAATATTGTCGAGGATGCCAGGGGCCACAACCCGGCCGGGACGCCTTGGCGGACCGGAAGTGGGCGTGCGCCCATCTGGGATCACGTGGGGGCCGCCTTCCTGGTTGCTTTGGGGGCCACGGGTCGAGGGCATGGAAGCCCTACCCTGTAGGGGCCCGTGGTCACCGCCAGGAGGCGCCCCAATGCCTTGGGAACCCTGGACCCCAGTACTTCCGCCACACCAGGAAGTGCTGGGGGGAAGAGGACCAGGAACACCCGGAGGACTTCCGGCTACACAGTTGGTGCTTCCGCCACACGGGGGTGTGTCGGCGGAAGCTCCTCAGGAAGCACCTGGAGCCCATCCGGGCGTACATAAAAGGGGCCGCCTCCCTCCAGTTGAGAGCAAGAGTCGGGTGGAAGTGGACGGAGCTCGGAGGAGAGGAGTGGAGGCGGTCTGAGGACTGTGCAAGGCATTGTAGTGCGGCCAGGACTGTAAGGGGTGATTGGTGCTGCGGCACTGGGTTGTGCACTTTTGTAAATAGTGACGTTGTAAATAAACACGTGTGTGGCGAAACAACATGTCTGCCTGTCTGTGTCCGGGCTGTACCCCACAATATAAAAACATAAATATCACTTTGACACACGTATTCATACCCTTTGCTATGAGACTTGCAATTTGGCTCAGGTACATCCCATTCTATTCATCATTGAGATATTTCTACCCCTTGTTTGGAGTCCTCCTGTGGTCATTTCAATTGATTGGACATCATTAGAAAGACACAATCCTGTCTATGGCAGGTCCCAATGTTGACTATGTGTACCAGAACAAGAACCAAGTTATGAGGTCAAAGGAATTGACTGCAGAGATTAGAGACAGGACTGTTCATTAAGGCAAAGATCTGGGGTAAGCTACAAAAAAATTCTGTGGGAGTGAACAACAACAACATTTATTTCTATAGCACATTTTCATACAAATGATGAAGCTCAAAGTGCTTTACATGATGAAGAAAGAGAAAAAAGACAAAATAAATAAGAATTAAAATAAGGGAACACTAATTAACACAGAATAAAAGTAAGGTCCGATGGCCAGGACAGAAAAAACAAACAAAAATCTCCAGATGGCTGGAGAGACAAATAAAATCTGCAGGGGTTCCTAGGCCACGAGACCACCCAGTCCCCTCTAGGCATTCTACCTAACATAAATGACCTCCATCAGTCCTCATTGTATTTAGGGTTCTCATGGAAGAACTTCATGATGATGGTCATGTGGATTTCTGGCCTTTAATCCATCAATGTAGGGACATCACGGTGCTTTGATTAGGTGGTGGTGGTGCAGATCGCCACCACAGAAAACTGGAAAAAGAACAGCAGAGAAAGTAGGGGTTGGTACGGATTTTAAAGCCACCACGAATAATAATGATAATTAATTTACTATACAGAGCAACAGGATTAAACTAAAATAAAGCTATGAGAAAGCCATGTTAAAATAATGAGTTTTTAACAGTTTTTTAAAGAACTCCACCATATTAGCCTGGCGAATTTCTATCGGTCAGCTATTCCAGATTTTTGGTGCATAACAGCAGAAGGCCGCCTCACCACTTCTGTTAAGTTTAGTTCTTGGAATTCTAAGCAGACACTCATTTGAAGATCTAAGATTACGATTTGGAGTGTAAGGTGAAAGACATTCTGAAATATAGGATGGAGCGAGAGTATTTAAGGCTTTGTAAACTATATTTTAAAGTCAATTCTAAATGGCACAGGTAACCAATGTAGTGGCATCAGAACTGGAGAGATGTGCTCGGATTTTCTTTTCCTAGGTAGGATTCCAGCAGCTGCATTCTGCACTAGTTGCAATCAATTGATGTCTTTCTTGGGTAGTCCTGAGAGGAGTGCGTTACAGTAATCTAGTCGACTGAAAAGAAAAGCGTGAATTAATTTCTCAGCATCTTGTAAAGTTATAAGAGATCTAACTTTTGCTATATTTCTTAAGTGAAAAAAGTGAAGATTCCCAAGAGCACAGTGGCCTCCATAATTCTTAGATGGAAAGATTTTGGAACCACAACTCTTCCTAGAGCAAACTGAGCAATTGGGAGAGGAGGGCCCTGGTAAGAGATGTGACCAAGAATCTAACAGGCACTCTGGCTGAGACCCAGAAAACTTTTGTGGAGATGGGAAAAACCTCCAGAAAGACAACCTTGACTGCATCACTCCACTAATCTGGGTTTTATGGAAGAGTTGCTAGCCGACTCATGAAAGCCCACTTGGATCTAGCCAAAAGGTACCTACAGGACTTTCTCTGGAGGAAACCAAGCATTGTTCATCTCCTGTGCAATACAATTCCAGTACTAAAGCATGATGGTGACAGCATCATGCTGTGGAGTTGTTTTTCAGCAGCAGTAAATGAAATAATAGTCAGTGCTGAGAAAAAGATGAAAAGAGCAAAGTACACAGATAATCTTAATGAAAACTCAGGCATGCTATGGACATTAGACTGGACTGAAGGTTCACTTAGGGTCATCACTGTGAATATTCTGGAGTGGCCCAGCCAGAGTCTGGACATGAAACCAATAAAACGTAAACAATGAACATCTAATGTTGTCCACTGATTGTCTCCATCTAACCTAACAGAACTTGAGAGGATGTGCAGGGAAATATGGAAGAAAATCCCCAAATGCAGGTGTGCAAAGCTTGTCTCGTCTTACTCAGATAGACTTCAGATTGCCAATATGGCTTCAACTAAGTATAAAGGGTCTGAATACTTGTGTCAACGTGATATTTCAGTTTTGTATTTTAAATAATTTAACAAAATTCCTAAAATCCCGTTTTCACTTTGTCATTTTAGTGTATTGAGTGTTGTTTAATGAGGGAAAAAAATAGTGTGAATGATTTTAGCATAAGTCTGCAACATACAAAATGTGAAAGAAGTGATGGGGTCTGAATACTTTCTGAAGGCAGTGTGTATACAGTATGTATGAGGGAATTTGCTACTAGGGCACATGAGAAATCTCCAATCCGATACACAAATGGCAGTTACATTAGAATTTAAAAAAGGTAAAGAGAGATATTTAACTGACTTAAGCAGATTTATTCCATTGTAAGGCCCATATTTGACCAGATGCTCTGACACAGACTTATCATCCCCACCTGATTTGCCTTCTCTATAAAAAGTCATCATTTGCTTTTCTCATCATTTTGTCTTCTCCTTTGTAATTACTGCCTGTATGCAGCCCTGCACACCCCTCATTCTTTATTGCTCTTACCCTTCACTATGCCTATCTACTATACTTCTCAGTTCTTCATGGTGAGTTCCCAATCAGCTCTCTTCCCAATTTCCTTAATCAGCAGGGTGCCTTAAATCCCTCATTAAAGGTCCTGTTCTCATTTAAGCCTCATCATTGTCAACCTTTCAGCACTAACCATACACACAGACTTAAGACCTGCAAGATGTTTTGTAAAATAAAACCACATAAAAATACACATTTGTATTAACTAAATTGGTTATAAAATTACATTTACATGCTTTGTTTGTAATGTCTGATGGATATTTTGAAAGAGACTCTCAGTTTTCCGCGCATATTGCCTCTGACTGCTTTTATCCATTTAACACCAAGAGCCTTGGGGGAAGCTTCAGTTTTTCCATGTGAAACTAGAAACCACTAAAAATTCTGAAAAAGAACACTGCTGACTGAAAGTTTCCACAACACAGACCTAAACCTTTAGGACTTCTTCCACATGCTTGGGCTCGGGAGGCAGATTACTCCAACAGACAAGACTCTTGTAACAGAATTCATTCTTTATACATTCCTACTTTAAGTGGTTCAGACCAAAGAATCCCCAGTGTGGCCATGCTTGTGTAGAATTTCCCACTTAGTTTAACTACTTCATTACTCTAATTGACATTTATCTAGAGCATCTGACAAGGCTTGGAGATGTGAAGATGAGTTGCTTTTCCTGTGCTCTTCAAATGTTTTCATAAGTTTTTCTTTTGGCCATCAGGGTGGCATAGTAATTAGTTCTGCTACCTCTTTGACCTAGTGTCCTGGGTTCAAATTCTGCATTTGGTGCATGACTACATATGAGTGTTAATTTAATTGGGCCAGTAGGGGGTACATATGCATGAGAGGGCCCTGCAATTGACTGACGGCCCATCCGCCTGATGCTGCAGGATCAACACCAGTCTGCAACAACCCCGAATAAATGGTTTTTCAGCTATGTATGCAGTCTCTTTTTTTCTGCTTTTTATTGTCTTTTATATTGTAAAAGCACAGAAACCTCAAATCTGGTACAACATACTGTAGATCTTCATTGAATTAAAGTAAATTTGAAAACACAGTCTCTTGGGTTGACTGCACTTGGAGCTGTTGCTTTGTGTCTTAGTGCTTCTCTCATGTATACATGCAAGGGTATATAGTAGATATGCAGAAAAATTGCTTCGTTAAGAAGTCTGAAGAAATATAAATGCTGGTATATCAGACAGATCATTTTTTGAAAGGTTATGGAAAAAATATCTTACTGCTCAAGCAGTGGACTAATTCAATTAAAAAAGCAAAATTTGATATCAGGTTGGCCAGGTATGAAAATGATTAAGATTGGTGTGCTCGCAAAGACCACAACAGGGACAAGCTTAATAACTAATCAGAATCATGAAGACTTCCAGACACTTGCATATCATGTAGTGGAGACAGTCTGGTGTTTTCCTGCATGCACTGGCTATATGGTTGTGACAGTGGTACAATGATGGGGATGCTGGTTACAAGCAAGCTCTTATGTTTGTCAAGAAGGCTCTGGGAGGTTCAAAGGAAAGCCTGTGGATTGCAGGATAGGCTGCTATTGTGTCTTCATCAAAGATATGGAGTCATCATTGAACCAAAGGACCAATGACTTAAAAAGATAGGATTCTGTTCATTACAGTGTCTGCCTAAATCAGCATGCTTGGCCACATCTGGACTAGAGTTGGGCTTGATCAGCCGGGTCTACCGTGAACTAGCGTTAGATCAGTAATGTGTTGTGCTTTGCATTTGAAGATAATGACCACCGGGCACAAAGATGGAGTGAAGCCAATATAAAGGAATTATCTGGATAACATTTTTGAACTAGAAATTACCAGAACAGTGGGTATACTATTACTTTGGGTAGTTGGCTGTTGCTTACAGTTAGGTTTTCTATGTGAAGAAAAACTTTCTAACATGTCTAGAAAATGTACCCTTAACAAGTTTCCAAGTTTGTTGTTCTTGTTTAAATAAGTTTAAAGTAACAGCTTGGATCATCTGTACTGATTCCTTTCATAATTTTACAAACTCCAGAAAAAAAACTGAGGCACATTTTTAATGATAACAAATCATATTTAAAAGCCTTGCAAATTTTTTAAACTGATCAGTCATCAAGCCTAATCAAAATATGAGAAATCAAAGCCCTAAATCAAAACCAGAAGATTGATAAACAAAATGCATTTGCCACTAAAGATTTTTATCCAGAACTCAGATAACTAAGACGTCTTTCAGCTGGGCTTTATACCATCTAACCTGTGACATCACGGGTCATTCATTACCTACAGTTGTCTAAAAATCAAGCCCAAAATGACAGCGCCCATGGAAAACAAAATGTCATAGTCGAAAGACATTAACCTAATTATAAATAAAACGTTTTACAATAAACTTTAATCAAAGTAAGATTCAACAACTTAAAAAATTTAATGAACCAAAATGTCTAAAGAAAAGGCTATAAAAATTAACAAAATAAAAAACATTGTGGTATCTCAAAAATGACAAATAAAAAAAAGACAAGGAAAAAAGATGTAACATATGATATGCAAAATTGTAACCAAAAAAATCAAATCACTTTTTCAAAAGTAGAGAAACATTTATGATACACTTGCTGGACATGGGTACAATTGGTATTTTTGTAAAGCAAAACTCCAAAAACAAACAGAACTTTGCCCGTACCATGTTAGCAAAACGTCTCCTATTTCAACATAAAATTTGGTCGCCTTCTCTGGGGTCAAAACACGACCCCCAGTATTATTCTTCACCCTTTATGGGCCTTTATGAGTCTCGCCCTGGGAGGGTGGGACCAATATAGCCAATTAGGGTTGGAGCTCTTTCTCCGATCCTGGCAGTTACCCTGAAATCTGGAGAAAGCAGGAGATACTGTTAGCAACAGCAGCCCCTCTCACCCTGAGGTGGTATTAGTAGACTTACCAGAGCCATTTAGACAATTCTGATACATGTATGTGATACACTAAGCAAAAATCAGTTAGACGCTCTAACCAAAGGTTGTCACTAAATGGAGTGTTACTTACACAGGCAGGCATTGTGCTGTAGTGATTAAGGCTTTGGACTTGAGTTGGTGGGTTCAAATCCCACTCCTGGCACTGTGTGACCATAAACAAGTCACTTGACCTGTCTCAGCTCCAATTGGAAAACCAAAAGAAATGTAACCAGTTTTATCATAAATGTTGTAAGTTGACTTGGATAAAGGCATCAGCCAAATAAGTCTTTTGGGAATATACAGTAACCACAAACTCATATACCGAATATCCACTAAGACCTTTTTTAAACATTTTTTATTTTTATTTAAGACTGAGATCACAACCCATATGAACATGCCTCTGACATAATGACTAGCATCATTACAACGAGGCCACAGAATGGTGTTGAAATAAATGGTAAATATGAATGTGAAATGGATGTACCAAAAATAAAATAACCACTGAATATGAATCCTGTAGTAACAAAACCCCCGAAATTGTTACAAGACAGTGTCTCCATGGATTATTGTGAGAGAGAAGAAAAGAATGACAGGTAATAATTTAAAGATTAGAATCATAGTTAGGGCCATGCTAGGTCGTAACTGAAAGAACAAAAACAAATACAAGAGAATACAGCACAGGTAGAAACCAAAAATCAAAGTGAAAGTCAGAAGGATATCAAAAAACTTAAATGAAACCTAGCACATGGCCTGCTTGAGTTGCACTCTAAAGATCTTTAAAGATTATCCATCCAAGGGATACCAAAACACAGAACTGCTAACATGCTTATACCATCACTACTGCTTACGTCACAAATGTGCATGGTCTTGTGACATGTCTCCTGAGTCGCATGAAAAAAGAGTGGAATTAAATGTAATTAAAAAATAAACATTGTGAAAACAAACCTAAATGAGCTATTTGCTCTCTAGCATCCTGGGGCACTTGTTCTCCTATCCTTCTCTCTTATGACATCTCTTTCTGTTTTTTTTTTTTTTTGCTTAGGTAACCCAGAGTTTTAATTTGAAAAGCACCACACATGAAAGAGTCCACTGCGCCCCAGTAGCTCTTGGGTTTGCCATCTGGACTGAAGATGTGCCTTCTCATTATTATTATTAATAATATTTTTCTGCTGAATTGATTGTCTTTTCCACCTTGGTTGTGATCTTGACTCAATGCGCATATACTGTTTACACACGGACTCATATACTATATAATTAAATGTATATATTGTACTGTGACCAGGAAGTAGACACAAACACTCTAGGAAATTTTTGGGCTACCAGCCAGGTCAACCTATTTAGTTGGACCAAAAAGAGCCCAAAACAAGAAATGGGCCCAAACAACAAATGTAAATAGCCGGCTTTTCACAGTAGGAATGCAATAATGTCGGCACGCTGTCCTTCTTGCTCATCAGGTCAGAATATGACACCACCTTCCAGAAACACCTCATTTTTATATCGGCAGGGTTTGAAGGGGTGGAACCTTCTCATGGCTTTGTGGGTGTAGCCAGAAGTCCCTTTTGGTCCCTGTTTGATGCTGTAGGGAAAAGAGAAGTCAATGCCAAACAATCACCCCCCCCCATCCCAACGTGGTACTGCTTACCTTTTCAGAGCCCAGGAGGTGATCCCCAGGTGCTCATGCGTGTCTGGCAATATATACACATACTATACAGTATATATATACACATGTCTATATACAAAATTTACAGAAACACAGTATATTAAAAGTAAACAATATTCAAATATTAAATATGCTTTTCATATATCTAGTATATTCTATTCTGTATTGCTTTATGATATATCAATACTATTTAATTTATGGTTGTAGAGGGGCCAGATCTCATCCAGAGAGTAGTGGATGCAAGGCAGTAGCCAACCTTGGACAGCAGGCATATGTCCATTGTAGAGACCATTCAGTCACTCACACACATACACACACACACACACACACACACAGGGTCAATTTACAATGAGCAATAAGTCTAACCTACTTGTCTTTGGAATGTAAGAGATTCAAATGAGCACATTAAATGAAAAACCCCAACATTTATATATAATCTTTACACTGCGACAGGGACACAGAATTTAAATTATAATATACTGATCTGCTGAACTGATGTTCTTTGAAGCAAAGCTTTCTGTAATCAATCTGTGATGCAGGTTTTGAGCTATAAGAAATCTGTGATATTTTTTCAGATTTCAATAGTTTTTTTAAATAATCTGTTAATCAGTCTTCTTTATGTTGGGCACCAACATTGATTAGATTTATACAGTAAGCAAAGAAGTAAAGGTCATATTGAACAAGAATAAAATGTGAAATCTTAAAGTAATCCCATACTCATATTAAGAAGATAACCTTTTTGGACCCTAAACAAAATAAGTGAACAGATCATTAATAAATAGAAGACTTGACGTTTATAGAAGAATTTTCTCCTGTTTTGAAGATGATCCTTTAAAAAGTGTGTTTTGCATTTGACTATTATTCTCTACAGGACAATATCTATAAATCCAGTTCTTCATAAAACATTGAGAAAACTAATGCAAAAAGAGGCATACCGATTTTTTAAAATAATCAGTTAATGGCTTCTTTACCAGTTAAGCAAAGTACAAAGTGCTGCTTCATTGTCCTTAAAATAACATTTTTAAGTGTGTCATCTGTCATCAGTCATAGCTGAGCTCCTGCCAGCTCTGCTCTCACAGCATTGGCATATGCACCCCGGCTGATGATGTTCATGCAGGAACAAATGCAATCTGATACATTTAAGGGCTTGGGGAATGACAAAAGGAATTTCACAATGAAGAAGCAATTTTTTACACATTTTAAGACTACCTTTACATTTTGTTTTAAAGGTGTATTGTTCTATAGCTATTATACACATATTAACATATATTATATGTGCTGGAAACACTTTCAAGCAGGCTTCTGACTCAAATAAGGCAAAATCGTCCAAAGCAAATGAAGAGAAAGATGTATTTATCATAAAAACAGAATATAAACAGAACTGGACAGGGTTATTGAGATAAGAAAAAAATACAAAATTAAAGACTCTCTGGGCAGGTCAATGTAGGATCTGAAACATCTACACATGAGCTGCCTTCTACGTTTACCCACACAGCCATTTTTTCCATCCTTTCTCTGCCCTGTCTTCCTCCAGCCAGTCATGGCCTTGCCACACTTGACATCACGTACAACTGGATAAGGGAGCCTTTCAAGTCGTGTTTTTTTATCTGCAGCAAGGGGAAGCATAGCTAGAACATCTGAGGTCAGGGAAGGGTTAAGGAACTTCTGGGGTCATCCTTTCCGAGCTCCTCTTTGTGTCCTCATTGGATTGTAATCTGGAATCCTAGTCTTTAGTCAGAATGTCAATAAATCCCGTCCACAAAACCAGGAAGCAAAGAGCTATATATTATATAATACTGTATGTTTACCTTCTGCCACCTAACAAGATGATGAACTCCAGGCATAATTTCTAATGCTTCTTTTTTGCCTTGGACAGGCGTTGAAAATGTACATTTTCCCATAGACTACAGGAACTACCTCTGGAGCTTCATCTACAGTACAGGGGCATAGCAGCTCACATTGTCAGTAGCCTGTTATCACTGGCAGTGGTATATATTAGCTGTACATGCTACTTTGGTACCTTACAACTCTACTCCTGTCCTACACTAGACAGTACATATTCTGGGCCTATTGGAACTTTTCACATTTTATTATTATACAACATTGAATCATGGGAGATTTAATTTAGCTTTTTTGATACTGATCAACAGAAAACTGTCTTTAATGTCAAAATTAAAAATGATCTCTGCAAATTGAAATACACATATAACGCACAAAATAATTAGTCACATAAGAATTCATTCCCTACAAGTCATTATTCAGTAGATATACCTTTGGCAGCCATAGCAGCCTCGAGTCTGTGTGCACAGGCCTCTCTCTCAGCTCAAGCTCTGACAGGCTGTGTGGGTACCATGAGTGAATATCCTTTTCCAAAGGCAGCCACCCATTCCCAGTTTGATTGAGATCTGGACTCTGACTCGGCCACTTCACATTGTTATTTGAAGCCATTCCTGTGTAGCTTTGGCTTTATGCTTGAGGTTCTTGTCTTGCTAGAAAACATTAGACACATGTTTCATGCAGACAGCATCAGGATTTCCTCCAGGATTTCCATTCTGTTAACGCATGTGTTTATTTTTTACATGTCTTGATTATTGTACCGTGGAACCTCGGTTCATGACCATAATTTGTTCCAAACCTCTGGTCGTAAACCGATTTGGTCATGAACTGAAGCAATTTCCCCCATAGGATTGTATGTAAATACAATTAATCCGTTCCAGACCGTACGAACTGTATGTAAATATATTTTTTTTAAAGATTTTTAAGCACAAATATAGTTAATTACACCATAGAATGCACAGTGTAATAGTAAACTACTGTAAAAACATTGAATAACACTGACACAAACACCCAGGCTCCCTGCTCAGCTGCACACGCAGGCTCGCTCGCCCTCTCTCTCTCTCTCTCTCCAGCACGCGAGCCCGTGCTCGCTCTCTCTCTCTCTAACATTGCAGCAGTTTGCGCTATAGCCTTGCAAGCCGATCGCTGTATAAACACTTTTTTTAATGAGTTTTAAGCCCAGGAGGAAAAAAAGGAACATTTGAACAAATCCGAACTTTATTTAAAAACCAACCACAAGCAACCAAGAAAGTAACATTACAGGAGTTCGCACTATAGCCTTGCAACCGATTGCTGTATAAACACTTTTTTTCAATGAGCTTTAAGCACAGGGGGAAAAAAGGAACATTTGAAAAATCTGTAATTTAATAAGCCACCAAGAAAAGTCACATTGCAACAAATCACGCTACTAACCACTCGCTGTAAACACTTTTTTTAATGAGTTTTAAGCACGGGGGAAAAAAATGAACATTTGAAACAAGTGAAAAGTAACACTGCAACAATTCACGCTATGAACTGAAAAATGAACATTTGAAAAATCCGTAATACAAAAACCATAAACCACCAAGAAAACTAACCTTGCATGAGTCGAGTTCTGGCATGAAGTGAGGAGGAACTGGGTGGAGAGGAGGTTACAGTTTTGAGGGAGAGTCTGGCTCCGCATTGGAGGGATGTTTTCCTTCAGGTGTTTTCTCTCATGTGATTTCTTGGGTTTCTGGTGTTTTTAGCTGTTTAGTTGGTGGGAGCGAAAGCCTCATGCAGCCATTCCAAAAACAAAGTCCTTGTGACCCAACCCTTCGTGTTTGCCCTCCACATTACTGGCAGTCTGGCTTTGTTTACATTGTGCTGCTTGAAAGCACGAGGGTTCTCAAATTGGTAAATGAGTAAACTGGTAAACAGTTTTTCCACCTCTTCCAGCACTTGAAGCCTCTGCCTGGTTAACGCTGTAACTCCTTTTACAAAATCAGCTGCTTTAATAGATTCTTTCTGCTTTAGAATGGTCGAAATCGTAGGTTTTGACTTCTTGTACTCGGCGGCAAGATCAGTAACACGAACGCCAAGCTCATACTTTTCAATAATTTCTTTCTTTACTTCGATTTCAATTTTCTGCAAAACTTTCTTCTCACCACTCTTCACTTGCTTAGAAGCCATAGTTAACTGCAAAAGCACACGAAATACTGTAGAGCACAAAGAGATCACAGATAAAGCACGCACGTCTGACTGAGAACAATGAACAGAGAGTGGCTCAACACGTGCTTAAATACAGTAATCGGCGCGTACGAACCGGAAGGGGAATGAAATAGAGCACCAAGAGTTCACAGCGAAAGCATGCACACACGTCTGACTGAGAACAATGCAACACGTGCGGAAATCATCAGCGCGCACAAACCGAAAGGGAAACTGGCTTGTTCGTATACGGAGTGTGTGGTCGTGAAAAGTTTGGTGAACTTTTTGGTCGTAAACCGAGTTGTACATGTACCGAGACATTCGTGAATCGAGGTTCCACTGTAGTTCTTTATTTACATGTTAAACAAGACATCGCTGCTGCATCTTCAATCTATTCAGAATGCTAATGCTAGATTGTTAACCAGCTCCACCAAGTGATCTCAGATTATTCTGATTTTATCTTTGCTTTATTGGCTGCCGGTGGAATTCAGAATCTGTTTTAAAATTTTAGTAATCACCAAAAGAGCTCTGCATGGTCAAACACCACTGTATATTTCAGATTTTTTACATTATACTATGAGTCTCCCTCTTAGATCATCTAACCAGAGCCTTCTTATTGTTTCACATACCCGGTTAAAGACTCGTAAGGATCAGGCATTGTACTGAAATGGTGGAATAGCCTTCCTTGTGTGTTATGGGCTGCTGATACAATTGATACATTTAAAAATTAATTGAAGAGGCACCTGTTTAGGCTAGCATATGGGTAGCGCTATTTGTATTATGTTCATTTGTTGAAATATTAGTTTAATTTTATTTTTTATTGTTTGTAACTATGTTTGTTATTTGTTTTCTATGGTTTAGAGTGCTTTGTGACTCTGTCGGAGAAAGCCACTTTATAAATAAAAAAAAAAAAAAATGCATTTTGCTGCATTCATTTTACCCTCTACCCACACAAGCCTTCCAGGGCCTGCTACAGAGAAGTAATCACACAGTATGATGCTGCACCCGCCATCCTACACAGTGGGGATGGTGTGTTTTTGATAATGTGCAGTGTTTAGCTTACACTAAACACTGAGTTTAGCCTGATGTACAAAAACCTCAATTTTGGTCTCAACAGATCATAGAACATTCTTCCTGCTGACTTTAGCATCACCCATGTGCCTTCTGGCAAACTCCAGCTGAGATGTCATGTGCCTAGGACTTTGACTATGTCTGGCTTTTCTGACTCCTTTTCTACAATCTGGCCGTGGTTCTGCGATTATCTAATGGACAGATATTGTTGTGTTTCATTTATGTTGCAGTGCTCTGAGCCTGTGCTTGGTGAGGATTGCTGCACAAGAACAAAGTAGTTTGTATTATTGTGGTGTATTTCTGAGATGGTAATGACAGATTGGACATCTCAGAAATACAACACTTGTATTCTGTTTTGTGTATTGTATTTGCCCCATTTTTTGACACCCATCTAATGCACAACCTACCTGGAAGGGGGTCTCTCTCTAAATTGCTTTTCACAAGATTTCTTACATTTTTGTCCCCTAAAAGTTTTTTTTTTAGGGGGGAGTTTTTTCTTCTCTTCATAAGAAGTCAAAGCTAGGGGGCCATCAAAGACATGGCCTGTTAAAACCCATTGAGGCATTCCTTGTGTGATTTTGGGCAATACAAGAAATAAACTGTTGTTGCTGTGTTCTCCCATAAAGATGCGACTGGTAAAGCACTTGAACAACATTTGTTGTCTGCACAGTCTCTCCAGTCTAAGACACTGCAGCTTGTAACCCCTTTCAGAGTTCTCATAAGTCATAAGTTGATGGACTCCCTCAGTAGTCCTCTTCTTTTTACTTTCTCATATATGAAGTATAGGAAAAGTATTCTAATCATCCAGAGAATCAATGTCGAGATTTGCATGAATCTCGACATTTTAGACCTCCCTGTCTTTCTCGTATAGGAAAAGTATTGGGATCCTCAAAAAATTCCATTTCAGGATTTTGATGAATCTTGACATTTTAGACCTCCCTGAGTCCAAAAATAACATTTTAGGAATTATGTCTGTGTGTTTGTCTCTGTGTGTGTGTGTGTGTATGTATATGTGAACACGATAACTTGAGTATACTTTCACTTAGGTCAACCAAATTTTGCATACAAGGATTAGATACAAATCATATATTTCTATCAGCTTTTGGGCTATTTCTGTTAACCGGAAGTGGTACTTTAACTTTTATTTTTTTTACATCCATCCCCTGAGTGGGAGCTGGGAGTGTTCCTTTGTCCTTATTGTGTAAGTTAGACCATGATACTGGTTCAACAAAAACTGCACCTTCCAGATACTGGGGAATTAATACTGAACTACAATCAACTGAAAACCATTGACTACAGATAGGTGATCTCCATTAAACTAATTGCGTGACTTCTAAAAGCAATTGGCTGCACCACTGATGATTTGGGTGTGTCATATTAAAGGTGGTGAATACTTACAAGATCAATTATATTGAATTTTTGTAATTGTAACTAAAAAAGCTGTAAAAAAAACAAATGAACCATATTGTGATGCAATGTTTTATAACAAACAATGTGAAAACTTGTAAGGGATGAACACTTTCTATGTGCTTTCTATATATGTGTGTGTATTTGTGTGTCTCTTAAATATGTGCAACAGCTCTTTTTAGACTTTTTGGGGGACAACAGCCAAAAGGAGTACCCCTGAAGGTCTACCAGAATAAAACATGTTACATTATTGCACTTACTGGTGGCACATGAACCATTGCACTTGACTGATTTGTCCTCCTTTTTGTTGTGTCCAAATGAGGTTGCAAATTTCCATTTATCCCCAAGTTCCCCTGAGCAAACATCAGTGTTTTCACAATCCATAAAACTGTTCTTTTTTTAGCCTTATAACTTTACTTGGCTAGTCTAACATCTAATTTGGGTGACTCCTCCTGTTTTTTCCTATGTAGAACTTATAAATGGTATTTTTTATATGTTTGTGTTTTGACACTAGGTTTTTGGAACAATACATAACAAAACTATAATATAGTGTTTGCTTGGAAAATAAATTAGAAGCCCAAATGAACAATGAAAGTAATTTTAGCAACGAGGAAGATGACCGGTCAAGAAACAGGCAGGAGTTAAAGCATAGAAAAGAGAAGAACTACAGACCAGAATTAAAATTAACTAAAAAATCAACATCAAAGATTCTTTCTATAGTCAATTCCCAATTAAACTTAAATCTTTTGTTTTTTAATCACTAAACTTTCCTGAGTGTCTCCCATTGTTTACCACAAAGTTCAGCCACCAATCTGCCTGTGGTACTTTTACTATAGTGACATAATGACAAAATCTGTCACATTCATGGTAGTAACAAGTGTTGTTACTGACAACATGACAGCATGTAGAAATTGGTGGTCCCCGTCAGTAAAACTCTCAACAAAATGGTACCATAATGACATCACAAAATTAATGATTAATATAATTAACTGCAAAAATAACAGTATTAACACATTTAAAAATAAATGAAATAAGATGACCTTAAATGCGTTCCTGAAACATTCTGTCCCACTCTCGTCCTCCTGACTCTGCAGACCAAAGGGGAAACAGATAAATAAATAAAGAGAAGAAGGCAGCCGAATAGAAGAGTATGAAAGGACTCCATGTGGTCAGATGTGAGTTCCTGCATAAGCAGCTTAGTCTTTATGAGGGTGATAATTACCATAATGCTAGAAAAAGTAAATGGAACAAAAAACACAAAAAACAACTAATGGAAAAAATAAAAAGGCAATGCAAAGGCAATGAAGGTCACTGGACAAACAATTAGTCCCCTCCTGTGTAACAAAAGAGGTCACCCCAGGATTGGGACTGCCATATATAGCTGTGTCTTGTGCTACAAGGTTTGTAGAGTGCCAAGAAGTAGCGTTGTGCCATGTGTGTTTGGCTATCACTGTAAATTTTGGTTCACACGATAGACATGAAGGATTGGTAAAAGGGGCTACTGCATTCGGCCGTGTCACAGGGTCTAGTGTATATAAAGTTTTCATCTTTGTGGGTGTATCAAAGTGTACTGCCTAAAGAGTCTTCCGGCAGTGCCATACTCCACCGTTAATTGCTATGCGACACTTCAATTCCACCTGGGAGGGTAAACGTTAATATTATACAAAATTGTCTGTCTGTTATACCTTCATTGTTATCACTCTTTAATTTAATATTGTTCTTTATCAGTATGCTGCTGCTGGAGTATGTGAATTTCCCCTTGGGATTAATAAAGTATCTATCTATCTTTTTATCTTTCTATATATCTATCTAATTATCACCAGAATTGCAGTTTAAAGACCGTGCCCACAGATACAGACTGTCACCATGTGTAATGCATTGTGATATCAGACCTGTTTCACCAGGCAAGAATTGCTGCAGACAGTCAATGCAGGCTCACAACAAGACATTTCCAAACAGTCACAAGGGAACTGCATGCCATGGATATGTGGAATAGAGTAACACTAAAAAGGTGATTACACTAACAGCTATTCAAAAAGCTGCATGGTTACAGTGGGCATGAAGTCACAAAACTGCAATCTGTCTGTTTGATGAGTTGCTTTTATGCTTCTACTTGAATGATGTGAGGTGACGAGTACACCATAAACCGCCATGAAGCCTTCCATTAAAAAGGTGCTGTTAAAGCAAGAGGTGGCTCCCTGATGTTAAGTTAAGAGGAAATGCATCCCTTCTTTCAGGCAACGATTCAACTGAACCAGAAGGGCTGCTTTGGGCTTCTGGATGGCCATGTGTTACCTTTTGTACTTCATCTCTAGAGTAAACACAAAATGGGTACCACAGTTTTCCAAGATGACATAAAGAACTTTCTGAAGCATTCTCACATCTCGACTGATCTGCAAAATTCCAAAATTTAGATCCCATTTAAAATCCGTGAGACTCTTTGGAGCTACAAATGAAACACCAGCGGAGGTAATCTGGACAAAATGCGGGATTTGGTGCTGGAAGAGTGGATGGAAATTGATGTTGCCAACATCCATGCCTGACAGAACTGCAGCTGTTCTTTGGTCTCACAGAGATGTTATATTTTATTAGATGAGATTTAACAAGGGGTGACTAATTGTTTGCCCAGTAAGCTTATCTGTGAACATTACTCAGCTTGTATCTTGCCTAATTTAATAGGCCAGAAAACCAGAAATTTTCTATTAATTTCTGAGATTATCTAATGAGGAAAATTTATACCAGTGTAGTACACACCAGTGCATGAATGACATCCTGTTAGACAAATGTACACTAAGGTCCCATAATTTGTGTGAGCATGATAGTCAAAACATGACTTCATGACAATTTTTCCAACTTGGAAACCAGACAAATCCCAAAACAGTGCCAGCTAGAAAATACAATTTTAAAAAGTGGGAAAAAATAGGCCAATTGTGAAAAGTGCATTCAACTAACTATTGAATCTAACATTGTCCTTCATTTTTGTGGTTTAACCCTTATCAAGAAGCTTAGATGTTTTTTTCAAAGAGGCAAAATCTGTGTACAAAATTGCAAATGCTTTTTAATGCGTACTGTAATGTGCAGCACAAACAATTTATTTATTTTGACAATTTAAAAGGTTAAGCCTTTTTTTGGGACATGTTTATTATACTGTTATAACCAGGGGCCTCATGTATAAAAATGTTGCATACTCCTGTTTCCGCGTTCAAATTGCAATGTATAAAACCTAAACTTGGTGTAAAGCCATGCACATTTCCACGGTAGCTCCACCCCTGGCGTACGCAAGGTCTCCACTCGGTTTTGTAAACTGGCGCCACCCAGTGTCAAAGCAATGCTACTGTTCCAGTGTGGTTTCCCTTTCTTTTTTAGATCCACATCCCTGACGCGGCTTTATAAATACACTGAAACTAACCGCATATTGTTTATTAGTTTAATGCATCTGATTGTAATTAACCTGTAATAATATAATGGTCCACAGAACGGTCAAACTATTCTAAATACCATAGCTGCTTTAGCGTTGTTACCCTTTTTCAGTCAGGCTTTAGGCCCCAACACAGCACAGAAACTGCACATTTACGTGTCCTAAATGACGTCCTTTTGGCATTGGACTCGGGACTCCACGTGATTATGGTTCTTCTCGACTTATCTGCCGCCTTTGACACAATCGATCACGATATCTTGATCTCCCGACTCGAATCCTGGGCTGGTGTATCTGGCTTAGCCCTCGACTGGTTCAGGTCTTATTTCTGTAACAGGACTCTAAGAGTCATGATAGACGATTTTTCATCTGAATCAGTCCCACTCCCTTGTGGGGTCCCCCAGGGTTCCATTTTGGGGCCACTACTTTTTTCAATCTATATCCTGCCTTTAGGTGCAATTTTTAGAAAACATGCAATTTCATATCACCTATATGCTGACAACTGCCAAATTTATTTCTCCCTCAAGCCAACTGACTCCACCAAACCTCTCCTCGACTGCCTATCTGACATTAAGGACTGGCTGGCGGTAAACTTTCTTCACCTGAACGATTCAAAAACCGAGGTAATTGTTTTTAGCCCCGACTGCAAACGGACCCCACCCCTTGGCCTTGACTCTCTTCCCATTCCAGTAACTTCGTCAGTCTCCAATCTTGGAATCAAAATGGATACGGTACTG
>JANRMT010062819.1:61722889-61735118 GCA_026402145.1 Polypterus bichir lapradei
GTGCTTTTAAGCGCTCAACAAATAAAATGGTATGGTATGGTATGGTACTCTCACTGCACCTTCTTCTTCTTCTTTCAGCTGCTCCTGTTAGGGGATGCCACAGTGGATCATCTTTTTTTGTATTACTCTCACTGCACCACTCGGAGTATTTATATCACTGTATCTGAGTGGGGAATCACAGATCTACAGCGGCTGATTGGAAAGAGAATTATCGGTATACAGCATCAAGCACACGCTGCCTCACCCATGCTGTCTATTGAACTGCTCTCATATGGCAAACGCTTAACAACTTTCCTCGCGGTTCAGAAACAGTTTCATCCCAAGAACTCTAAACGCACTCAATCATAGTTCTGTGATTGTTGCCAAGTATTGCAAAATTGTGTGCCATTTGTGAATCTCTTATATGCATTGCTAGAATCAGTTGACTGAAAGTTTTTGAACTCTGTGTTATGATTCTGAGGTTTTTGGAAGTAAATAATTGTGATGTTCTTATTTTATTATTTGTCATAATTTTTATTAGTATTTAACAAATGCCACCGTTTTGGGTGTTTTTTTCAAGGCCACAGCCATATTGTTTATAGTTGCATCATGACATCATTGGACATTTTCTACTTTAGATGATGGTGCATTATTGGAAGCAGTTTCTGGACTGAAAATAAAACATTGCATGTTTAGTGTTTAGTTATTGCCAGATCTTTTTAAGGAGTTAAGATTTGGTGTATATTTTGGACTATGAATTTTGTTTTGCTTTTCTGGTTTAGACCCCAGCTTGTTTTCAAGCATAATATTTTGTTCATCAGCTGATCCTTCCCAGTTAATTCTGCACAATTTTTTTTTTTTACTGCTGGCAGTACCATTTGCTTGTCATGTACGACAATATCCACCATTCAAATTACTCTTCAGGATCCTTCTTGTTAAAACAAAAAACAACTGACCAGAAGTGATGGCAAGGGGGATGATATGTCTTCAAATTATGCTCCCTGGCTCACGAGGATCTAACACCTGACTATTATTGGACAGAAGACGCTGGCTTGGATTACTAAAGAAAGACGCTCCCTGATAAACATCAACAGAGCAGCAGTGGAACGTCACTCATCATTATTCAGATTAAAGGATCGGGATTCTAATCAGGACAGAGTCTTTTCTACTACTAGGTGTCTGGAAATGAAAAGACAAAAGTTTTGCTTGATGTTGTTTATACAGTAAGCACTATACATGTTGTGTACTGCACTTTTTTATTCAGCTGAAGATTATACCCCTTTATAATACTAGTATTTTATAATGAGTAGGTAGTAAATATGTTAAAACTCTTAAGTACTGACTACATAAAGTATACAAAATAAAGCTGAAATGGAATCAGTCTTTAAACTGAAACTGAACTGAATCTTTAAACTAAAAGATATGTCTGACAAACTTTAGTTCAAATTGATTTATAGCATATAGCATGCATCCTATGATGGACTGGTGCCCTATCCATTGATGATAAAGTAACTGTCATTGGAATAGGCTCCAGCTTCCATAAGGAATATACTGGAATAATGAATGATGAGTAAATTCATTATTCTATTTCTTATATCTCTTGTACTTTTCTTAATAGGTGCTTTACCTCCATGCATAGCATTTGTTAATTGACAGATTGAATAAATGAGTGTACATGCACAATAATATATACTTTGGCTGACTGACTTTTTCTAAAAGATGCCCATATTCTATAATGCTAGAAAAAAACGTAAACATATGAAGGGATTTCAGTCGTATTACACAGTGACCATGTGGCAGGACTGCAGTAATGCTGCAAATAATTACCTACAATGAGGACTGCTGCTCCGCAGTGACCCCTGAGGTGACCTTCTCCCCAGGCCACCATCTGTTCACCAGCTTCTCAGGTAGTGGAAGTCATTTGAGCCGCTAAAAAAATAAGAGCATATTTAGAAGCATGTGGTATATGTAGCTTCTAACTGCTCTAGTTAATGAATAAACAAGCATGGTTCTGACAATAATCACTCCTGCTTTAACACAGCTAACTTCTGCAGTAAATACATAATCTGAACTCTCAAAATAGCCACCCTAACACTTTTTTCATTGGTATTTTCATTAAAATAAATTGATATGTGTAAATTACATTTATTTTACTTGGGAGTAAAAACCGACAGACAAACTGAAATGAAAACATAATGATACATAACACAATGTTATCCAAAATGTATTCTCTGAATACATGCTGTTTTTCAGACTTATATGCAAGTTTTATCTTTTCCATAGCATAAATATACATTTTTTTTTCAACATGAATCAGGTAATTACTAAGAAATCTGCACATAATGAAGCTAAAGAGTTAATTTGAAATGATTACACCAAGTACTTCTCAATAAGATCCAGATGTTGTATGACCTAAGAATCCCAAATAATGTAATCTGAGCTTCATTCTTAAAGCTCAAGGCATGTTTTAAAACAAAAAAGTGTCAGAAGGAAAAAGCTTCAAACTAAATAATAATACAAAGAAAATTCAATACATCAGCTTCTTATACAGTATACAGTAGAATCTCATCTTACACGATGAATATGTCCTTAGGCACCACATGACATGGAAATCACATATAGTCAAACATCCCTAAACAACTCCTTACATTGTACAGCAAACATTAATATTTACAGTATATATGTATCAGTAGCTTCAAACGCAAGTGTACACTAACACCTTAAATACAACATACTTGTGTCCAGTAATGTGGTCAACTCATGCTCTGCACACGAGGCTAGAGCTGAGACATGCATAGCACTTAATTTCTCTTAACACATTTTCCCCTTAACTCTGTTACAATATTTTGCTAAAGATTCCAAGACAAAACACTTGGACACAATTAATTTCACTCCTTCGTTGTCTTCTGTGTCTAGTTTGCATGTTCTTCCTGTGTTTTCATGAGTGTCCTTCAGGAAAAAATCAGACTGAGTGTCAGCCATCAATTTTATCCGGTATAGTGAGGAGAGCTGGGTTTAAGGGTTGCCTGCTATAACATTGAGCTCTCTTCTGGTGTTTGCCATCAGCTTCTTACTGATGAAATCAAATCAGGCTACAACAAACCCTATACAAGAAAAAGGGGTGGATGAATAAATATTTCATCCTTTTGTAAATGGCAAACAATCCGTACTTTGAAGATTGCTGTTAAAATTGAGAGGCACTTCAAGGCACTTTACTTATTTTTTTTATTTATTTATTTTTTTATTAATTTTATTACAATCCATACAAAGCAATCAAGTTTTTACAAAGAGAAAAATTAAGAACAGATCAATCCCCACCCCTGAGAGAGAGAGCAAGCCAAACGGCGTTAAATTTAAGGCTTGTAAACATACCTAAATTAATAAATTCTCTGTGCCTTATGAACTTATTTTAAAATATTACTGATTAGATCCTGCCATGTTTTGAAAAAAGTCTGTACAGATCCTCTAACTGAGTATTTGACTTTTTCCAACTTCAAATAATATAACACATCGGTTTCCCACTGACTTAAAAGAGGAGAGTTTGGGTTCTTCCAGTTTATGAGAATAAGTCTACGTGCCAAAAGTGTAGTGAATGCAATCACAATTTGTTTGTCTTTCTCCACGTTATACCCATCTGGAAGAACACCAAACACAGCTGTTAATGAGTTTGGAGGGATTGTGAGTCCAAGGCTATCTGAAAGGTAATTAAAAATGTTTGTCCAGAATAATGTTAATTTGGTGCAGGACCAGAACATGTGACCTAGTGAGGCTGGGACTTTACTTAACAATAAAGTCCACTTCCACTTGTGTCCTTGACCCAGTCCCAACAGGCTTTTACACATGTCTCTGATGTTCTAATTGATAGTGTACTTGACATAGTTAAATCATCATTAGATATGGGGGTTTTCTCATATTGTCTAAAGCAGGGGTGCCCAATGCGTCGATCTTGATCGACTGGTAGATCACAAAGGTAGTGCAGGTAGATCGCGTTGCATTCAAAAAAACAATTTTTTTAAACGTTAGTCTATCATATATCCTCCCCATGGCATTTGCCACTTGAGTGACATACAGGGCGGCCAGTCTTAGATCTCTTTTCTTCTAACACACTGGTCATCCCGCACACATGATCAAACGCGCGAGCTACTGCAAAACTCCACCTGTGATCTAGTTAGCCTTCCAATTTATAGCGACTAAAGAAGGGATTTAAAAAAAAAATTGTTTGGGGAGGGTATGGGCTGGATGTGGAATTGGAAGAGGATTTTTTTTCTCGCAGTGTCACAATCGAAGTGTGTTTGTCTGATCTGTCAATCTGTCATTGCTATTCCAAAGAAGGAAAATGTGGAAAGGCACTTTCGAACTGTTCATAAAAACTATGAAACTGACTTCCTTCCGAAAAGCGATCTGAGAAAGAGAAAGAAGAGGGAAAATCGCAGTTAATCGGATAGCCGTCATTTTTCATTCGGCTGAATTCAAAAGCAAAGGCAGACACACCAAAGCATCATTCCGGGTGAGTTATTCGATCATTAAGCATAAGAAGTGTGCTACCTCCTTGACTGCATTATTTGGCTGTACTTATTTATGCAAGTCAGCCTTTTCCCACATGAAGATTATTAAATCCAAATATTGTAGTGACCTTAAATGTATTGAATTGTTATTGTGCCATAAAGGTTATATATATAATATTTAATATATATAATTTTTAAAGCAGGTAGATCAGTTCGACCTGGTCATTTTAAAAGTAGCTCGCAAACCAAAAAAGTGTGGGCACCCCTGGTCTAAAGCCTGCAGTAGTTCAACCCTGCTTAAGAAAAACAATTGCGACACCTCTGTACTTGACAACTTCAGAACTATTTCTATCCTGCCTTTTTTAAGCAATTAAAGAAGTAAACATTCTATTCTTGAAAAGTTTTAGTCAGGCTTTAGAACGAATCATAGACAAACTGCACTTAAAATGGCTTGTGGATAAATGCAGACAGAAGCCACAAATGTTGTTTCACAAAAACCGAGCATAGCATTTGACACTATAGACCACAGTATACTAATAAATCACCTTAGTCACTGGATGGGTCTCTCTGGCAGTGTCTTAAACTGGTTTCAGTCTTATTTAACAGTGTGACAGATAGAGGGCGCTATCGTCCTCTTGAACCTCGGACAATACGTCAGACACCAGGTAAAAGTCCAAACATACAACTTTTGTATTAATACACAATGCACAAATCACCCTCCTCTCTACAATAGTCATTAACAATACAATAATTCTCAATGATACACTCCACCACTCCCAGACACTTGCCACCCTTCCACCCAGCTCAGCTCAACGCTCTGGTGTTTTTCCCAGTCTTTTATAGTCCCTGACCCAGAAGTGTTTCCCATCCTTTAGTCCATGTGACTCCTTTCACTTCCGGGTCAGATAAAACTCCTTTTTCTTCAATCCAGAAGCACGTCATTCCTCTTGTCCATGTGACTCGGATGTACTTCCGGGGCATAGGGCAAATAGTCACTGCTCCTCCCTGCAGTGCCTTCTAGCGGCCCCCGTGGTATCCAGCAAGGCTGTAAAGGAAAACTCCAACGTCCATAATTCCCTGCTGGCATTCGGGGCACCTCCATGCTGCAGGGAGGGTTCCACCTGGCGACCTGGGGGTATTGGCCGGGATGAACAGCTGGCCATATATCACAACAGGTAGAAAATTCTTTGTTAGTTGTGGTGATTGTAGTTCAGAGATCCATAATATTGTACATGGCGTACCTCAACAATCTATTCTGGGCCTGCTGTTATTTTCAATTTTAATGCTCCATAAAGTCAGTTTAGGCCAGATTTAAAACACAACATGAACTACCACAACGATGCAGGTGACACGCAACTTTACTTATCTATAGCACCTGGGCTCTCAGACCAATGTCTATCTTGTATTTCTAAATGAATATGTGCTATTTTTCTCAAGGTAAATAAAGTACTGAAATCTTAGTCTTTAGTAAAAATGGTCATAATGAGGGTATTAGCAATAATCCCTTAGCATTTAAAGTCAAGTCAAAAGTAAAGCATTTAGATGTAAATCCTGGACTCTGACCTAAACTTTAAACCACATATTAACCATATCACCATTTAAGGAACATTGTGAAAATTAGACCTCTTATAACACGGCAAGATGCAGAGAAATTTATTCACGCATTTATTTTAGTCGGGTTGAGTACGGTAACGCACTCCTAGCTGGTCTACCTAAGAAAGACATCAACTGATTGGCTTTAAAATATCACTAATAGTGTAAAAAGCCTTAAATAATCTTCCTATAGTTTCCAGTGTCTACGCCCCTACATTACAAGCCATAACCTTAGATCTTCTAATGGTGGTCAGCTTATTATTCCAAGAGCCAAACATAAAAGAAGTGGTGAGAGTGCCTGGAATAAGTTAGCAATAGAGATAGGCCTCCTAACTCCGTGGATCATTTTAAAAAACTACTAAAACTCTTTTTTCGTAGCTACAGTTTAGTTATACCCTTAAGAAATGAGGCATGCATAGAACTATCATACTCTTCAATGAAACTGCTATCATTATTAAGCTTTACTTTTCTTTGTTTTCTTTTTTGGTTTTTCTGTAGTGGTGCCTGTGTTGTTTGAATGAAAGCAACTGCCCTAACCTGGCAGGAAACCCACTGTGTTGATTCATCTAAGACAAAGCCTAAAAAAAAAATAAAGAACTACTTAAGAACGTTTATGTTAGATCAAATGCCCAGTGGAGGCTAGGCAGTCTTTTGCCCTGGAGACCCTACAGATTTTGTGTTTTTTCTCCAGCTTAACAGGATTTTTTTTTATTTTATTTTCTCTGTCCACCCAGGCTATCTGACCTTCTCATTGGACCATCATTTAGAAACTTTTAAAACAATTCTATACTTAAGGACTATACTTTTCTTAATTATATGCCTAGCTTATCAGGGCCATTTCGGACCTATTTGGTGCCCAAGGCAAGAAAATCTGTCCCCAAATTTCACACCACACCTTTCACACCATTATATACAAACACACATACACAAAATATACTGCTAACACAATTTAATCATTTATTTAATAAAAATTAAGTTAATGTAAATAGAATAATTAAATAATAACAATATAACAACAGAACTCTTTTGCATGTGAACTGTGTATGTACCAAAGCATACAAAACTTATACAGAATAATAAAATAACAAAATAGCAAAAGTCACATGTAAATAGCTTATTTAAAAGATTCTCCAAACTTTATATAGAAAAAGGTAAAACAAACAAATAAAATTAGAAACACGTCGCTGGGGGACTTAACATTGCTAATAAAGTCTTTTTAAAATCAGACAAGCCTTGACTTATACTCCTGTACACTTCTCTGTTAATGTTCATCACTGCAAGGCCATTGAGACGGTCTTGTGTGCCCCTGTGTAATGTGCCCCTGGAGTGTATGTATTGTTTAAAAACCCCTGGTGGTGTAGTGGCCACAGCATCCCTGCTGCAGTGCCAGTGTTCCTGCCTCCAAGACCTCCCATCCTCAGGCTCACTCCCTCACCTTAGTACCTTCAGATCTGAGGAACAAGGCAAGCAGGTGGCGGCGATGATAGGAGGAAGGTGCAGGGATGGTTGGCCGTCACTCACCCTGGAGGAGGAATGACTGGGGACCCAGCTGTGTGTTTGTCTGGTAGTCTGAGTATCACGTGGGAAGACCATGGGGTGAGTCCTGAGTCCTGGTCCTGGCCGCAGCTAACTGCCGAAGCTGAAGCGTCTCAGGCACACAGTGCACAGGTAGCAAGGAGGCCACACTCCACCTGCACTAGTACTGGATATTCAACACAGATTGCGCTGAGCATAGTGCAGACAGTGCAGGTGCTCCTGAGGCACACAACATAAACATTTCATTCAGCTCTGGTCCAGTCTGGATATATTTTTATAAACAAAATTAAGATAAGAATCCCTATTGAGGACTGCAGTAATGCGCCCTGGCCACTTGACGGCACCCGAGGCCCTTGCCCGGACAGCCTATGGCCAGAAACAGCCCTGCAGCTTATGCAAGCGAACATTATTTATCTTTTGAATACTGTTTATTCAGTATTATTATCATCTAAATTTAATTTGTTATTTTTTTGCTTGAAGCTATTTCTTTGACATCTTGTAAAGCTTTTTGAGCTACAGCTTTTTATGAAAATGTGCTATACAGATAAATATTGTAGTTGTAAAGTGTGGGACATACAAAATGGACAGCATAACACCTCACAACCCTCTGCTGGACCAAGCAGGAAATAAAGAAAAACACTAATAAGAATAAAAAATGCAGCACTCACTAGAGCTTGGCCAGTTTTAAAAACAAATTCTATTAATAATTTTGAGATTGTTGTCTTGCTCTTTAAGTACAATAACAGATATTCTTTTGGAGTTATGGTAGAGAAAAGCTGGCCTAACTTAAAATACCTCATTAGAACCAAAGCATCTGAAATAGATTTAAATAATGTAACATTCTCACATTTCAGGTTTGACAAGAACTGGATTCTGTCCTGACAATGGCCATGGACAGGGCATCAATAAATTGCAGGACCTACTTATGCACACACAAACTCAGGACCAATTTAGTATTGCCAATTAAACTAACTTGTGCATAGGGCATATATTAAAACAATATATTAAAGAATGTTTTCTGCCATCAAATTTTTATTAAAATTTAAATATCAAATACAGGAATAGATTAAACAACATCATTTTTGAGGAAAATTAACACAAGAAAAACTGCAAATATCCCCAAATGTACCCAGACTGAGATTCCCCTAAACTACCCAGAAAAAAGGACACAGCCTGCAAACAGTCTCGACAGGGAAGAAACAAAAGAGATAATCTAAAAATGAAAAATTAGATATTAAGAGTTCAGTGCAACTGGGTACCCACCATCTAATCTTAAACCAGCCTCATCACTGACTCTCATCTTTCGGTATTGGGGCCAATTGACTCATTGTTCCAAGCTGTGGAGAGTAAGTTTTAAAAAGAAGATTTCCAAATGGTAAGGCAGAGAGAATCAGAAACAATCCAGAGAAAGGCTAACATTGTTTTTGCAAAAAATGTTCCTAAAGAGAATAACCTCTGCTAGATAACAGTAAGAGGAAGAGAAGAAAGGTCTAACAAAAGGGATAATTGAGGTACTAGGGAAATTTTAGTAAAAACAATGGAGGAGGGAAAGTTGGAAACAGCAGTCCATAAAGCATGAACCAGTGGGCAGTCCCAGAAGATGTGTAAAAAGAATATTTTATTATACAGGGTGTCAAGCACGTGCACTTAGGTAAAATCTTCAGGGCTTTAAAAAAATAGTCAATGCCACCTCCGAGCAGAGAACCGTTTTTACTTGCAGTTCAGATTCTCACCAGCCTAAGGATGAATGATGTAGATTTTACTTTGGCTCCTGAAGCCCTGAATCCTCCGGGTCAGCACTTTAAAGATCTCAAAGCAACTGAAAGTGGGTGTATTTTAAGGAAGAGCTTTTAAGGAAGACAGCATTCCACCTCAGCACCATTTTTCTTTTCTTGGTATCAAACCACTACTTTTGTAACCATGTGTGCATTTTTTATAAGCTTTTCACATTCACCTCATCAAATAGAGTTACCGGCTTCTGCCCCAAAACTTTGTTGACTAATGTGGTTTGTTTAATCTTACAAGGGTTCTTCAGGCCCCTTCTTCAGGGAAGATGTAATCACATTACATCTTGACTGAAGAAGGGGCCTGAGTTGCCTCGAAAGCTTGCATATTGTAACCTTTCTAGTAATAAAAGGTGTCATTTTGCATGACTTCTCACCACATCCATAATGTCTAGCATGGTACAACATCCTAGTACTAAGAGTTATTCAGAAAGAATATCACCTCACCACACTGGCTGTAGACCAAAAAGAGCAAGGATCTTCTACCTACTTAAGAGATGATAGTTTTGCAATTGCTTTTGTAAACCACAGATTTGTAATAGCTGTCATTATTTAATTTTTTGAATAATTCTATATCCTGCTACTACAGACAATGGTCTAAAAGTATTAATTACTTTAACTTTTGAAAAAAAAAAATCCCTCTTAGTTATATTCAGTTACACTAAACGTGTGTTTATGTTACATTAAAATGCCCTGAGGAAGAACTATATTTCCTAATTTTTTTAAATGAAAAAAAAAAATCAAAAATATTTTAATTATAATATTAGCATGAAGGAAAACCAAAAACAGCCACACCACTCATTCATTATTGAACATGTTTAATCCAGTTCAGAGTTGCAGGGGCTGGAGCCTATCCTGACAGCAATGGACACAAGAAAGAAATGAACCCTAGACAAGTGCTTTGCGGGGCTCCTTCAGTCACAGCCAGCTTAACTGACAATTTAAATTGGGAATTGAGGGTCCCACACAGACACAAGGAAAAGATGTAAACGCCAAACATGGAGTTATGAGACCTGTCTGGCTGCTGTGCTAAACACTACATGACCCATTTATGAACATAAAGACAAACAATTCTACATTGTTCTGCTTTTACCCAAGGAGCATTATGTGAAATATGCTTAAAAGGATTCTTAATGAATAAAATAAATCACATTACATAAAAAACTATTCAAATAATACTGTTAATTAAAAATATAACAAATATAGACAGAATTGTTTGTAAGGCATAGGTGGTTACTTTGACTTTTCAACATTCCATAGTTTATGTTATTTTTGTGTTTAATATCTAATCTTTGCTTTAGTTATTTTTAATACACTTACACATTTGATAATAATAATAATAATAATAATATTTCTTTACATTTATATGCCATTTTTCTCACTACTTAAAGCACTTCAGTGAGAGGGGAGCCACTTCATCCTCCAATAAGGTACAGCATCCACCTGGCTGATGTGTCAGCAGCCATTTTTGCACCAGTACACTCACCACACATTAGATGTTAGGTGGTGAAGCAGTGACAGACAGTTAACCAATTACAGACAGGGGATAATTAGGGGGCCAGAATGACTAGGCCACGATGGGCAGTTTAGCCAGGACATCGGGATAAATCCTGCTCTTTACAAAGGATGTCCAGGGATCTTTTATGTCCACAGAATCAGGACCTCAGTTTTACACCTCATCAATTCACTAGTCCCAAAAAGATTGTATCCAATCCCAAATGTGGTCTCTGCAAAAGTGTAATTGTTAGAGGTGCGCTAATGACAGATGATTGGTCAACTACTAAATTCAATTAATCTCATCTGCCGTGATTTAATGGAATTTTTCAGATGACTGCAACTCTGAAAAGCTGAGTTAGATTTCCTTATAATGAAGTACAGAAATTCACAATCTTGCATTAGGCTGCGTGGTATAATGGGAATGGAATTGGACCTATATATATATATAGAGAGAGAGAGGAGACATAAAAAGGTTTGGGGTAGCCACCCATATATTATGCTCTGGCTGCAAAAGGGTTGGATTTTGTGGAGATGTGTCTGGTTCAAAGTCCTAAACAGAACTGATGATGTGGCAAAAATGACGGCTTTAAAGGTCTGGACAGGAAGTTATGGCATCACAGGTGACTGAACCAGAAGTGACATCATCATTGGTGTCAGAAACCGGAAGTACTGTCATCACAGCCGGCGGAAAACAGAAGTGATGTCATCTGTGCAGGAAGTGAAAATTGAGATTGAGAGAAAAAGTCAGTGCACCTTGCCACCTCCTGGTCAGCCATGGAACTGTCACTATTCAAGCCCTTTAGCTGCCTCCCATGCGCACGTGTACGACAATATGTATCTGTAAACAGTTACACGATGCATCCTGACTTATGAAGTACTTTTGGATGTTTGTCAATAAAAAGGCTGTTGGTATGGCAAAACATCAAGATTGACTGCAACATGTGACCCCGTTTATAAGTCACTTTGCTATATTCATCTTTCCATTACTGATGTCCACTTTAGATGGATCTTTTCTCATTTAAAAATTGTACAGTGAATGACCACCACTCTTCTGTCTATGTAGTTGCCAATTGCCATTTGACAAAATGTGTAAATACTGCCTGTATCTTCCTTAAAACTTCCCAATATCATTTCAGAAATAGACACTGATGAAAGAAGAGGGAAGCTCTGCAGAATACTTTTAGCAAAGTAATGCATATAGAGAAAAAGTTATGTGTTTTTGGAATAGCATAATTATGACATAGTACCTAGTAGTTCAAAAGCTGTAGACATATTATCTATTTAGAAATTTCTTAAGGTCTTCATACTCTGTGACTACTCTAAATTAAATCCTGT
>JANRMT010062819.1:61750118-61809851 GCA_026402145.1 Polypterus bichir lapradei
GAAGTCAGTAGGGTCAACCCCAGGTTTTTTCAGTAAGGGGTGAATCATTGTGTTATATCAGTGGCTACAAACTGGCTTTTTTTGTGAGTTAAAATACTAATTCTTTTGGTATTAATGTCAAAAGAATGAAAAATCTCTTTTAGCCAAGATTAATGCTTATTATTTGAATGGGTTTTCTACAAAAATACCATCATGCCCTCAAGGAGGTCAAATTTGAGAGCATCAAGTTCTAGTTTAAAAAATGATGGTCCAACTTAAAATTAATGATCAAAAAAAAAATATATACATATACACTGTGACAGAATTAGGGTTTTCTCGGACCCTTGTACCCTCAGACGACACGTCAGACACCAGATAAAAGTCCAATAATAGAATTTATTATAATAATAATGTGCACTAAGCACGCTCCACTCCACAATACTCAATAAACCAAACAATAACAATACTAATAATAAATCACAATCCTCCAGCTCCCACAGTCCTTTTATAATCCCTGACCCGGAAGTGTTCTCAATACCCAGTCCATGTGATCCTCAACCAGTTCTTTTCTTCAACCCGGAAGCCCGTCGCTCTTCCTATGACGAACTTCCAGGTCATAGGGCACGAAGAACTCTTCGGTCCTCCCTGCAGCTCCCTCTCGTGGCCCCCATGGCATCCAGCAGGGCGGTGCATAAAAACTCCATTGTCCATGATGCCCTGCTAGTCTTCTGGGAACCTCCATGCTGCAAGGAGGGCTCCACCTGGTGGCTTGGGGGTATTGGCCGGGGTACATAGCTGGCCATATCTTACAACACACACACACACACCCACACATATATATTGTGGAACAAGCCCCGGACACAGACAGGCAGACATGTTTTAGACACCACCACACATTTATCTACAGTTATAAGTGCACACACACCCCAAGATACTCACACTCAGCCTCACTCTTCAGACTGCCTCCACTCCTCTCCTTCAAGCTCTGTCCTTCTCCTCACCCGACTCCAGCCCTCAATAAAGGGAGGTGCCCCCTTTTATAAACACCTGGATGTGCTCCAGGTGTTTACTGGCAATCTTCCACCGACACTCCCCAGTGTGGTGGAAGTGTCGGCTGCATCTCCGGAAGCACTCCGGTTGTCCCTGCTCCTCTTCCCACCACCACTTCTGGGTATGGTGGAAGTGCTGAGGTCCAGGGCTCTCCAGGCATTGGGGTGCCCCCTGGCGGTGGCCATGGTCCCCTACAGGGTTGAGCTTCAAAGCTCTGTATCCGTGGTCCCCACAGCAACCAGGGCGGTCACCCCCTCGTGGTCTGGAGGAAGCGCAAGCCCTCCTGTGGTCCTCCTGGGCGTCCCGGCTGGGTACCACCCCCAGCTGCGTGCCACAATATATATATATATATATATATATATATATATATATATATATATATATATATATACAGTACATATATAAGGTTGTTGGTTCGAATCTTCTTCACTGCCAAAAGAGATGCTACTCTGCTGGGCCCTTGAGCAAGGCCCTTAACCTTCAATTGCTCCAGGGGTACTGTACAATGGCTGACCCTGCGCTATGACCCCAAGGGGTATGCGAAAAGATGCATTTCACTGCGTGTTGTCCTGTATAACTATGTATGTGACAAATAAATAAAGAATTACGTATATATATCTTGTCACACACACGTGCATAGGAGACAGCTTAAGGGCTCCGGTGACAATAATTACCTGCCAAGCCAGAGTTAACGATGTGTTCTAATGCCTTCTCTCTTCCTCCGTCTGCAGAGCAGAAGACTGACGGCTGTTCCACCATTGACGTCACTTCTGTTATCCACATTCCTGAACCCCCACTTTCTTGCTTAGAATCCATATGACTGTTGAATTCTGTTCAATTATGAGATCCTGTCTGAAAGGACATTATCCACAGCTTGTTGTGTGTTTTTCCTTGTTTTCTTATTTCTATTATACAGGGTGGTGCCTCAGCACTTTAACATTGTTTTGTCTTCTCTTCACAGTATATACAGGTATATTATTTATATACAGTGCTCTGCAAAGTTAATTATTTTTAAAGATGGTTATTTGTGCAGTGTTTATTAGATTATTAAAACAATACATAACACTATAATAAACAAAAATGAATATTGATAGATTAAAAAGTAACAAGATTTTTTGTGTTTTCCTTATGATAATGATTCCTATGTTAAACCTTAGTGATATCTTGGCTAGTCTGGCTAGAATAACCCTGGTTTGGCTCCCAAATCCCTCCTCACAACACCCCTGCCATTCTGTGTATAAATTCTCATAGATGCACACCTGATTCAAATTTATAAGATGATGATAAACCAAATCAGGTATGCTAGTGGTGCACTTTAACAAATAAATAAGTACTGTATATTAGATGGTAACCACAATTATTGAGAGTCCTCGAGCAGAAGTTTGGAAAAGGCTAAGAAAACATAATCTGATAAACATAAGTCATAGTTATGTTTCAATAAGCCTATAATCAGTGAGCAATAATTTTCAAGATGTGCTGTTAAAATATGGTGGTATTCAAAGTAATAAATAGTCCAATTAAAGACATCTGAAAAGGACAAAGAAATCTAAATACTTAAGTTAGAGCTAAACAACTTAAATCTAAGGTTCAAAACATTACAATTAATAAAAGTTAGAATCTTAAATGTGAACTGTACCACAAATCCAAAAATGCTAACCAACAGAAAAGACTAACCAAGTCTAGAACCAGAGAAACAAACCAATAAGCTACAAAATAACAAACTATACAAGACTCAAGAAGAGGGCTGCTGTCACACAGTCCCACAGCAACCGCCTGATGCCTGAGCTAGTGCTTTTATTTGGGCTCAGACGAGCAGCAACACCCGAGTAATTGATGGTAAATAGGGGCCCCACTGAGGTGGGCTGGCGCCATGCCCGGAGTTTGTTTCCTGCCTTGCATCCTGTGTTGGCTGGGATTGGCTCCAGCAGACACCCTTGACCCTGTAGCTAGGATATAGCGGGTTGGATAATGGATGGATAGGGGCCCCATCCATTCTTTTTAAAAAGAAAAGTAAAAAACAAACAACAAAAATGAAAAAACCTCAATGGAAGAAAGACATAAAAGAAAATGAGCAATGTTGAGGTAGAGCTAACAGAAATATGAGAATTTGATGAAAGTGGGAAAATCAACAATAGAAAATGTAGTTAAAAATAAACAAAATGCTTTCTCCATCTGATGAGCAGCACTTAAAAGCCACTTCTTTAAAGAGATCCAGTAAAACGCTTGCTCAGCATCTGGCAGAATCATCTGGCGCCAAAGTACATGCTTTGACCATGGGAAAAAGTCTGAAAAGAAATGGTCCTGTGTTATTCTTGCAGATAGGAAATTATCAGAAAAGATAATAATTGATGAATGGATCGATAGAACTTTATTTGTCTCCAGAGGGAAACCTGACTTTTTATAGAAGCTCAATAAATAAATAAATATACACGCACACATACATTATTGTCGGAACACACAATAGCATGACAAAAAGGAAGGAAAATAAAAAGAAAGAAACAAATAATAAAGATAATGCAATATGGAGCAAATACCAGTGGCAAACAGTCATATGAAGTATGATAGATGTTTCACAAGTCCAAGTTTTAGAAGTATTTAGAATAATTTATTATTTCTATATCTATTTAAACCAAAGCACTACCAGAAGTAGACTCACATACGAACTAGACATCATCTCATACCATGTTCTTTTTTTTTCATAACATAATAACTGCAATTAAAAGGAGTTTACTCCAATCCTTTGTACTCTTATCTTCTTTTACAGAGGCATAGTTGCCATTATTACTGGAGTTTAAGTGATCTGGTGGTCTTTGCAACACTTGTGGCAGCCTTGAGTGAAGAAGTCTAGATATTACATGTCCAGGTCACCACCCAAGGGATGAGTTTTTCTGAAACCGGCAGAAGGGCACACAAAGCCTTACAAGAGGAGAGAGAACACAGCCTGTTGCACATAACCCACTCTGTCCTACGGATGATATTGAAGACCTGGGAGATGGGTATAGCTGTCAACTATGCTGTTAGGTATCACAATCCTACAGTTGTTGTTGCATTGTGCTGAGTTGATCAAGATGCCTTTTGTTAGGTAAGCTGAAAAGAAGAATGCAAGAGGGAAAAATAAATGTTGGGGCGTCAACCCAGTTGTTCCTGTTTAATTTGATTACTCCTTTTAATGATCAAAAAGAAGCACTGGTGGCACAAAAGGTCAAAATCTAGGGTTCCAAGGTCTTTCAGTTTCATGGAGCTCTGTCCTGCAGTTCTCTCCAATCAATAACTGATGCCTTCTTCCAGCCTGCATTGGCTTTATGGGGTGCAAATCAGAAGGTTCAAAGTCAGCTTTCTTCACTGGCTGACCTCTCTATGGGAAAGGAGACAACGTGGTAAGTGAAAGCATCTACTTTCACCCTCGATGGGAGTATTATGTACCTCAGATGAGACCAGAAGGTGATCCTCCAATGCGCATGCCTGACAATGCATATTTGTGACATTTATTCTACAGACAACAAGTCAAAAAAGCATGTCAGGTCATATCGAACATGAAAACAACAACGATTGCATTTTTTTAACGTTAACAGACTTGTTAACAAAGAGATTCCAAGTAATGACTATTAAATAGTTACATTAACACTAAACTGCTAAGGCACCTGGAAAAAAACTTCTGGAAGAAATAAATTAGAAATATATTAAAGAATTAATTAGCCCAAAGAACCAGGCAGGAGGAAGTTTGTTCATTGCAGCTTTAATTATCTTTTCAAGAACAGGGATACACTCCTTCAAGCAGTCTATGAATAGTCATAGAGCAAAGTTACTGTTCCATATTTGTAGACAATCCAATATACTTAACAGTGCTTAATTAATGCTTATGAATCATCTGACATTTACCCCGATTAGTTCAAAAGACATGAGATGTTTTCAGCAGAGAGTTTATATTCCCGAAATAAAAGTTTCCTTCCACTACATTATTGTCCTTCTCAAACATTTAAGTTCAGCGCTTACCCTTCTTTCATGAAATTTCTTTGTACTTGAAAACTGTCAAGTCTTAATGGGTATATGACACCAGCAAGTTTCTTAAACCACCACCTAGAACATTCTGTCTCATTGTTGCTCACCCACCCTGGCTTGCTTAACCCTTCATACAACTTTTATAGATAAATAATAGATATTAACATGAACAATAACTAAAGTTCCCCCAAATAACAATGTGACTCCTTTGATAACTATATTATTCTCCCAAACAGTACCACATGCAAAACTGCTTTTTAACGTATACACTACATTGTCAAAGAGGTTTTGAGCAAAAAAAACTCTAAAAGTGAGTTGTGGCTTTGATCATCAGGGCAGTATGGCCAGGCCGTGAAGACGTTAGTATATTTTATATGTGATTCCACAACCACATTATTTTGAGATAGGCAAGTGGGTGAGCCAAATCATATCATTGGCAAGTAACAGAACCTACACTATTTAGGCATGTTGTTTTGTTTGTGCCTTTGACGTTATTTGATCATTTTTGTTCTGTCCCTATGATCATTTCTCTATATTGTGTTTTGGTAGATATTTTACACTATTGTTTATGGGTAGGTGGAACCAGAGTGATGCCATTAATATATTATACAAAAGTTAAGCGTCAAACTTTAAGTAATTGTGTTGTTTGTTGTTAACAATTTTTTACTTTTTTGGTTAGTGACATCATCATTGGTGCGATATTGTGCTCCTGTAGTGGCCATGATATGTAAAATTGACTTGTAATATGTTTAGGATCTGGTGTTTGTTCATTCAAAGATTAAGGATCTCTAGCCTTGTGTTTTCAGCTTTACAAAACTCTCACTTTGGTTAAGTGATTTTTTTACCTCCCGCTTGCATTGTTGTGCTGATGCTTTAATTAATTCTTTTAACGAAACCCATCCTGCCTGTCTAATCCCAAGTTTGGATCTCCCCTTTAAAAACAAAGAACATAAAATAAAAAACGTCCTATTTTCACTCTTGCTTGAAGGATTAAACAAAAATGTAGTAATATATATTAGAGTAATATTTTGTTTTTGCTACAAATATCCATAATATTGGACATGGGTGAAATAAACACACTACGTACACTGCTGGGAATTGTTCTATAAACAAGTTGCTTAAACCTCCAGGTAGTGATTTTCTTCATGTTTCTATAATAGATGTGTAAAAAAAAATTCAGATAAATCAGAAATGCAGGAGAATCTTCTTGAAAGGCTTAACTTGGCTTAATGTAATTGTAATTGATTTTTAGAAAACGATGCTCCACATGTGCTGCTTAAAGATTTGTTCCTCTTGGATCTGTCTCCATAGAAACCATCATCCACAACCCCCAGTGTGTAGGGTGTATACTACAGCCTCTATTTGGAAAGATAACGGCCTTTTTTATGCCTTATTGTGTGCCAACCATGTATGCAGCAGTCAGTAATAATACTGCATTTGATTGCAGTGCATCTGTATTTAATATTCTTAAATACAATGTGAATGAAATGAATAGTTTTTTATTTATCAGAATTATTTGCAGTATATGCTCTTTTTGAAATATTTGTCATGGCAGTGCTTAGTTTGTAAGTGTTCATAATGTTTTAGTAAATGGAAACATGCAACATTTTTGTTTTGTAATTATGGTGATATTACAGAATTACATTTTAAAGCTTGGGTAAAGTCACAATATCTGATAATAAGCAAGTCATAATAATAATAATAATAATTATAATAATGGAACATAAGAAATTTGAAAAGCGAGAGGAGACAATTCAGTCCATTAAGCTAATTTGTTTAGCTAACAGCTAAGATGTCCCAGTTTCTCAAAGGTTGTCAAGGTTTCTGTCTCTCTCAACTACATTTCTCAGTAGTTTGGTAGTTTTTTGCACATTTCCCACATCTCTTTGCATAAAGCTATGCTTCCTATTTGAGTCCTAATTGCACTTCCCTAGAATTTTCACTGGTGTCCTTGAGTATGTGATTCATTCTTTGGTTCAAAACATTTTGCTGGAACTGCTTTAGCAAAGCTTTTGAAAATTGTGAAGACCTCGATTAGGTCTCCATGGAGTCTCCTCTTTTTGAGACTAAACAGATTTAATTCTCTAAGTGAAGTGTATTGCATTGGTCTCAAACTCCGGTCCTGGAGGGTCGCAGTGGCTGCTGGTTTTCATTTTAACCCTTTTCTTAATTGGTGACCAGTTTTTGCTGATCATTAATTCCTTTTCCTTTTATTTTAAGTGACTTGTTTTTTTTTAAGATTTGTTCCCCTGAATTTCTGAATGAAGAGCACTATTAAAATGTTATGTGGACCTGAGCAGATCAGCAATCCTGAGACCTTCATCTTTCTTTATTTTCAGATATTATGTAATGGTCACAGTTTGTTGGTCATGTTTGGCTCATTTTGTATCTCATTATTGTTTGACTGCTAATTAAGGAAAAAGAAACATTTGAGGGGATTAAGTCTTCAAGAACAAGTCAACTAAAATTATTTCAAAAGAGTTAATTAGCAGCAAAAACAGGTCACTGATTACGAAAAGGGTTAGAATGAAAACCTGCAGCCCTCCAGGACCAGAGTTTAAGACCACTGGTGTAGTGCAACATGTCTTTAAGCCCAGGGTTGCACATGGTTGTTCTCCTCTGCACAGCTTCAACACCTGCTATCTTTCTTGTAGTGTGGTGCCCCAAATTGCACACAATATTTCTAATGTGGTTTCACCAATGCATTATACTATATAGTCTGACCATAATATCCCTCCATTTATGTTCAAGTGTTTACAATATAATGGACCGTTTTACTTGCATTTTTTGTCATTTCTGTGAATTGCTTAGATAATGAAAATGTTCTGTCAACATAAGCTCCTAAATCCTTTTCTGAGGTTGTTTCCTTTACAACAGTATCTCCCATCTTGTATTTATAACTGACGAATATTTTCCCCACATGTACCACTTTGCATTTTTCTACATTAAACTGTATTTTCCAAGTGTTTGTTCAGTTCTGAAGATTGTCAAAGTCTTTCTGAATTGTCTTTGCTGCCTAGTCAGTGTCTGCCATTCCTCCAATTTTAGTACCATCTGTGAATTTCACAAGTTTACCAACCATTCTGGATTCTGTCATTAATATAAATTAGAAAAAGTAACGGACCAAGGACAGAGCCCTAAGGGACTTCACTGTAATCCACATTGAGCATTCTCCCCTTATCTGTACTTGTTGTCTGCTGCCAGTTAACCAACACGAGATCCAGTTTTGTAGGTTACCTCTGATCCCAACATCTTCTATTTTCAAAATTAACCTCCTATGTGGGACTATATCAAAGTCCTTTAGAAAGTCTAAGTAAATTATTTCAATAGTAATAATAACAAAATCCACCTTGAAGGTATCATCTTCTTGATTGTGGTGAGCAGTCTTCCTTGCCCTGAGAGTCTGAAGAGTTATGCATTGAGCAGAAGCTCCTCGCAGGGTCACTCAAGCCAGACAGGTCTTTAATAATGAGCCAGACCAAGATAGCACCGTTTAAAAAATACTTGCAGTAAATATTAATACTGCATCATTCATCACATGATCAAAAAAACATCTGCATCCCACAATGAACACTGAACAAGCTGAGTTTGAAAATTTGCAATTGTCTTGGCACCTTGTGCAGATCAGATTAGTAACTGCACCAAAAATACTCAAAGGGAACAAATGATATAACAGGCCTACCTGCTTTCAACAATAAAGTGAAGACACAACTAGACAAACATAAAGAGATCATGTGGTCATATTACTTCATAATAAATCTATAACAACAAAGACAGAAGGAGCATTTTCTGTCTGGGGAAAAAGAAATCAAAACCTGCTACCCAGTATGACAGCAAGCAGCCTAGCAGATGTTGGCAGAACGTCAAAAAGAAAGGAAGGTGAAGTGAGACCAGATAATTAAAGAAGAAATTGTGGCCAAATTTAACTCAAACAGCCAGGAATTCAAAAACTAACCCCATGCATGGGAAGAAAAGGTACATGAAGAACAACAACATGTGGAAGCACCACTATCCGAGCAACCACAATCCATTGAATCCATTTTGGATAAACTTCCTAGAGCTGCAGTAAATTGGCATGAAGGAGCAAAAAGGTGCCAACTGAGCTAAAACAAATGGACAAGTGAGCGACTGCATGCTTCCAATAAAACAGTGGTCAGGATCTTTAAGAATTAACACCTTATTCTTACAGGGTGTGGCAGACAGCTCAGACCCTAGCCTGGCCGGGACACCTCGATGATGGAAGGACCAGGGAAGAGGACATATCCACAACAAAACCTCCCCTGGGACGCAAGAGGGCAGCCTCCCTGGATTGTATCATGTTTGGAGCTTGGAGGCTCAACCGTGTATGGGGCCCGTTGTCACTTCCAGGGGGCGCTTGGACAGTCCCTGAGCCATGGACTGCATCACTTCCACCACAACTGGAAGTGCTGCCGGAAGAGGATCGGGGAACATGTGGAGTACAGCACTTCCGCCACACTTGGGAGTGCTGCTGAAGGAAGATTGCACTTCCGGGTGCACTATAAAAGAGGCCACCTCACTCCATTCCAGGAGCCAGAGTGGGGAGGTGGTGGACATAACTTGTGTGGAGGAGTGTAGGCAGTAAAGAGAAGAAGAAAGAAAGAAAGAAAGAAAGAAAGAAAGAAAGAAAGAAAGAAAGAAAGAAAGAAACTGAGGTTATTGGTGGTGACTGGTGCACTGTGTGCTAAGAAAAAGAAAATAAAAGGGTGTATTTTGAACTTAAGTCTTTGTTCCTGTGTGTGTCTGGAGCTGATACTCCACAAGAGATAAATCAATCAGTACACAAGGCTGTAGCAACAGGATCGAGAGAAACTGAGTCTAGGATGCCATCTAGATCGATTGATGTGAAAAACAAAATCACATCACTTCATAAAGTGATGATCTCAGATCTGACTGATTTAAGTAAAGGAGTCACCTGTCAAGTACAAAAGATCAGAGAGGATCGTATTATTAGCAGTTTGACAGATTGTCAAAGGACCTTCAAAATGAAACTCCAGACAAAGGACCAGAGGCTAAGGGGGTCCGATCAATACCACCGACATAATCTTTTCAAAGAAAACACCAAGATGTTTTGCAGGGAGCTCAACCATAGGGTTCAAGTATTCTATCAGGTTGGTTCACTACTAGAGAGACCTTTTAACTCTGAAAAGGCAAAAGAACCCAAAGACATCTCATTTGATACTTGACTACCAGCAATTCAGCAATACAAGATTCAGACCACTCTGATGTATAGAATATATGCATTCTTGGAGAGAGTACAGTGGTGGTTGGTGGTGGTCTCTTAGAGCTGAAAACCATATATAAGACCACAATTGTGAACAAAGACTCCCAGGGCATTGGATAGACAGAGTCTCACAGAAGATGAGCGGAGATCACGGAGAAAGATATGGCACGCAACTCTGGAAGATGATCAGGAATACTGGAAGAGCAGACGTGACTTCAGTAACAGCACAAGAATAGCTGTGGTTAATTCAATAACAAGGAGTTTCCCAAATAGTTGGAAAGTGATTCTTCTGGAAGTATGGCTGTGGATCATTTATTGTTAAACAAACACGCCCTTTATTGGACTTAACTCTCATTTGGTGTTTGTCTCGGTCTTTTCATCTCGGTGCTCATTACAATATTATTCTTGATGAAAGTGGCACAGATCAACAATCAACTGAAGAGTACTTCATGAGAGTGGAATAAACCTTTTATTTGAATGTTTGAATATTTTTATTATTATAGTATCTTTAATGCAAAGCCTTAGTATTAGTATCAGAAAACCAGATTTCCCACAAAACACCTTCATGTGTGTAATTTTGTTGCTTGGTGTGAATTCGCTTCCAAATATGAACTCCTACTCCTCACTGGGAGATAATATAGGATGCTTCATTACTGCTTCTCATGTCCTACTCTTGTCCTAGTCAGACTTTAATTTCAACTCCTAGGTGATACTTTGATATGCTTGATAAATGCGGGAAAAAGTCCCCATCTGTTTTGACTTCTTCCATGCAGTTCTTCTCTGGTAAGTTCAGATTTCTGCCACATGTCAACGCCATACCTGTTAGTCTGATTGGTAACTCGTTTTATATTGGTCCTGTATGTGTCACTATAATTCCATGCTTGAATGTAAGCTATAATGACCCTATCTAGTTGTCATGTGCATCCTAGGCCAAACTGATATATTCTACTGTTCAGACAGAGAGAATTAAACGTCTTTATTCTTGAGCCGGTCTGATCCATGTTTTGGAAAATGTTAAAGGCATTGCTATAGTTGATTCATCAGAATTCTGCCCATTAAATCATGAATCACATACTTGTGAAATTTAATGGGAACTGTATTTAAAATGGAAGCCAGGAGACACTTTTTCACACAAACAGTTGTCGGAATCTGGATTGTACTACCAAGCCGTTTGTATGAATTGGAAACCTGACTACCTCTTAATGAGACATTGGGAAAACTTATCATTGAGCTAACCAAACAACCTTGATGAACTGAATGGGTTTCTTCTAGTTTGTCTGGCCTTTTATGTTCTTATGTAATTATCCTGAGCTTTACAGTGCACAAATCTGAAAGCTTAGAGATTTAGTGATGTCATAAAATGTATTGTTTTTTAAATACTTAACTTATAATGTTTCAACAAATCACATCTACAGTCAATCATGTGGTATAATTACCAATAACATGTCTACCCAGGAATCAATTCCTGAGGTTTTCCACCTTGTAGTTGATGAATCCAGCCATGGATGTGACCTTATTCACACTCAGAATTACGCTCACTAAAGCCTAACATGCACACTTGCCTGAAGTAAACCCACAGCACTGCAAACTCCACAAAGACACTGGGAATTGAACCCAGGATTTTGGAGCGGTGAGACAGCATGCCTAATCTCCTCATCAGCCAGTCAAACAATAATTACACCGTGCATCTGCATATTAAGAACAGTGAATATACAAACATTAGTTCATTCATATAAAGGGCACAGAACAGGTACGAGTTACCTGCGGATTGAGAGGAATTCTTCAGATAACAAGGGAAATGCTCTGATTCTCAAACCTCTTAGGCCAAATGTGAATTTACTCGAGGCATGTTTATGCTAAGAATTTCTTTCTAAGATTACATCTTGCTTCGTCTCTTAAAGACCGATTTTCTGCCCAAATCTTTTCCAGTCTGCCCAGGGCCTACTTAACAGTGATAAGAATCAGCGTGTAGGAAGTCATTTCAGAGTTTCAGTTCTTATCAGCTGAGACAGCAATGATGCTACCTCAAAGAAAAAACAAAACACAAATCAAATCAGTGACATTTAAATCATGAAGTAAGTGGGGAGTGACATCATCACCTTCTGGGGATAGAAAATTTAATATGTAGGATTAAAGTGTAATGCAATAATTGATCGATTTTGGTCAGTTTTCTTCACTAAGTTGTTAAACAAATGATTCAACTATACCATAGCAAATATGTTATGGATTCAATAATAACAACAGAAAGGTAAAAGCTATCTGTCTTTGTATGCTAGTTTATTTATTAAATGCATTGATGTGTCGTTTAATATAGGGCGGCCTGGAGGAGCAGTGGTTTGCCCTGTTGCCTACAGAGTCCTACATTTAAAACCCAAAACCTGGTCGTGTCTATGTGGAGTTTGCACATTCTCTTGGTTTGGTGCCATGCTGTGGTAAGTCTTTATGCGGCATGTTTTCATGATTTATTTAATGGTTTTAAGGGGCATGACCACTACTGACAAACACCTCACACATGAGCTTGTGCAATCCCAGCTCGTGGTTAGATGATTGCCAGAGGAGCGGCACATAATGCATGAGTGTCAGCTGGGGTTGCCACAATGTAAATGAGGGTAGGATATTAGCTAGACAGGATCAAAAAAACAGAAACGGAAAAGAGAATGAGAAAGGGGGAATAAACGAGAAATGAGAGAGAGTAATCTCTCATCAGAAGATTGGTTTGTCGAGAGGTATTCATTACTGAGAGGACAGGATAGGCAACATCAACTGTGTTAAGCTAGAAAAGGAGAAGGACCGATGGCTTTTGTGGTTTTTCCGTGGTGTGGCTATATCTGAGTTTGCTGACTTTGACACTACTGACCATGAGATATTGCTGATGCGGCTTGAACATCTTGTTGGGCTTAAACGGGCTGCTCTTAACTGGTTCAGGTCATATTTAACTGGTAGACACTTTTCAGTTACTTTAAATTCCTCTTTTTCATCTACTGCTCTTCTTAAATATGGTGTTCCTCAGGGATCCATTTTGGGTCCTATTTTATTCTCTATATACCTTCATCCTATTGGAGCTATTTTTAGGAAATTTAACATTTCTTTTCACTGCTATGCTGATGATACTCAGGTTTATATTCCTGTCTGCAACTCTGCAATAAATCAACTCCACAACTGTCTTTCTGAACTAAGATCCTGGATGGCTAATAATTTTCTTGATCTGAATCAAAATAAAACGGAGGTGCTTATAGTGGGTCCACCAGCTAAAGCCCAAATTGGTCTTGGACTTCTCAGCTCTTTCTCTGTCTTTTGCAAACCTCAAGTCTGCAGTCTTGGTGTTATCTTTGACAGTAACTTGTCTTTTGAGAAACAAGTAAATTCTGTAGTCAAAAGTTACTTTTTCCAGCTTCGTCTATTAGGTAAGATCAAGCTTTTTTTATCTTCTAGGTTTCTTGAGAAAGCTACTCATGCTTAATCTTTTCTCGCCTTCATTACTGCAACTTGTTGTATTCTGGGATTAGCAAATCCCTGATAACGCAGGTTACAGTTGGTCCAGAATGCTGCCGCTCACTTTCTGGTTGGGACAAGAAAGTCTGATTCTGTTTCTCCAATATTAGCTTCTTTACACTGGCTACCTGTCAGTTTTCGAATTGATTTTAAAATCTTGTTGCTAGTTTTTAAATCTTTACATGGGCTTGCTCCTGCCTATTTATCCAAATTGTGTGTTTTACACCAGCCATTTAGAGTGCTTAGATCTTCTGGTCAGTTGTCTCTTGCTGTCCCTTGTACCAAGTGTAAAACTAAGGGGGACAGGGCTTTTGCAGCTGCTGCTCCTCGCCTGTGGAACTCTTTACCTCATCACATAAAGGAGGCGTCTACAATTGAACTGTTCAAAACAAGATTAAAGACTCATTTCTATTCACTTGCATTCCGTGACCTTCAGTAATACTGATGGTTTCCTCATTATGATTATATAACATTACTTCTATTTATTATGTATTTTATTTATGTTCATATATTTTATTTCTATCTATGTTATTTATGTTATTTGTTTGTTTTCATTTATTCTATTATTCTAAAGCACTTTGGCCACAGCATTCCTATGTTGTTTTAAATGTGCTATATAAATAAATTGACATTGACATTGACGTGAGAGTTGGGAGAGGCCACAGGAACAATAAACAGAAAGAAGGATTCAGAGTGTAGCGGCACTCATATAGAGGGCAAGAAGTCAGATAAGCTGCAGGGCACTGGTCAAGGCATCAGTTCAGCAGTTGCCGGGCACCTAAAAAGGTGACAATTTAAGTCAGCAGTGTACTGGCTGATTGGGCAGATTGCAATGTGATGGACTATACAACAGGGATTCGCTATGATATCCCGATGAGGGGAAAAGGAATAGCTCATTTTAAAAGCATTTATTTATTTGGCACAACCAAAAACACTGTTTTTATGGGCACACTTTTAAAAAGACTTATTTAATGGAGCACTGTTGCCTTTTGGCACTTTCTTTATTGTTTAATAAATGTCTGCTTGTGATTTTGAACTGAAAGTCTTGTCTGTCTCCTCACTCACCCTGGTCCATCTCAGTCCATTGCTATCAGAGGTCCCAAAAGAGGTTGGTGACCACTGACTGTGAGCATGAGGCATCTCACGTGTCCCAAAGATGTAAATGTTAGGTGACTGAAAGATGATTGAAAAACCACAAGTCAGGGGATGGATACAAGAATATATCCCTTGGTCTCCAGTAAATCAATCATTAAAAAGTAGAAAGAGTATGACAGAGCTGTAAATCCAACAACTGAGTGGTCATGCAAAAATGAGACTAGTGAGGGAGGCCACTAAGAGACCAATGTGAACTCTCCAGGAGTTCCAAGCTACAGTGGCTCAGACTGGAGAGACTGCCATCTCCTAGAATGAGCATGCGTGAGAGCGACTGCAATCCCATCTGCATTTGGTCCACTTCAGTGTATGATAATGAATGGTCTTTTGAAATTTGCACATATTTCAATGGATGTCATTAATCAGTACTGAGTCCTGTGTAACACACTATGCATTTGTTGATGCAGTTTATGAAAGTTTGTATTCCACCCCACAATCTCTTTTGCTTACTTACCCTACTTGAACAAGAGCTTAGGGTCAGTTAGAAAAGCACCTTTGATGAAGCTCAAGGCTAATTTGGTATAATTGTAAATAAACCTTTGAATTTATTTTCATTAAAGTAGCTCTGACACATATCTACTCAATTATGAATGCTGCCTAGATTGCTTTTGTATTGATTTACTTGCCTCTGGGGTTTCGTCTCCTTTGCTTTTATATGTGCAGCAGTCTGACTACATACTTTGTCAAACCATTATGTGGATAATTAATATTGGTTATTGGGATATTTGTGTGCTATGAAAGGCCTTTGGTGTCCACTAATGAAAAAGTCTATACTTTTGCCTGAATGCTTTATTGCTTATGACAATTTAATATCCAGATCCCTAAGACTGTGATAACATATATCTTAGACAAAGGCTGTTTTTTCTCTCTTTTTGTAGTTTTGTATGAAATAAAAGTTAAACTAATGTGACATGTGTTGCAGTGGTTAGTAAGGATACCTCAAAGCCCCAGTGATCTGGATTTGTTTTCCAGTCTAGCTTTACAAGTTACTCATGTGCCCATGTGAGTTTCCTCTTTATGTTATGGCTGGGATATTTGGCATCTCTAAGTTAACTTGGTTATGAGTGAATATCTGCAGTGTAGTGCCATTCCAGCGAGGCTTGTCCACGCCTTATGCCCAAAGCTACAGTAATAGGCTTTGGCAACCTTCAATTTAGCAATGAAGTTAAGAATAAATTGGTGGTCAAGTATTTTAAACTGGGTATAATATTCTGTGGATGACAGCTGGCTCCAATAGATCTTTACAAAGTTTTCAGTGATGCGAGAATGTCTGTGAACTCTTTAGAATTTTCTCTATTTCTACATGAATTTGGCCGAAAATGTAATCAGATTTTCATGTAAGTTCTAAAACCAGAGAAAGATAACCCAATTAAACAAATGCAATCAAAACATTGTACTTGTTTATCTACTTATTGAGGAAAATGATCCAATGTTACATACGTGTGCATGAAAAGTAATGTTATTCTCTAGGATTATCATTTCATTTCAAGTGGAAATTAGAGTTAGGTGTTTCAGTCAATGAGATGGCGATTAGGTGTGTGAGTGGTAGGCTCTGCCCTATTTAAAGAACATAAATGTGGGTCTTCAATGTCAAAGTCTCGCTCCCAGCAAGCCAGAGCTCTACCGATTTCTGTTGCTAGGGTCACGAAAAACACAACCAAAACATCAAACTGCTAAGAAAAATACCCACAACCTAACACTGGCCAGTCCGCCTCACGGCTTGGCCCTGTTTATATCCTGCACTTTGTAAAACTCCTTGTCCTACCACTCTTTTCTGTTTGTGCCAGAACACCACTGTTTATCTAGGCAGTCTCCCCAGTATTTTTTCCAATATAATAAAAAATGAACTATTTATGTGATAAAATTCAGTAGTGCTGTGCTGGCATATCTTGGGTAGTCTGATCATATGAGGCCCAACTAAACAGGAATACTGTTGTGAGAGTGCCATTGATGTAGAAGGAGAGGAGGGAATGACCGTAGTTCTGGTTGGCATGTCTCTAATCTTCTTTTTACTCCTGTGAAAATGGTTTTGACCCATCTGCATATGAAATTTGTGTCTGGTTATAAGTGGAGTATAACATTTGAGCAGCACTGTTGTCCTATAAATAGGCACCTCATTTGCCTGTCAGTTATGCCACTGAGAGAGAAGAACAGCTGGCCCGTCTCCAGAGTGTTTTCCATCTTTCATTTTTGATTTCTGCCTCTAGCCTCATGCTTTCATAAGGAGATACATTGCAAAAAGGGAAACACACAGCACAGAGCAATTTAATTCTATAAAGAAGTAATAATAGCCTAAATAAAATAAGATGTGCAGTAAAACTCCAGTGAAGTAAAATAAAGCCTCTGGAGTCATCTGGCCTAGTAATTTACCTTCACTATAGAATCACAATTGTCAAAGTTTGTGTTTTATCAGAATAAGCAGCCAGGTTAGTAGGTGTGGGATTAAACTCGACGGTATGCTGGTCTGATGGGAGTCTACTGTCCTTGATTTTGACATTGAGGGGGCTGGAGGGGCTCCTACTTAACTGTGGAAGCATAGCTTAGCCATGATGGGCTTTCCTTTGTTTCTGCATTGTAGACAAAGAGACAGAAATAAATGTGCAAGAGCCACAGCCAGGCATAATGAGCCAGTAAAATAATTATTGAGAACAAACCTCTCTTGATTCTCTCTATGCACTTTACAAACCAGGAAGATGATAAACTATCCTTGTTTTCAGAAATAAATAAACCTGTCTTCTTTCATTTTTTTGATGTTTGAGAAAGATTTCTAATTGATATGGGATCTACTTGTATGTTGTTCCGTTATAATGCAACATCATAAAACAATATTGTTAGGAAAAAACCTTCTGTTAATGAAAGCACATGATCCTGTGTTGAATTCTGAAAGTAAACTATTTTTCACAGCATATTATGAAGGAGGCCTGGTGGTAACCTTAATAAACAGCGCCTCCCTCCATTTTAAAGCCATCATAGGTTGATGGGTGGAGGGAAAGAACCTAAGCCAGCTGCACTGGGGACAAGGTGGCAATCAAATTTTAATGGGTTGCAGTCCAGTAAAGGACACAAGTCAATTCAGAGTTGATATTTAACATTAAACAGATTAAGAGTGTAATTGCAAAAACCCATACAGACATAATGAGAAGGTGCAAATTCTATTCAGATGGTGGCCATAGTGGGATTCAAACCACAATGTTTCTCAATGTCTTAACTAAGAGTAAAGGAGTAAATTCTGACTTTAAATTCAACTTTAAGTAGATTGATGATTGACAGTGTCGGCTGTTTTTTGTTGCGGTATACAGAGATTAAGAAGAGACAAATAGAAGTAGGGATGAATAGTGGCACAGTGTTGAGCATCTTTCCATTACTTGATTTTCCTTCAAAGAAATGCAGGTTTGGTTGACTGGGAACTTTAAATTGTCATAGCATGAGTGAGTCTGTGTGTGTGTGTGTGTGTGTGTGTGTGTGTGTGTGAATCTGCTCATCAGCATACAGTTCACATACACACACTCAGGCATAGTGGGGCTCTGCTTTGTATCTGATGCAAGCTGGAAATTAGATAAATGGGATGAGTACATTGGTAATTGGTAAGGTGTATATTTACTGTTATGCATGGGTGCATGAAGATCCCTCCACTGGACTCTTTTGAAGCTTGCAATACCACTTCCAGGCAAGAGGGGGCACCCACACTAACTGTATTATCTTTCTTTCTCTGCAGCCCTGTGAGAGCAAATAAACCATGTCTAGAGGCTCTGCCTCTTCTGGTCCCACACTATAAATATCAATGTCCCTGAAAGGAATGGTGTCAGACCAGGAGCAGTGTCTCCTCACGCTGGACATCCCTGAAATCTGATGTGCTCATCCAAACAGAGTCATTAGAAAAGAGAAGTATATATATATATATATATATATATATATATATATATATATATATATATATACAATCTTCTGGACTCTCATAAGATAAGCTCTACCACACCAGGACAAATTGGTCCAATGTTGCTAATAGTGTCTCCTACTTTGCCCACAGTTCCAGGAATGCAGCCAGAGCAAGCACCACTCCTTCCAGTCTGGCACCATAAAAGGAGATGTCTCACTTTAAACAGACCTTCACGGAGTTCCCGAGTGTTATCGTGTGACTTCAGATGAAGACAATAAGGTCTTGGGCCACTTCTGGATGTCTGTGTTGTTGTACCGCAACACACTCACTTTTTTTTTTTATTCAGTATTAGATGGGGTCACCTGGTTGGTGCTCCATATTCTTTTTGAATCTCTTCTGGTCTGTACTGCTAGTCACAATATATACTATATATATATATACACCCAGGAGGACCAGAGGAGGGCTTGTACCTCCTTCAGACCACGAGGGGGCGTCCGTCCTGGTTACGCTGGTGGCCTCGGGTAGAGGGCATGGAAGTCCAGCCCTGTAGGGGCTCGTGGTCACCGCCAGGCGGCACCCCACTTCCAGACCATCATCTGCCACATCCGGCCGAGGCAGGAGCCCGGCCGGGACGCCCAAGAGGACCTGAGGAGGGCCTGTACCTCCACCAGACCACGAGGGGGTGTCCGCCCTGGTTATGTTGGTGGCCTCGGGTAGGGGGCATGGAAGCCCAGCCCTGTAGGGGCCCGTGGCCACCGCCAGGCGGCGCCCCGCTGTCTGAACAGCCCTGAAGCCCAGCACTTCCGCCACAACAGGAAGTGCTGGGGGGAAGATGACAGGGGACACCCGGACGGCTTCCGGGTGCGCAGCCAGCACTTCCGCCACACAAGGGCGTGTCTGCGGAGGAGTGCCGGGAAGCAACTGGAGCCCATCCGGGTTCCCATAAAAGGGGTCGCCTCCCAGCAGTCGGGGCGAGAGTCGGGAGGAAGGAAGACAAAGCTGGCGAGGGGACAGGAGGCGGCCAGAAAAGGACTGTGTGGCCTGGACTTTGGGGGATCGGTGCTGGAGGCACTGGGGGTGATTGCACGGTAGATACTTGTAAATATTAATGTAAATAAACGGTGTGTGGTGAAATTATTATGTCCGTCTGTCTGTGTTCGGGTCCCAGTTCACAATATATATATATACTATATATATATATATATATATAGTGAAAAGGCTCTATATAGCGCCCGACCCGGCACAGACTACGCAGAGGCACGTGTTCACACTCAAAGGGTTTTTTATTTTTAATTCTTCAGCCGTGGGCACACGTCTTCCCCGTGTCCCACAGGCCCAACACAGTCCAAAGCACAAAAACCCACACAAACAAAATGCTTCCTTCCTCCACCACTCCTCCCAGGCAACCTCGTCCTCTTCCTCCCGATTCTGGCCCTGATTGCTGGGAGGCGGCCCCTTTTATACCCCACCCGGAAGTGTTCCAGGTGCCTGACCAGCTGGTCTTAATTGCACCTCCGGGTGGGGCTGATAAACCGTCCATTGTGGTGGCTGGTTCTCCGCAGCACCCCCTAGCGGCCACCCCATCTCCCAACCGGGCTGCTGTGGTGGACTCCATGTCTAATGGAGCCACGGGGGAGATTGAGGAGGGATCCACGGCCAGGGAGACTGCCCCCAAGCACCCCGGGGAAGGTACTGCAATGTTCATGATGGCTCCCCCGGGACGTATGCAGCAGAGGCGTCCTGGCCGGGCATGGGACCCGGCTGTCCGTCACAATATATATATATATATATATATATATACAGTACCTGTATATGGCACCATTTGTCAGAAGGCATGAATAAGATAAATAACTGTGTAGAATGGGTGAGGTCATGTATAAAAAGCAGCTCAGTGCTAGTTAGATTCTGTGAATCTTTCACCACCCTCAGCAGCACTTCATTGTCTTGAGACAAGCAGGTTCCATGCCAAGATGCAATGGTGCCATTGCAGATGTACTCTTCTGTCCACCTTTAGAAGTTTATGAGAACAGATAGAGAAATGTGAGCTGTCTTCAAACATTAGAGAAAGTAGAGACATTAGTGAACATTTCTGATAAGAGTAATTCAGCCAAGCTGGGGTTAAAATGTAATTTTATGTCTTTCTTGTTCATCTGTATTTCCTTTATTTATGTTAATATTGTTGATTATTAAGTTTGTTTAGGTTTATGCATCTTTCTCTAAGTACCAAATGTTTTGTGGATAATCCCCTGAGAGGCTGGGCCACCTGACCAACCCCCTTCAAGGAACTGTCTGCTGCCCAATAAAGTCCTTTGCGGTTCATTCTAAATGTGCTCTTGGTGTTGGTCATGGGTACCATTAGTGTTTCATGTTATTGTGTTTTTTAGGATTAACTGGAGTTTTTAAATCTGTGCTCCATTTTTTGTGTTCACTTCTTGGATTTTAGATTGGGACTGCCTTTTGTAGGCATTGCATTTGTGCTCTTTGGAGGCTATTTTGCCACAGAGCATTTCTGTGAAAATAAATATTATTTATAAAGATTCTACATAGCCTGGGTTTGGCATTTATTTCCTCCTCTAGTGAGGAGGAATTTTGAGCTATTTCGGAAGTTTTTTGTGCTTCAGAACTCTCAAGTTCATAACAGCTACAAATGCTAAATTATGTCTCTAATTTAATTCCATATTAACATTATTTCCCTGAGTTTTTATCTGCTTTTTTTTGTAAAGTTCAATAACAACATTTTAAAATGCATTGCAATGTGGTTTTAGTAAATTCCTGATGTTAGCATTGATCCATGGTTACTTTTTAGGATATATGTAAGATAAATAACAGCAGGTTAAAAAGACTGAATTAACCCCTGTGTAACTCACATACATTCTTGCTTCATCCAGTAATGATTTAGCATAACCAGCTTGAAATTTATAGATTTACACAAGGAAGCATGGAAAACGAGAAACAACAGTTGATTAATTAATACGAGCATGCAAGTAAAAGCCAAAATTGTTTGGGACATAAAACCTGTGGTCACAGAAGGATCTAAAAAAACAGACAAATTAACAGAAACAATAATAAACAAAAAAAAAATAGGTAAATCAGAGTATAGGCTATTCAATAAATTAAGAGATGGATGGAAAGAAAACTAGATTTATATGTAACTAAAAATTAAATAATGTTTAGTGTTCCTCAGGCACTTACATTATAAAACTAGAGGAATACTTGCCTGTAATATCAAATATCACTTGCATTTTTTGATGTTGTTTTAAAGAATTTGAAGGGAAATGCAAAACAGAAAGCAATAAGCATGTACTTCATTTACCATCAATATCACATCATAAAAAATCTTTCCTGAAAGCAAGCAGGCCCAGTTTTCTCAATTACATCCCAGACGTGGTGTAAGGCGTTAAACAACTCCAGATACAACTAAACTTGAAAAGTCAAAACTTCATCTTTCAGATCAAAGGCCCTAAAGATTAAGGACTCTGCAAACTTGCTTAGTCAAGAAGACATGTACAGCATCAGTCACCACGGTCTTTAGAGTAAATCATTCTGGCTGGTGTAATTAGACAGGATATCATTATTCGCATATTTAAAATTACTAAACATTTATTAAAAAAGACCATTCTGCAAATATATCTAACATAATAGCACTAATTCTTTAGTGCAAAAATTTGACAAGAGTTAAATCTGGTCTTAAATCTCACCCTGAGGTAAGTACAAACATTTCATATTTTGTATACTCAACTGCATTAAAGAAACATCTACTGCATTGATTTAGATTTTTGTGATGGGTGGTCTGGTCAACAGAGTGACTGCAGGAAACAATATTTATTTCTATAGCAAGCACATTTTTATACAAATAGTTTAGCTCAAAGTGTTTTGCAAGAAGTTAAAAAAATAATAAGTAAATGTATAAATAAATAAATTGCAAAGTAATAAATTCAAGAATCAAACAACAGAAGACAGCATGAACTGGTAGGGCTAATATATTCATCATGACAGTGTGGAAGCAATGGTACCTCTAAAGAGAACCATGCTGTCTATACTGTATATAGGGGATGACACAAAATGGCTATGGAAAAGGCACAATGGAAAATGGCAGTGAGATGTGTTGTGGATGCAAAGATGTAAAAATATGAAGTTCCCCCTCGACAGTGGTGGGTTAGGTGTCCTTGCAGTTGCCAGGAATGCATAACCCTCTGTAAACAATGTAAAGTAGGGTTGAGAGAAGTCTGATAAACTTCCAGGCCAACAGTACGCTGCATGCACTGATCAGCCACAACATTAAAACCACTGACAGGTGAAGTGAATAACATTGATTATCTCATTACTATGGTACCTGTTAAGGGTTGGGATATATTAGGCAGCAATTAATAGTCAGTTCTTGAAGGCGACATGCTGGAAAAAGGAAAATGGGCAAGAATAAGAATCTGAGCAACTTTGACAAGGGCCAAATTGTAATGGCTAGACAACTGGGTCAGAGCATCTGCAATAGAAATGTCCTGTGTGGTGTTCACAGTATGCAGTAGCTAGTACCTACCAAATATAGTCCAAAGAAAGACTACCAGTGAACTGTCGACAGGGTCTTGGTTTGCCCAAAGCTTATTGATGCATGTGGGGGGCAAATGTTAGCCCGTCTTATACAATCTCACAGTAGAACTACTGTAGAGCAAACTACTGAAAATCTTAATGCTGGCCATGAGAGAACGGTGTCAGAACACACAATGCTTTGTAGCTTACTGCATCTGGAACTGTACTGTATACCTGCAGACAGGTCAAGGTGCCCATGCTGATCCCTGTCCACTGCCAAAAGTACCTACAATGGGCATGTGAGTGTCAGAACTGGACAAACCCTGTCTCACCTTGCATTCAACACTTTAGAAATTTTAATACTGTAACTGAGCAGGAAGTCTTAACTTTAATTTCTAAAATGAAACCCACAACTTCTTTCCTAGATCCAGTGCCAACAAAACTAGTAAAAAGTGCAATGGATTTTCTTGCAGCATCTATTCTAAACATTATCAGTAGTTCATTACTGCATGGTACAGTACCTGATGCACTAAAAGTGGCAGTCATTTAACCATTACTTAAAAAGTCACACCTAGACCCACACATACTAAATAATTATAGACCCATTTCAAATTTACCCTTACTCTCCAAAATTCTGGAAAAAATAGTCACTAATCAGCTTCAGTCACACATTACGCATTACAAATTATTTGAGAAATTCCAGTCTGGTTTCCGCACTGGTCATAGTACAGAAACGGCACTAACACGGGTTGTAAACGACATACTGATACCTTCTGATGAAGGAAACTCCACTGTAATTATGTTGTTAGACTTAAGTGCAGCATTTGACACCATTGACCATTCTATTTTACTGCACAGGCTAGAAAATGATATTGGGCTTACAGGCACTGTTCTCACTTGGTTTAGTTCTTATTTATCAAATCGATTCCAATATGTACAGAAATGTGCTGACAGTACTCCATCATTATACACAGAAGTGAGATATGGTGTCCCGCAGGGCTCAGTACTGGGACCTTTACTGTTTTCAATTTACATGCTTCCACTGGGATCTATCATTAGGAAACATAATGTTCATTTTCTCTTGTATGCAGATGACACCCAGTTATACTTTTCTTTTAGATTTAATAAAGGTTCTCTGATGTTTTCTGTAATTAGTTGTGTTAGTGAATTAAAGGAGTGGATGGATGAGAACTACCTATCTTTAAACACCAATAAAACAGAGTTGTTAATTATTGGAGGGAATGACGCTGATCACAACAATATTATGTCATCATTTAACTCAGTTGGAATCACCATTAATTTTACCGAATCAGCCCACAATCTAGGAGTTATCTTTGACTCTAGCATGTCATTTAAAGCACATATTACAAAGTTGTTCAAATCATGTTTCTTCCATCTTAAAAATGTTGGGAAATTAAGGTGCTTTCCAAATAAACAGGATTCTGAGAAATTAATTCATGCATTTATTTCTAGTAGGATTGACTACTGTAATGCGGTGTTCACTGGCTGTTCAAACTGTTTTCTATACAGCCTCCAGTTAATCCAAAATGCTGCTGCAAGAATTATTACAAGAACAACAAAATATGAACACATACCTCCAGTTCTTAAATCCTTACACTGGGTCCCGGTTAAGTTTAGGGCAGATTTCAAAATCCTCCTTTTAAGATATTAAGCATTAAATGGCCAAGGTCCAGCTTACTTGTCTGAACTTATCATGACTTACAAACCTGAGCGCACATTAAGATCTCAAGATGCCGGTCTGCTTATGATTCCAAGGATTAATAAAATAACAGTGGGAGGTCGAGCTTTTAGGTACAGGTCCTCTAAACTGTGGAATGGTCTGCCTGCTACTATAAGAGATGCCTATTCGGTCTCAGTGTTTAAATCCCGGCTGAAGACTCACTACTTCAGTTCAGCATATCCTGACTAGAGCTGCCAACTAACTGTACAGACTGCATCTCTGTTGTTAGTCATTAGCACTAAAACATAAGTAACATGATAGTTAGAATTGGATACTAACCCTCACCTATTCTATTTCTCTTCTCGGTACTCAAATGTGGCACTTGGTGCCACGGCCCACCTGCCAAGTTGTTTGGCCTGCCTAAGGTAAAGTCATCCCTGATGGAGGATCACAGGAATCATGGGAAAAAGGGGTCCTTTCATCGGATTGGTGGCCCAGCGCTGTCTTAGCTGTGGAATGGCCAAATGGGGGAGGCAGCTTAATGGCCGAGGTCTCCAGGACTCTAAACAAATCCAAATCATATTATGGGATATCATCTACTGTTAAATTCTGCTCTGAACTTGTAATATTTTTATTTTACTGTTATACTGTATTGATGATTACTTGTGTTTTGCTATGTTCTGTGTATTGCGTTGACTTCCTTCTCTTTGACATCCACTGCACGCCCAGCCTACCTGGAAAGGGGTCTCTCTTTGAATTGCCTTTCCCAAGGTTTCTTCCATTATTTTCCCTACAAGGGTTTCTTTGGGAGTTTTTCCTTGTCTTCTTAGAGAGTCAAGGCTGGGGGGGCTGTGAAGAGGCAGGGCCTGTTAAAGCCCATTGCGGCACTTCTTGTGTGATTTTGGGCTATACAAAAATTAATTGTATTGTATAAGGTGTCCTGGTCTGATGAATTACATTTTCTTTTCTTTTAAGTGCATGTGCATTGTTTACCTGGGGAAAAGATGGCAGCACTACCCACCATGGGAAGAAAGCAAACCAGTGGAGGCAGTGTGATGCTCTAAGGCAGTGTTCTGCAGGAAAACCTTGGGTCCTGGCATTAATATGGATGCTATTTTCATATATACCACCTGCTTAAAGATTGTTGCAGACCACATAGACCCCTTCATTGCAATAGTATTTCCTGATGGCAGTGTCCTCTATCAACAACTACTGTACAGCCATAGCACTGGCTCTTTGCAACTATATATATGTACACATAAATATACATATATACATACACATACACACACTCATAGATAGATATATATTTCAGAAAATACTGCAACATGATTAAAGTCCACTGGTTGAACCAATCTATCTAAAACTTTGTCCATTTTAACATACAGTAGCATTGTTTCTATGAGGAAATTACGACTCTTTTTACCTTTAGCCAAGTCAGAATTTCTAATTCTTGTGCGTATTTGTTATAATATTTACTGATATGGCTTCTGTAAAAACCTAAATTTCCACCAAGGGACTAATAAAGAACTAACAATCTATCTATTGTGACAGACAGGGGGCGCTATCGCTCCCTTGAACCCCTGTCCAAGACTCCAGACACCAGGTAAAAGTCCAATAAGTTGACTTTATTATTAATAACAGTGCACAAAGCACCCTCTCCTCCACTATACTCATTAAATAAATCACTAACAATGCAATAAACAATTCCTCCACTCCCATACGCGTTGCCACCCTTCCACCCAGCTCAGCTCGCCGTCTGGGAGCTGTCACAGTCCTTTTAAAGTCCCTGACCCAGAAATGTTCCAATCCCCAGTTCATGTGATCCTTATCACTTCCGGGTCAGATAAAAAGTCCTTTTCTTCATCCCGGAAGTACATCACTTCTGCTGTCGCTCTGCCTATGACGCACTTCCGGGCTATAGGGCACATATGACTCTTTGCTCCTCCCTGCAGCTCCCTCTAACGGCCCCTGTGGTATCCAGTAGGGCTGTGGATGAAAACTCCATTGTCCATGATTCCCTGCTGGTCTTCGGGGCACCTCCATGCTGCAGGGAGGGCTCCATCTGGCGGCCTGGGGATATTGGCCGGGATGACAAGCCGGCCATAGACCACACTATCTATCTATCTTACTACATTCCTGTAATGGTAATGAGAAACAGACTTTGACACTAATTCAATAATTTATTCTTTACATATTTGCTATGCTTTTGTGATCATAAAAGAAAAAAAATCATTCAGGCCTTTAAAAAAGTTTTAAACTGCTATTAATGAGAATGTCGTGCAGGAAAACTTAAATGTGCCAAGAGCTTCCTTCTATTAAATGGTAGCGGTAAGCTCTCCATTGCCTGCTAAGCTATACAGTACTATATTTTAAACAACTTAAAATTTTCCATCTTAAAGGCTTAAGATTAAATATATTGTGTGTGTGTCCATAAAATAAGAACACTGTATGAGTAATAAGTCAGTGATTAGTCAGAAACAACCCAGCAAACATACACTTAGTGGCTCTCTTTGGGCACTGTGGGATTAGGAAAATGTAATTAAATACAACAGTGGCCCAAAGTGGGTGTTACCCCTTAGCAAAGTTCCCCTAGTGGTCCAAAATGGGTTCATCGCTGGCAGAACAAGTTCAGTAAGTCTCTCATTGGCCCAGTGATAGTCTGGTAACACTGGCCAATGTCAGCACTACCCCATTATTTCCCATCTTATTAATGTTGTTGCAGAGTACATAATGCAGTGAATTAGTTTGCTCAGTGGGTTTTAGATTTTATAACAATTTCAACAATTTCTAAAAGTATTTTTTATTTGTTAAAATTGTACAGTTTTATGTATTATTGTTTAGGGTTGTAACACTGCAAAAAAAGGAACTTTGTGTTTTGTAATAGTAAATTAAAGCCATATTAGTATTGTATTTTTTATCTCCTCTTTATTAATTGATAAATTGTAAAACTCCATAATTAGACAAAATGGAATTGATAAAACACAACTAAACACAAAAAAAACAGTTCCAAGTAAAGGCCCAGTAAGGGGTGGTGTAGTGGTAGCACTGCTGCCTCACAGTCAGGAGACCGCGGTTCATTTCCCTGATTCTCCCTGTGTGGAGTTTGCATGTTTTCCCTTTGTGCATGCAGGTTTTGTCCGGGTGCCCTGCTTTCCTCCCACAGTCCAATATCACGCAGGTTAGGTGGACTACTGGTGCTAAATTGGCCTGATGCTGTGTGTGTGTGTGTTCACCCTGTGATGGGTGGGTGCTCTCTCCAGAGGTTGTTCATACCTGCGCCAGTTGCTTGCTGGGATAGGCTCCAGGTGCCCAGCAACCATACCCTGGATAAGTGAAGATAAAAAATGGATGGATGAACTGGTGAGACATTGGTTTTTTCAGGTTCCTGAGCAAATTTGGTCTCCCTGTCTGTTCACATTTACAGTACTGACATTAAAAAAGAATATTAGGAATTGCAATTACTAAAATGATAATACTCAACTTTTACAGGTATTCTTGTAAATAAAATTAGAATAATGAAGTATTGTAATTTAATGATAGCTATATGGCAGAACGGAGCTGGGAAGGTCAAAGGTTTCATATGGCAATCACATGTGTGGCTAACGTTGGTTTAAAATGCAGATTTCCAACGCAAACAGAGACAATACATTTGGATCCTTTTGAAAGAATCATGAAGTCCACAGCAATTTATACAAATTTAACTTACCTGACACAGATTAAAAATATATATGCTTTGACTGCCTAAGAGAGTTTATACTGCAGTGTATGTTTTCATGAGATTTGTGCCCAAGAGGCAATGCAGAGAGAGCTGGAATCACAGATATTTAAAGTAATTCCTAATTTTTTAAATAATAAATGAAGGCTAATGTAACTTGGAGAGTCGCATTATTTATCTAAGGAATTGCAGTCAGCACTAAAAGTGTTTCAGAAACAAGTGTCTCCAGATTAACGTTTCAGTTTATTGACAAGCGATATGCTGGCTCAGGCCTTGCACCTTAAACAACAAGGCTGCTGGTTCAATGCCCGCCTGTGACCCCGAGTAAGTCAGTTAGCCTGCTGGAGCTTCAACTGTAAAAAAATATCTGCAAGCAGCTGAGACGTATCTTGACCTTGTCAGCCAAATATATAGTAACACAATAAGCTTTATAAAGAGATCAAACCTTTTCAGCAAAACATTTTTAAAACTCTGTGTATTGTTAAAACTGAAAATATTGAAAGTTCAAAAAATAAGGACAAAGCTATAGATTTTAAAATAAGCATAGCCTGTGGTTAATTTCGTCAGGACGTATTGCATTAACTTGACTTAGTGCTTTATTAGCACATTGATCTTGTGTACCATTGGCAATAAGTGAACTTGTAAATCCAATAAAGAATAAAAAAGCTAAATAGGATGAGAATGTTGCTAAAATATTAAGAAGCTGAACTCTAAAATGATCATCACTTTATCACCTTTTTTGAAGGAAAGCAAGATTAACTATTTTTTAAGTTACAGCAATGTAGACTGGTATTCAAGTGCATAATTGTTAAAGAGATAAAAACATAAATGTGTTGTAATATACTATAATTATTCTTTATTCAAGGCAGGGTTTCAAAGTTACATTTTCTTAAGAACATGTTCCATTTCTTTTAACATGGTGATGTATTCACCAAAAAAATGATTATCGGTTTTCTTGGAAAAGCTCCAAACCACAAATGACCGCAAGCAATGAATCTCCTACTTACCTCAAAAAGAAGTAAAGAAGAAAAAAGTAAGTACATTTTTGATTCAAAGTTACATGGATGCAATATTTTAGTCCATTAGCTGGAGTCTCTTTAAATGAAACCAGTGAAACACTGTTAGAATATATTTAATAAAGAACAATTCTTTAAGCACACAGGTCCAGTTTCTAATGTGACCTCTTCAGGTCCGGGTTACCAGAGAGTTGTAGTTTTTATCCCAGAGGGAAAGTTTGAAAGTTAGGAAGGAGACCCAGGTGGGTTCCAGTCAGGCACTCACTCACACTCTTTTAATGTGTCTTCAAACATAGAAGGAAAACCCACAAGAACACAGAAGGAACATGTAAATTCAATGCAGTGGGCAACCCAGCCAGAAATTCCGCAAAGGGTCTAAGTGCTTTTAAATGGTGATAGTGTTCCATTATTCATCCACCAACCAACCAACCATAATCCAACCCACTATATCCTAACTACAGGGTCACGGGGGTCTGCTGGAGCCATGTCTCAGCCAGCACAGGGTGCAAGGCAGGAGCAAATCCCTGCGCAGGGTGCCAGCCCACTGCAGGGCACACGCACACACACACACACCAGGGACAATTTAGGATCGCCAATGCACCTAACCTGAATGTCTCTGGACTGTGGGAGGAAACCCACGCAGACACGGGGAGAACATGCAAACTCCACGCAGGGAGGACCCAGGAAGCGAACCCAGGTCTCCTTACTGCAAGGCAGCAGCACTGCAACTGCACCACCGTGCCATGATTTCGCACATGGGTTTTTTTTCTTGTACAATGACTGGACAGTGTGGTGTCGCGGGTCCACAGCTCAAGTCAAAAGCGAGGGGTTAGCGAGGGGGCAAGGTGTGTGTGGCTGATCGGTTCCCGGGGAATTTGTGATGTGGGCGATCCTAGCTTAAGTGCACAGGTGAGGAGTCGTCTGCATCTGTAATTGTTCCCGGGAAATGCTAATTGCCACATCTGATCCACGTCCCCGTGATAAATAGAAGTGCGAGTTGGCTAGGGGAGAACAGGAAAGAACGGGAGGTTAATGGAGAAGGAAGCAGGTAGAGGAAAGCTGGTGCAGGAGATCGAGTGAGAGAGAGAGAGAGCAGATTCGATGGAGCAAAGACAGGCAGCTGGGAGGTGAACCCCTGCAAAGGAGTGTTTGGCCGACACTCGGTGGGGCTGAAGAAAGTGGTCGCTCCAGCTGAGCGATCACGGAGCTGGAGTGACCGGTATTGAAGACGACTGGCCGCCGAAAGGCAGCGGCAGTCGTGGAGGCTTTGGGCTGGTTTAGCCCCAGCGTGAGTGCCCTGGCCGCTGGGGAAAGTACCCAAGTCTCAGTCCAGATGGAGCCCAACATAGCCAGGGATCGGAGGGCTATTGGACCAGTATGGAAGGCAGCTGCACCTGCCGGTAGGGCGACTCCCCTGTTACGAAGCCCGATGGGAGAAGCAGGGGAGCCGCCAGGTAGAAAGAAGAAGGCACCGTGCTTTGGATTTTAAGAGACTGCTTCCAGCCATTGTTTTGACCTCGTTTGCGTTGTTTTTAAAGGACTTGTTTTTTTACTAATGGATTTTAACCTCCACTAATTCACTCGTTTTAATGGATTATTTATTTATTTAAAGAAGACTTTTGATATACTGCACTTTATTTAATGTTTTGTTGTTTGCTGGTTTTAAAATACCTCTCACCTTCCAGGAAAGAAGGAAGTGCATACGTATAATATAAAGAAGAACACAGGATTAAAAAAAAAAAATGTAATTTTATTTTATTTTAACAGGCCGGTTAATGTGAGGCCAGTTAAGAGGGATCGTACTGTGTATGTATGTATGTATGTATGTATGCATGCATGCTGATTGTATTTAAACATAGGTACTACACTTTGTCAAGCACATGCATATGGGAGACAGCTTAACGGCTCTGGTGCTGGTAATTATCCACCGAACTAGGGACTGGCGCTGTGTTCTAATGCCTTCTGTCTTCCTCCCTCTGCAGAACAGAAGTTTCCACTGCTGACGGCACTTCTGCTTTCCACCCTTCTGGGCCCGCCCCTTCCTGCCTGAAACCTATATGACTGTAAGTTCAGCCATTTTGAGTTCAATCAGTTCAGAACTCCCATCTGAAAGGACCTGCAATTTGTTGAAAAGGACCTGAAAGGATCTGAAAGGATCTGCAATTTGTTGCATGTTTTTCTTTGCTTTTTATTTCCTTATATAGGGTCACCAGGTTGGTGCCCCATCACTTTGACAGTGATTTGTCTCTTCTTTACAACCTACATCTCTATGTGTATAAAATCCAACGTCTGTCTGCTATTCATGAGAGAACTACTTAATGGATTTAGATCGGGTTTTTTCTATAAATTTCCAATTGATTTTGCGACTTCTCTCATCACGCTAAGTATCACAGTTCAGTTGCGGCACCAATTTATTTGCAAGAATCTGGGAGGCAGACTGCAGGCCAAGGGGAGGGGGAGGTGGGACCTCTGGAGTACGGAGCCCGGGGGGGTGGGTGTCCTCACTCACATAGCAGCTTCCGTTCGAGTCGGTCTACCTCTTGCCACATATCGGAGCGTACCTTGCTTCTGCTTAGCTAGCAACACCTGTTTGTTCAGCTGACATTATCATATACAGATTGTTAAGGCATAATGTTTGATATTTTTGAGAGAGAGATCATAACTATGTGTGTTTTAGAGGGTACCTGCTCATTGGCAGAGATATCATGGTCATGTGGGAGATGCTCTCCCATCAGAGCCGAACACGATCAGATACAGTGGCAACGTTTGACATTGGAGCGTACCTACCTTCGGCTTGGCCAGAGATACCTTGCCAACATTTTACATTTTTGGCAAAGAGATCACAGCTACATTCTCGTCCCTGATAGCAAAACCAAAAATATTGTATATCAAGAGGCCCTCTGATATGAACGCCATCAATATAAATTCTTCTCAATACAAATTGTTACATTTTTTTATTGATTTTTAAAGTTTGTCATGTTGCTCTACTACACGGGCAGAGCCATGGGGGACTGCTAGTATATTTATATATGATTTTCATCTTTCCTAATGGATAGGACTTATTGTTTAATATGCACTTTGATGTTCTAAAACTGTTTTGTGCACCTCCTGTTATGATTTTTCTGATTTGGTTCTAAGTATCTTATTTTTGATCTAGTATCAAGTTTTGGCAATTGTATTCAGAGCTTTATTAACACTACATCTCCTACCCTATCTTTGAATGTTAGTTTCCCTGCAGGACTCCTTGGATTATATAATTGAATGTTTTTTTCCAATTAGTTCCACATAAACCATGACTGGGCTGAAAACCGAGTCCAGATTATTACAGCTGTGAGTTGGCTGGGAATATCTGATCATTTACAAAAATGACTTTCTTGCTGTCTCTAAATCCTTCAGTTTAAACACATAAGAGTAGTAGTGACAACAAGTTCTGTACGATAGACCACCCCAACAGCAGTCTTTGCAAACTTTTATGGAATTCACAGATGCTTCCAAGCCAGCTAAGTGATATAATCCCTCCAGCGTGTCTTAAATTTGCTCTTGTTCTTTGAAATGGATCTGTTTTCTGTAATAAAGGACCTGATTATTACCGTATTTTGTTAAACTGTAATAGAAATAGTAATTTAACCCAAAGCCCTTTACACTACATAATCATGTCTACATTAGTAATGCCATGCAGTATCCTCTTTACAACTTTTAATAATACTGAAGAGGCAATTCCAACTTTGTCATTTTCTTCAACAGAATGCTATAAGTTGGGTTTCCTGTTATTTTTCACTTTTGCACAGGTGATCTTTATGCACAATGTAAAATTGATGTATGTAAATGTTACAAATAATAATGTACTGTAGGTTATAGAGTCATTATTGCCCTGTGTACAGAGCACAGTGGAATTCTTAATCTCACACTCTAATCAACGGCACCACAGTCAATGAGTATAACTATCTTACCTCATACTTTCTTAACTGAAAAATCTTAGAACATTTTTATATACTGGTCAATAAGAACAGCACAGACTCAAAGTAACTTTTTTCAATAATGGTTTTGTTTTTCATTTTTTTCTTCATTCTGTCTGTCTGCATTGTCTTGACAATGGAAATGTGAAGACTTATTTCCATTGTTATCTTTGTTGTTCCCCTGCATACCATTTTCACTATTATATTTTATAGTAATGTCAATATAGTCTAGCGTTATTTTGTATACTGTAGTGCAGGGATCTTAAACTCCGGTCCTGGAGGGCCACAGTGGCTGCAGGTTTTCTTAACCCTTTCATTAATTAGTGGCCTGTTTTTGCTCCTAATTAACTTCTTCGGAATTACTTTTGATTGACTTGCTCTTGAAGACTCAGACTCCTTAATTGTTTCTTTTTCCTTAATTAACAGCCAAACAATAATAAGATACAAAATGAGCCAAAAAATGATCAGCAAACTGTCTCCATTATACAGTATCTGAAAATAAAAAGGGTGGAGGTCTCAGGAATGTTGATCAGCTAAGGTCCCCAAAATATTTTAACATTACTCTTAGAAAAGTAAAGAAAAAATTAAAATTTTGAAAATGTCTGCTATTATGCAATGAGAGCAGCAACAAGCCATGGAATTAAAAAGCGGGTTTAATTGACAACAAGACTCAGTGTCTAATTAAGCAACTGGTTAGAGTGGAATTGGTTGGAGGTTGAGGCCCTGACTTAATTGGTCTTCTGATGGCTCACTCACTTCACATTTCATTTCTGTTTAAGGAAAGAAATGAAGCAATTTAGAGGAACGATGGGGAACAAATCGTAAAAAACAAGTCAATTGAAATTAATTCATAAGAAGTTAATTAGCAGCAAAAACAGGTCACTCATTAAGAAAAGGGTTAAAATGAAAACCTCCAGCCACTGCAGCCCTCCAGGACTGAAGTTTGAGATCACTGCTGTAGTGCCTGGTAGGAATGGAAACTTAAATTTGAACTAAATCTGTGAAAATAAAGAATACAGGGGATGGATTAGCAATTACTTTAAATTAAATGAATCTTATATTGTACTAGCCAACCCGCGGCGTACCATACGCCGCATAATCAGGCAGGTTTTTTAATGATTTTTAAGCACAGGGAGAAAATTAACATTTGAAAAATCGGTAATGTAATAAATCTGCAAGAAAAGCAACATTGTAACAATGCACGGAACGAACCAACACACAATCGTCCGTGACTGAAAACTGGCGGACCACCATCGCGCCCTGCCTGCTCATGTGCCCACCTCCAACTCGTCACTTGAGTCGTTGTCGTCTTTGCACAGTCCACATGCTCTTGTGACTCACGTAGACTTTTCATTGCTCTGTGCGGTTTTGGCTGCTTTTCTATATATAATCCACCAAGACACCCGACCACGGTAGTAGCGCGAATTGCTGTATGTAGCGTGTAAAACAGTTTGCTATGGTGCACGCGGTCGTGTGTCGTAACTGAAAACTCGGTTTTTAAAGAATGCTTACTTCATTGTGTTTTAACCTCAGTTGTAAAGAATTGTTTTAAGGATCCCATGGGAGACCCCTCGCAAACCGTTTTACACGCTGCATATGGCGATTCACCTCCGCGAGAAACATGCTTCTATGAACAGTCAACGTGGCTCTACGACAAACGAATATAAATGACGCCGTTTTTTCTGTGTCGTCGCGTCCGAGTTGGTGGGCGTGGCTATGCGAGTTGTCGTCGTATCCAATGGTCTTGGAGTTGGTGGCCGTGGCTCCTTCCTGCGTGCGCCATAGGTGTCTTACTTTTTCGGCGGCTTAGTGAATCCACACCCCTTCCAGCGTGCTTTCCATGGGTGTCTTGCCTTAGTGAATTATATATATAGATTTACTCTGTAATTCCTCAGTAACTGACTGCCTAACTACAGTAAAATCAGGTAACATTACATTGCACTCACTGTGTAATTCATGTAAAGGTATGAGTAAGTACTCTTCATGTATTAATATCAAAAAAGTGGATGAAGTAGTTCTTGAATGTCCACACTATTGTTGTAAGAGACAGTATAATATACTCTGCATGAAATACTTACACAGTCATGTCTCTGTAAATCAGCTTGGGGCCAATAGTCGCTAGGGACTGAGGCCTATTCTGGAGTGCCAGTCCATCATGTGGAGTCTGGCCAGTTTAGAGATACGAGTGAACCTAAACTTGATGCCTTTTACTGATATGGACTAAAAAAAGAAAAAAACAAAACACAGGACCCATAAGGAAATCCAGATACACTTAGAACTGCTATCTGTTTTTTTTATCATTTTTTCATTTTTATTATTATTTACTGTAATTTAATATTGTTTCTTTGTATCAGTATACAAGTACTGCTGCTGGATTATGTGAATTTCCCCTTGGGATTAATAGAGTATCTATCTATCTATCTATCTATCTATCTATCTATCTATCTATCTATCTATCTATCTATATATCATACCCCAATTCAGTACTCAAAATTATAAACCTGTCCAATCATATCAAAATAAAAAGCCTTTAAAAGGAAAATATGAGTACTGGTTGGTTGATATGGGTGGGGCACAATCACAGTAGGTATCTGATTGGTCAGTTTTATGAGATCATATTTGTAATGTGTTTGCTTTGCCACAAAACAGAAAAAGTCACCATGGATGGTCATTCAAAATGAGAACATAGTGGTGCAATTGTATCCAGCAGGGGGTGCTAGCTCCCTGGTTGGAATAAGTTCTTTTGTAGTTGTGGCATTTTACATAACCTGAAACTATATAGATAGATAGATAGATAAGAACTTTATTTATCCCGAGGGAAATTCTTTTTTCATATACATGCTCAGTGCAACAAGAGGAATAAAGATAAGGCATTAAAGAGTTAAAAAGATCAGTAATAATAGTGCAAACAGAATAACAAAATGAACAGAATAACAAAATAACTCTAAACAAAGTATCAAATAATTATAACTAATAGTTTGTATTATAACTATATAACTAAATTGTGCAAAGCAACAAACAACTATAACTAAAACTACGTATAACAGATATAATAAAACTATAGATTATTAGTGCAAGTGGTAATGAAAAGTGACTAGTGTTTATGCTATAAATAAATGAGATAGCAGCATGTGACGATGGGAAGGATCACTTACAGAATGAGGAAGAATTATACAGTCTTCCTCATTATATAGATCTATATATACAAAAATTCTTTTCGCGTTTGAAACGGACCACAGAACATATTATAATGCACTTGCACACTCCCGTTTGAAACAGAAATTACGTATGACCACAACAGTCAAGTTACACAGAGAAAGTGAGACAGAAGCAGATCGAGAGAGAAGGCTCACAGGCTTGCTGATCAACATATACAACAATCACAATTGACGGCCTCACAAACACCCGAACAACGTGCTTACGTATGACCACAGAAGTTAGGTTACACAGACAAAGGGAGACAGAAGCAGATCAAGAGAGAAGGCTCACAGGCTTGCTGATCAACGTATACAACAATCACAATTGAGGGCCTCACAAACACCCGAACAACATGCTGAACAGAATCGAATTCGACGGATGCAGTATTCACAGACTACCACATCACACAGGCATCAGGGTCTGTATATGGAGGGATTCAATTATAACATTGAAAAAGATTATTGCCTATATCCAAAAGTTACAATAGGAGAAATGGACATTATGTGTGAGTACTGCCAAGCACTGAGGGTTAAATTTGAATCACGTGGGATGTGTTGTTCAGATGGCATTAATGCCATTGTCTCATGAGAGCCACAAATTTTTCCCTTCTACTCAGTGAGCGAAGCCACTGGGTAATCTGCTAGTATAATATAAAAAGGCAATACCCCTCCCTTAGTGATACGGTGGTAAGAAATCACATAGGAGAAATAACTTAGCTTTCTTTAATGATGGTTTACGCGGCATAACAGACGAGGAAGCCAATGGCAAGACCATCACCAAAGTGGGAGCCTGATGTGTAGAGTCTGCCATTTTTGTTGCTGCGTTAGAAGGATTTTCCGGATCGGATGACGTTATCTCTCATCCGTCCGTCGGCTTCAAAGGTGTGCTGGGCAATGTTCCAAAACTTTATACTCTTTCTCCATGTGCAGGCTCCCACTTAGGTAAATCATGCTATTTCGAACAAGGAAAACAAGATCCAATGTCATGCTGACTCTGACACACAGAAATAGTACAATGCCCATTTTACATTTATCCTTAACTTGTCTTGTCTTAAAATGCTTGCCTAGCAGTTCTAAATGCTGGGCCTCTGTACTAAATCAGGCTTTGTGTTAGCTGTACATGTGAGAAGAAAAGAATAGCAGATTTAAAATATTTGCACAGAGCACAGAGTCATATTAAACTCAAATTAAAAAGAGAGATAGAAGCTGAAAACTGTACTGGACATTAAAATAAATAAACGATACTAATAATGATTTCAACAAGTACTTTGAACAAGCTGTAAATATTGCAGTTGAGACTAATAAGTGTGACCTTACAAATAGTTAGAAGCTGACTGATATCATCACTCCTGACAGCTTGAGACATCAACACATGGTCACCGACACAGACAAGAACAACAATGTGGAAGACAAAGAGGCCACTGCAGGAGATAAGATGCACCAGACCTTTATGAAGTATCCCCTTTGCGGTCTTTCGGAGCTTAGTTACACATCACTGAACTCTCACAATTGCCATTGGCGTTTTAAACATGTTTAATCGATGGTTCATTAACTGTGATATCAGAAGAAGGTTGATTTCACATTTGCGCTCATCAATAAGTTTGATACATTTATTACAATAAAAAAGGAAGGTGAATTTATAAAGATTTGCACTCTTCTCTGCTTCACTGCTTTTACCTAATTTATTACTTCCATAGATAGATAGATAGATAGATAGATACTTTATTAATCCCAAGGGGAAATTCACATAATCCAGCAGCAGTATACTGATACAAAGAAACAATATTAAATTAAATAGTAATAAAAATGAAAAAAGTTAGCATTTACTCCCCCGGGTGGAATTGAAGAGTCGCATAGTGTGGGGGAGGAACGATCTCCTCAGTCTGTCAGTGGAGCAGGACAGTGACAAAAGTCTGTCACTGAAGCTACTCCTCTGCCTGGAGATGACACTGTTCAGTGGATGCAGTGGATTATTCATGATTGACAGGAGTTTGCTTAGTGCCCGTTGCTCTGCCACAGATGTTAAACTGTCCAACTTTACTCCTACAATAGAGCCTGCCTTCTTAACAAGTTTGTCCAGGCGTGAGGCGTCTTTCATCTTTATGCTGCCACCCCAGCACACCACCGCGTAGAAGAGGGCACTCGCCACAACCGTCTGGTAGAACATCTGCAGCATCTTACTGCAGATGTTGAACGATGCCAACCTTCTCAGAAAGTATAGTCGGCTCTGACCTTTCTTACATAGAGCATCAGTATTGGCAGTCCAGTCCAATTTGTCATCCAGCTGCACTCCCAGGTATTTATAGGTCTGCACCCTCTGCACACAGTCACCTCTGATGATCACAGGGTCCATGAGGGGCCTGGGCCTCCTAAAATCCACCACCAGTTCCTTGGTTTTGCTGGTGTTAAGATGTAAGTGGTTTGAGTCGCACCATTTAACAAAGTCTTTGATTAGCTTCCTGTACTCCTCCTCCTGCCCACTCCTGATGCAGCCCACAATAGCAGTGTCATCAGCGAACTTCTGCACGTGACAGGACTCTGAGTCATATTGGAAGTCTGATGTATATAGATTATATACATTATATATATAATAATAATAATATATAATAATAATAATAATAATAATAGTATATAGATTATATAGATTATGTATATAGATTGTTCCCAGTTGTTGAGTATATGCTTATTCCAGTGGGGGACGGGGGGGTCTTCAGTGGAGGTACTGAGGTGAGGACAGAATGGGCCATTTGAACTTTGACACCTTGGAATCTTTGAGGGTGTTAATACAGCCTTGGTGATGTCCCATTGACATAACCAGTTCATCAGTTCCAGAGACATTACACACAAAATCAGATTAATCTATCGAGAGGTATGGCAAATGCAAAAATAAAACGAGTTTAAAGAAATTTTAATCCAATTACACAATTTATTAATGCTCCTCTATGTACAACTAGCATTTGACACAGTTAGTTATGCTACCTCTAAAATTGGAGACACAAAGCTGGCTTCCACATTCAAACTGAAGGTGAGTGAGTAGTTTTGGGTGAAGCTGCTTTGCTTTTTCAGGCTAAGTCTGTACAAGTATAATCTGTTTAGGTAGGGAGTCAGGAGATTATTTCTTTGTTTGCTTGTGTTCTCTTCTTTTATTTACCTTTCTCCTCTCCGACTTGTTGGTATTAGACAGGCCAGTAATTCAAGCTGCTTAAGAGCAACAATGCAAGTTTCAAGATGCCTTAAATTACAATGTAAGTTGCACCCATATAACTTTCAAAGCTGGGAGCTGTTAAAATTGGAACATTTGTTTTAATTTCTCCGAAGGATAATAAAAGGTAGCAGCTCTGCTGTTCTCTGTGAAAAAATATGATTAAGTACCAACCATATATAAGAGCAGAAACAAACAAAAAAACAAACAAAAAAACAAGCAAGAATACTGACTTCTTTTTCACTTGCCTAATATTTTTTGCAATGCACATTCAAATTTTGAAAAACACCTTGGGCACGCTTTACAAAAATGATTAACAATTGTGTTTTAATAAAAGCAAAACAAAAACTTTATTTAGCCAGACTTCTTCAATGTTACTCAACATTCCAAGGTGTGCTTTAAAAGCCTAATAAATCATTTCACAAATGCTCCATTATGAACTATACATATGTACAAGACCTTTAACACAATAGTTACCATCCATCCATCCATTATCCAACCCGCTATATCCTAACTACAGGGTCATGTGGGTCTGCTGGAGCCAATCCCAGCCAACACTAGGCGCTAGGCAGGAAACAAATCCTGGGCAGGGCGCCAGCCCACCACAGCAATAATTACCAAGGGGCACGCTAAAATAATTATTAAAAACAGTTCTCTCTAACAGTTTCTCTGTTAAGGGTTTTTAATGATATTCTTTTAACAGTGAACTCTGGTGACTGTGTACTACTTATGCTTTAGGATTTAATAGCTGTCTTTGACACGATAGACCATGAGATCCTAATTTCCAGGCTGGAGCAGTGGGTGGGCATCACAGGTTTAGCGCTCCAATGGTTTAGGTCTTATTTTACTGGCCTAGCTTACTTACTTCCACCTTTGTTGCCCTTCCCTGGGGGATACCACAGGGCTCCATCCTGGGACCTCTTCTGTTCTCCTTGTACCTGCTGCCACTCAGTGCTATTTTTCGGAAACACGGTATTTCTTTTCATCTTTATGCAGATGACTGTCAGGTTTATTTCCCTCTGAAGTGCCAAGGTCCATGTTCTGTCCAGCCCCTGCTTGATTGCCTTAATGACATAAGGAGTTGGATGGCATTAAATTTTCTAAAGTTTAATGAGAACAAGACAGAAGTCATGCTATTTAGACCCAATTGCACCAGCGGGACCCCCTGCATTGACCTTTCCACTTTGGCTCAATTTGAGAAATCTATGATCACAAATTTAGGTGTGAAAATGGATTCCACTTTAAAACTTGATAGCCACATGAACGCAGTGGTAAAATCTTGCTTTTTCCAGTTGAGGCGGCTGTCAAAAATCAAGCCTGTTTTGTCTAAGCGCAACCTTGAAACAGTGATACATGCTTTTATCACCTCTTGTCTAGATTACTGCAATGCACTTCTTTTTAGAATTAGCCAGGCTTCCATTGCTCGCCTACAGCTGGTGCAAAACGCTGCTGCTCGATTTTTAACTGGCACAAGAAAACATGAGCATGTTACCCTGATTCTGGCTTCCCTTCACTGGTTTCCAATTCGTTTTCGAATCCATTTTAAGATCCTTGTATTTGTTTTTACATTTTTGAATGGTTGTGCCCCGCTTTATTTGTCGGAATTGCTGCACCCTTACGTACCATCTCGCTCTCTCAAGTCAGCGGACCAGATGCTTTTATGTGTTCCCAAGACACAATGCAAACTCCAAAGTGATCGAGCTTTTTCAGTTGGAGCCCCAAAACTCTGGAACGATTTGCCATTGCACATTAGGCAGTCTTCTTCGCTAGCTGTCTTTAAATCCTATTTAAAAACACATTTTTACTCTCTGGCTTTTAACCCAGTATGATATGTTGGCTATCTGTGTACAGTGGAACCTCGGTTCACGAACGTCTCGGTTCATGTACAACTCGGTTCACGACCAAACAGTTCGCCAAACTTTTGCCTCGGTTCACGACCACACACTCGGTATACGAACAAGCCAGTTTCCCTTTCGGCTTTTGCGCGCCGATGATTTCCGCACGTGTTGCATTGTTCTCGGTCAGACGTGCCTGCCTGCTTCAGTAGGAACAAGACAGAATACATGTGTGTAAATGAGAGGGAGGTCAGTGGAATGGTGAAGATACAAAGAGTAGAGTTGGCAAAGGTGGATGAGTTTAAATATTTGGGATCAACAGTACAGAGTAATGGGGATTGTGGAAGAGAAGTGAAAAAAAGAGAGCAAGCAGGGTGGAATGGGTGGAGAAGAGTGGCAGGAGTAATTTGCGACAGACGTGTACCAGCCATAGTGAAAGAGAAGGTCTACAGGACGGTAGTGAGACCAGCTATGTTATATGGGTTGAAGACGGTGGCACTGACTAGAAAGCAGGAGGCAGAGCTGGAGGTAGAAGACTTAAAGATGCTAAGATTCGCACTGGGTGTGATGAGGATGGACAGGATTAGAAATGAGGATATTAGAGGGTCAATTCAAGTTGGATGGTTGGGAAACAAAGTCAGAGAGGCAAGATTGCGTTGGTTTAGACATGTGCACAGGAAAGATGCTGAGTATATTGGGAGAAGGATGTTAAGGATAGAGCTGCCAGGTAAGAGGAAAAGATGAAGGCCTAAGCGAAGGTTTATGGATGTGGTGAGAGAGGACATGCAGGTGATGGGTGTAACAGAACAAGATGCAGAAGACAGGAAGGTACGGAAAAAGATGATCCGCTGTGGCAACCCCTAACGGGAGCAGCCGAACAATGAAGAAGACTGTGTCGATAAAATTGTGTCTGGGGTTTGAAGTGCTGTTATGCCCATGCCCCATAGATTAACCATGTATTATTTTTTAATAGTTTTCTTTCCTAGTCAAAACACAAGATTGAGGTTTTCTGTCTTATTTACTAAATAATCTTATTCATGGTGTAATAAAATAGGCAGCATACAGGAAAAGGTTTGGGGATGTCTACCCCACATACATTTAAAAAAGGCAGACAAAAATGGAAAAATACGTCTTCAAAGACACAAGTTCAAGACACAACTGACTAACAGGATGAAACTGGTCTCTAAATATGGTGGATTAGAGGATGAGGTGGAGTCAGGGATCCTGGAACAGGAACTGATGTGGCAGGTAAATGGGTTCTGGGTATCCGATGATACGTCATCAGTGGGTGGACCGATGGTAATATCACTTCAGCTGGTCTGCAGAGGGACAAGAGGAAAAAGGATTATATGATGGTGCCAACTCCTGGTCTGGCTGAAAAATAACACTATTTGAGCCTGTAAACCATCTCCCATGCACAAGTGTGTGACAATGGAGGCAAAACGAGTTAAGCAATAGCCTAATACCTAATGTATGGAATATATACAGTATATACAGTAACTGTGCTTCAACATTCTTTGCTGTACTCTTCCACCCTCGTCTTTGAATAGTAGGGGCTGTTATGTGTTCCATCAGTCATCTAAAATTTAGTTTTCTGTTCCTTTCACAACAAAACATGGCTGTTCTTCTATTACAACGAGATTCTAGTCTCCTTAAGGTACATCACCACCAGGAAATTCAGTAGTAGTTTTAGAAAGTTTATATTTATGACAATATTTATTGTTTTTTTAGACCTTAAGTTTTAGAGTTTGTTTAAAACTGATGAAGAAAATTAAACTAAAGAAGTAGCAATGGAATCTCATATATTTTTCCATAAAATACTAAATTATTTAAAAATGTATCAATTTGTACATATTAAATTCTCTATAATGCTTAGCTTCCTTCATCTTTATTTTTTTAATTTAGCTAATAGGGTTACGGCATATGTAATGCAACATTAAGGTCTGAGACAGCATTACAGTATGTTTTGATGACATTTATCTAAAGGTTATACTAACAGATGGTAATAAATGGCACTCTTCATGTTAGGGAGTCTGAAAATACTCCATAGGCAGTTTGAAGCCTGGCAGAACCTGATAACAGTTACTATGGTAACCGAGTCGTAGTGAAAGGCTGACTGATAACAATAATATCAGCACTTTTTGTAGTTATTTGTAAAATATATGGTAGAATTAATGAGTTTCTGAAAATGCTGTGCATATATCCAAATTGTTTGCCAGTTCAAATACAATAAAACACACACAAATATAAAAAAACAAATGCTGCCAAAACAAAATATGAAAATACTTCAAGTTAGCATTGGCACAGCAGTCTCTAACTTGTCTTGATTACATTGGTACACATGTGGTACGTGTGGTACATCAGGGTCAACTGGTAGAAATGGATTTTCTTGGAAGCATTTATGAATGAAACAAATGCCATACTTGCCCTCATGAAGAATATTAAATGTGAAGCACCGTAAGGCAGATTATGTTCTTTGTCCAGACTTAATTCCTAGAGGGTATTTGTGATGACCAGGTGTCACTGAACCTGAAATTTGGGTAAATCTCTTTAATTTATTTCATCTTCTTAATTCACAAGTCATTATATTGTTATTAATAATCAACAATATCCAATTAAATGAGGTTCATAATTTTAATTTAGCAAAGCAACATTTTACATATCTATATTTACATGTATACATAAGAGTACCTAGTATTACTTTTTATTGATAAGAATACCTTGCACATGGGAAATTGTCCAGTGGATAAGGAGAAAGAGAAAATGACCAGGGGTTTCATTTATAAAACTCAAGCATGAAAATATGCGTATGCCAAAAAACTGGAAAATGCCTAGAAGAAAATAAGTTTGAATTATAAAACTTTACATATCCATATTTGTATACAATTTGCCCTTTAAAAATCACAATCTTCTTATTAATGTGTGTATGTGAACACACCTTGAACCCTGCCCTGTTGCACCCTGAAACAACTGTATGTGGATCATGCTAATCCACCTCATACACATGCAGTCACAATGTTGCAGACCTTCATTGTTAGGAAGTGCACACTCCCACTAAACGCATTGAGACACCACCGCCTACATTTGAGGAGTCCTTTGGTTTGCTAAGCTAATGAGTGCACCAAAACATTACAGTAATTGTAGCACCTCTCCTCTTGTACTGTGACGCTCACTGAAAGGCATAAAGTGCCAGCGTCTGAGCTTGTAGCCACTATCACCAGGCACATGTAATGGCATGACTGCTCTTTCCATGAAAATTATAGGCCAAATGAAAAATATAGGATTCAGCCAGTTACCTTACCAACACACCAGTCATAACATACAGTACCATCTGCTAGTCTCTGCTAATGCTGCTTGGCCTCAAAATGAATGAATCATGGGTTCACCACAGTCTTTTCTTGCCATCATATGTGACTTGCACTTTAATGGAATGTCACTGCTTATGGTTAACAAAAGCAGCGTCATTCTTACTAGGTGCCCTTATTGCAATATAAGTTCAGTCAGTTGCTTTGATTACATTGGGAAAATCAGACACTTCTGCAAATTGCCTTATTATGTTGGCAATTTGTAATGGTGGCACAAACATCTTATGTTTTATGTATTGTAGAACCTCTTCACCAGGTAATGGTTTTCCTGCACAGCAGACATGATGGACCTGAAACATGGCTGAGGTATTTCTGACCTGTCGGGCAGTTCCATGAAAAACAACAACAGCTTTATAAGCTGATAAAAAAACAAAAAAGTTCTTCAGTGCAAATATACAGCATTGGCCATCTTATAATAAAACTAAAATAGAGCTTGTACATCATATTCACAACTTTTGAGGTTTAATATGTTTGTCATGCCAACACATATTATAATAATGGCTCAGTGATATGAATTATTATATGCGGGAGATGTCATTTAGATGGTTTAGCTGCATTTACCTACTTTATCAAGATGGTCGTTAGTTCCCACTTTTTCTAAAATGTTGCATACAGATGGGTCAGAGTTACTGTATATATATATCCATGTTCACCCATCACGTTTTCTTTTATAAATCCCAACTTTTGTGTAGAAAGCTGCATATACAAATTTTGGGCCTTTTTTGTGTATACATAAGGTTTTGTAAATCTGACTCCATAAGATAAAAGAATTAGATAGAATTGTAGTCTACTAAAGGTCAGGTCAGGTTGGGGAGCATGTACTGGTACGGCACATTGCCGGACTTGCCACATGACGAAACAGCTTGGGATCCTGGCTGGCAACCTCCCAGGCAGACAAGCAGTCTAGTCCCAGCCTCCAGAAATGACCATCTATCACCCAGAAACAGGTGTTATATGGGCGTTCCCTTGGGCTGGTCCAACCTCTTGGGTCCTCAACAGTTTGGGTCCAGCGAGCTGGGTGACTCGTGGAGAATCGCACCACATGGCTGTAGTACTGTAACTGATGCTCCCCCACAACGCTGGTAATGTGCCTCATTCAGGACTCCATGAGTAATCTCATTTATCACAAAGTAAAACCAACAGTACCCAAGGATTCTCTGAAGAGACACAGTACCGAAGGAGTCCTTTCTGTAGTAGCTCTGCTGCAGCTGCATTTAGGAAGGGTGCTCACATTATGAAGGGGATGAAAGAAATTCCTTGGGAGCCTCATCCCCGGAAGAGTCTTAACCATTGGAGAGCGAATGGGGTCAGGCTTGTTGGAGATCGGAACTGGTGTGGTGCTGAGGCATCACCCGCTGCATGGCAGCACTCGGGTACCAATAAGACTACCATCTGGGTAGGCATGTGGAAAGTCTTCCTAATACAGGCAACCTCAGAATATTGAAAGGGACAGAAACAGTAGATTGTCAATGTGAGGAACACTTAAACTAAATTAGATTAGAATAGATTAGATAAACTTTATTATTTCCATAGGGTAATTCAAATCAAATCAAAGTATCGTAGCAAAAAGGTCCTTCCACTGGCTTTTTTAAATTGCCCATAAATAACACTAATAAAGACATTTATTTTCTGTACGTACAAATGTCTGGATGTTAAAAGCTAAGTGCCAACATTTCATATAAACAGAATAGGGTGACAAAATATATCATGTGATTTCTGCACCACAACACTGGAAGCAAAGGTAATGACAGTAATGCTGTGTTTTCATGACATTGGAGTATTCAGAGCTCTGAGTTGTGATGTCTGACCTTCTCTCTTCAATGGGTTTACATGAATTTCCGGTCGGAGTATTCAGAAAAATGTGAGGTCACCGTTGATTGGTTACTTGGTTTGTAAAAGCAATATAAAATAAACCATATATTTTTTTGTGAAAATAAACAGGAAACTAAATGCATTAAATATGTATCACTTCGCTCCCAAAAAAATTTGACTACAAAAATGTAATTTCTGACTGACGAATTTAAAAATTTTATTCTATTGACTATGATGAAAAGTCAGTGTAACATCGCAACTTGGAGAATTTGAGTAGTTTTGTTTTCTCCACATTGTCTGACTGCAAGTTTGTACAGTGTTCTGGTGGAATTTCCATCTTGGAGACTCGTCCTTACTGCCTCTCCATAATAGTATGTGAATGTGGCAAATGTTGTAAAGCTTAATATAAAATGGCTGTATCTGTACCAAAATCTGTACAAAATGGAGTTGTTAGATAATGATAAAAATAATAAACAACAATGTAAATAAGATAAAAAGTTCAAAAATAAAACATTGAAGATTGCAAGTAAATTCAATGTTACCACATTGGGTAGTGATAGTGCTTCTGCTTAGCAATAAGGAAACCGAGGTTCTCGACCTAGTTGTCCCTAAGTGGAGTTTGCATTTTCTCCCAGTGTCCTCCCACTGTCCAAAGACATGCTGGTTAGGTGAATTGGTGATACTAAATTGGCCCTAGCATGTTTTTTTCCTTCCCTACTAGCTGGGATTGGCTTCCCCCAACTATCCTAGTCTGGAATGAGTGGGTTAAAAATGATGTGACATGAGTGTTGACAGCTTGAAGTGAATTGTTAGATCTTCAGAGTTTAACTATTCTGATTGAGTGAAGCACAATTGGGTTATTAGTATATTGGCGATAACTTGCATTTATTGGGGCACATAATATAAAGGGAATATAAAGAAGTACAGCAGGATTTTATTTCTATTGCAGACCAAGCCTGTGTATGTTCATCTATTTGTGTCCATGTTTTTATAGCTTGTAAGTTTGCTGCCCAGTAATAAATCTGAAAGTTAGGTAGAGCCATGCCACCTTCTGTCTTAGGTCTTTGTAGGGTCGCTCTTTAGATACGTGGATGTTTTAAGTTCCAAATAAATGAGGTTATGGTTGAATCTAATTGCTTAAAGATTGATTTATTGATGTATATTGGAATGTTTTGAAATGAAAAGAGAAGCTTAGGAAAGATATTCATCTTACCAATGTTAATTCTTCCAGCTAGAGTGAGATGGAGGGTTGACCATCTATGCAAGTCTTGCTTAATTTTTTCGATACAGACGGTGAAATTTTCTTGATAAAGAGCTATATGTTTACTTGTGATATTTACCCCTAGGTATTTAAACTGATCTGCAATAATAAAAGGGAAGGTGTCCAATCTAATATTGTATGCTTGAGAATTCACTGGAAAGAGCACACTTTTATTCAAATTAATTATGAGACCAGAGATCTTTTGAAATTCTGTAAGTGCTGTTAAGACTGCAGGCACAGTATTTTGTGGGTCTGATATATACAAAACCATATCATCTGCATATAGAGAAATTTTATGTTCCAGTCCTTCTCTGATAATCCCCTTTATCAGATAAACATTTCAACAGTGAACTACCAGTGGTTCAATGGTGATTGCAAATAGCAGTGGTGACAAGAGGCATCCTTGTCTGGTACCACGTTCTAGTTTAAAGTAGTCTGAACAAATGTTGTTAATACAAACTGAAGCTTCTGGATTGGTATAGAGTAGTTTGATCCATGCACAAATATTCGGGCCAAACCCAAATTTCTCTAATGTAGTGAAAAGGTAGTTCCATTCAATCATATCAAATGGTTTTTCTGCATCCAATGATAATAATATCTCTGGGGTGTTTGACTTTGCAGGTGAATATATTACATTAAACAGGCATTGGAGATTGGAAGCTAAGTGTCGGACTTTAATAAATTCAGTTTGATCTTGTGATATTACAGAAGGCAGCACTTTCTCCATCCTTCTAGCTAGGCCTTTGGAGAGTATCTTAACATCATTATTCAGAAGTGAAATTGGTCTGTATGATGCAAATTGTAATAAGTCCTCATTTTGTTAAGGAAAGATGGTGATTAATGCTTGGCGAAAAGTTTGAGGTAGAATTTGATTGTCTCTAGCTTCTGTAAATGTTGCTAATAAGAGGGGAGCTAGCTGAATGGAGAATTTCTTATAAAATTCGATAGGGTAAACATCAGGGCCTGCTGCTTTCCCGCTCTGAAGTGACTTTATAGCATCTAGTAATTCTGATAGCGCCAGAGGTTTATCCAGTTCCTCTGCAATAAAAGTATCTATTTGTGTTATCTGTAATGTATCCAGAAATGCAATGTTGTCTTCTTTGAACTCAGTAGAATATAATGATTTATAGTAGTCTCTAAATGTGGGCATTATATTTTTTTGGTCAATGATTTTATCTCCATATGTGTTGGTGATTGCTGGGATTGTATTGCGAACTTCTTGCTTGTGGATTTGTTGAATCAAGAGCTTATTAGCTTTCTCTCCGTGTTCATAGTAATGATGTCTTGATTTAAAAATGAGTTGTTCAGTTTCTTTGGTTGTTAAGAGGTTGAGCTCTGAATGCAGATCCTGCCTTTTCCTATGAAGAGCCTCGCTTTAACACCTGGCATATTCTTGATCTATTCTAATAAATTCGCTGGTTAGCTCTGATACCTTCTTGGTTTCTAGTTTATTTCTGTGGGAAAGATATGAAATAATCTGTCCTCTTAAGAAGGCCTTTATAGTTTCCCAGAATATTTCTGCAGAGACCTCTGAGGATGTATTTGTCTCTAGGAAGAAACTGATTTGTTTTGATATAAATTCTGTACTAATAGAAGTGAGTTAAGATGCCATCTGCGAGATGAGTATGTGGGGCATAATGATTTTAGTTCCAAGATCAGAGGGGCATGGTCAAAAATAACAATAGCGTCGTTCTTTGCGAGATTTAATCTTAGGCAAGAAATTATTATCTATAAAGAAATAATCAATTCTTGAGTAGCAATAATGCACTGGTGAGTAGAAGGAATATGTTCTGGAGTTTGGGTTTAGAAACCTCCAGGGATCTGATAAGTTGTTGTCAGTTAAAAACTGTGTAACTGTCTTTGCAGTGTTAGATGTCATCTCCCTGTGACAGGAGACCTATCTAAGAGTGGATTTAAAACACAATTAAAGTCCCCAGCCATTTTAATTTTATGAGTGTTCACACTGGGAATAGATGCAGATACATTTTGCATGAATTCCCTATCATCAACATTGGGTGCATAAACATTTTTCAGAATCACTTTTCAGTTAAATAAGTTGCCCATGACAATCACATATCTCCCTTCACGAACAGATACTACATCTGATGCTACAAATGAGACTGTTCTATGTATAAGAATTCCCACACCTCTAACTTTCTTTGTAAAGCTGGAATGGAACATTTGGCCAGTTCAGTCTTTTTGCAGCCGGAACTGATCTTTGCTTAATAAGTGGGTCTCCTGTAAAAATACTATTTAAGCGTTTAAACCTGTTAGGTGAGAGAATACTTTTAAGATTACTCTTTAATTCATGATTCAGGCCTTTAACATTCCAGCTCACAAAGTTAACTGTCCGATCATGGAGACATTGATTCTGAATTTTTGATGTCATTTTGTAGTCTTAACTGGAAGTGAGACAGCTTTAACCTTAATTTCCAATTTTCCCACAAGTTATTGCCATGCAGCCTATTGTTACGTTGGAAGTTATAATTATAAGGATTAAAAGGATAGATTAGATATAGCTTGCTCTCTTTCTCTACCCCCCCTTATCTCCCCAGCCCCCCGTTTTGCCTCCCCACGTGAGGGTGGACCGCACTTCACAGAGTCCCAGTCCTCTGACACACCTAGAGTCAGAGCACGTCCAAAACAAAACAAGCCCCCCAGCAGCGGCGTTTGAGGATTAAAAAGTAGAGATATCTATTGCCGATAAAGTCTAAATACTATGAGCATAAAATATAATCTTCAACAGTCTTAAAATATTAAGACAGTAAACCCAGGGAATGGTGTTAAAAAGTGGCCCTGGATAAGCATAGTAAACCCTAATGCAATAATAACAATAATAAACCAAGGGTATGATGTTAAACAGTCTCCTTTAGAGTAGTTAAAAACAAAAAAAAAACTACTTTAATTTCTTCCACACATACGCGTGTAATTGTAATTAAAACATAAACAAAAACTGTCTGAGAAGAAAAAAGGATGTATAATTATGGTATTTTTGAGAATAGTTCAGCTACGAGTTTCACTGGGTTTGGATTTTCACGATTCTCAGGTAGACCTTCGATTCTAATATTAATATTCTGCATCCATCTTCCAGAGCCGCAAGTCTGTCTCTGAGTTTTTTGCATTTGGAATTCGCAGCTGTAGCTTTTTCATCTGCGTTAGATGCCAAATGTTCCGCTGTTTCACTTCGAGCGTGAATGTCTCCTTAACGTCTTCCAGCTGATCTGAAAGTTCTCTCAGTTTAGACGTATTTTCCTGAATGTGTTCCTCAAATTTTCTCAGCATGTCTTTAAAGGTTTCATCAAAACGATTATATATACGTTTTTCCAAGTCTTTATATTCCTGCCGCATCTCTTGCAGCTCCAACCGCAGCTTCTCGTTTGTCTTGAGCAAGCCATTTATTTCTTTCTTCATATTTTTCTGAATGTCCTTCTTGAGCTCATTTTAAATTAAAATTGAGATTGAAAGGAAGAATATTTGCTACCATGGAAAAATCCAGGAATCCGGGAGGCTTTAGACATGGCAACAAAAGATCAGCACAGGAATGGCAGAAGTGCTGGGGCAAATGTATTGCATCTCAAGGAGAGTATTTTGAAGATGACTAAAGAAGAATTTCTGTGGGTTTAAAACTAAAGGGTTTTTTTGTGTCCCTCCTTTTCTTACCCACTTATTCTGTTCAAGGTCATCAGAAGGTAGTGATTATTATCATTTACATAACTAAACACATTCATAGCTGTTTTATCCAATTCAGTGTCATGACGTAATAAACAGAACACTATGCCACCAGCATGAGGCCTAAGACCTGGATCCACTCCTGCAGTCACCCTCTCTCACAATGGACCAATTTAGAATCACTAGTTAGCATAATAGACATGTAGCTGAATAATAAGACCACACAGATACAGCACATGCAATGTGACCAAGTGACGAATCTGAACTTAGGACAATAGGTCTTTGAGAATGCAGGACTGTGCACCACCATGTTAGCCTGTCATAAGAAAGAAAATCAAAAATCAACTCTAAGAGCTAATTTTACATGGTGGTATTATGCCAGCTGCCAGACTGTCTCTCTCCCTTTTTGGAAAATCTTACAGGCAAAGTAGATCTCTATTTAAAGAACTTAGAATTTAGTCTTTCACATAGAGTACAACACATTTATGGAAAAGGGTCGTCTAAGCTAATTTTGAGGTAAAAAAGGTGCCAAGCAGAACCCACACACTTGGCATTCACTGAATAGCTTGTGCTTTACACTATTGAACAGTGCATGGACTAATTCTGAACCTCCTGCCCAAAACTTTCCATTTTTACAGTCAAGTTTTAGGCAGGATTACAGAACGCACATTCTTAGAATGTAATTATTTTGCAAGAGTATTTAGAGACAACCTGGTTACATGCTTTTAACATTCTGCAGCTTCTTTCATAACCAATTCTACATAGGTCAATGGTAACAACGTGTGTGTGAAACATTTGACACAGATGCTGACCATAAAGTTCAGATATTAAGTACAGCATAGAGTTTGGTTCAACAATTAAAAAGAGAAATGTGGGTGCCACTGGGTCCCGGATTTCTTTCATGATGCATTTCCACTCTTATCCTGATTTTGATTTAATGACTTTTGAGGTCAGCTTTGATTTGTTTGATCCAGGCCTTTTTTCGGTGCTGCTTTCAGTACCTTCCACTGTGATGGTCACTGCAGCGAGTCAAGTGAGGAACATTTCTTCGCCATAAGTCATGGCAAGAGAGAGTCAGTATGCTCTGCCAAGGCAGGTTAGCATGTTTCATGTGTGTGTCTTTTATATTAGATTCTTCCAATCTGTCGGACAAATAAGCAAAGATTTTCACCAATATAAATACTGTAAGCCATTTCCAAAACATGGGCCTTCTTCATAAAGTCATTCACAATTTGAGTCTAGACCTGGACATAATTTGGATACACTTAGTTGAGGCAAGTCTGTGTAATGTATAGTTTTTCACTGAATTACACCATATTTTGCACAACTTTATGAACAGTGTATTTGTTGATGGCTGATTTTCCTTCATTATCTGTGATTATCTGTTTCCAGAGTTGTATTAGATCATTTAGGAGTGCAGTCTTTTAAATATGTTGAAAGTGCTGCATACCATCACTAGACATTATAGTTTCAACCCTTGATGTTGATGGAAGATTAGGAAAGTAAAACAGATGAACACATTTGTTGTTTGGTCTTAAGGCTTACAAGGCACTAATAAAACACTTTATAATCAGGGCAACCAATAGAGCAACCTGTAATCACTTACTGCTAATTAGTAAGAACTTAAAGACTTTGTCTGTGTTACATAGCAGTAAGCAATAAATAAATTACAGCATGTATTGAAAGCCCTTTTTCTAAAGCAGTACTCTCATTTGTTTAACAGTCAGGCAGTACACACACACATTTAGGCAGTAATTAACTTTTGGTAACCACCATACAGCTGGAACTCATCAGTTTATTTACAAGGGGATGTAAGATTCAACATCAAGAATGTTGGTGAAACACCACAGGTAGATAGTCAATTATTCACAGTCCTGACTTTAATTAAATTTGATTATAACTGTGAAAGTCTGCTGACAAAGGCAGAGACCTGGAATCTTCTGCCAATAACAGTCCTGGGGCCTCATTTATAAAGATTGCATACCTCTAAAAACAAGCTCAAAACGTGCGAACAACATCCCACGCAAACATCGGGATTTACAAAAGAAAACTTGACTGGAGAACAGAAGCATATTTGTGGAAATTCTGACCCATGCGTACACAACATTTCGGAGAAACTGGGAAATGATAACACCCTTGATCAAGTAGGGAAATGCAGCCAAACCAAACTAAATGATGACTTGCACGCATAATCTTTCATATCAGCAAGCCATTGTTATATTGTGAGTTGATGCGACAAACATATTAAAGCTCAAATCTGATGAATATGTGTATTTTAGTTCCCTTTTAATAGGACCAATGCTGTGCATATGCGCTGCCGAAGTTCAGTTTCATTAGTTTAGACTACCTTGTCATTTTTCAGAGAACTGGCTACTCAGGAATATCTTAGCCAAGCTTCATGTGCTAGGACATGATAAGTGTTTAATAGAATCTTCCGTTAAAGTACACAACATTAATACTGTAATAAGCAATCTCAATGCACGTAGAAAATCTAGGAAATACGGCATAAACTCCAATAATCTAATTAAAATTACTATTTTAGAGGAACAATGTATTAAAACTATGAAAACAGATCACAGATTAAACAAAAATAAAATGCCCGCAGTGCTGGAAGCCATTAACTAACTGAGGATGTGCTACATCCAGCATTCTTATGGTGTGGGTGCACATACAATAAAACACGTTACATAAAATAAAAAGGCAATTTGCAGCAGTGTCCAGTTCTCCTAACGCAAATGGAGCACTTTAATGCATTCATATCGCAATATGGGCATCGAGCGAGAATGAAGCTTGTTTTGTTAACTATAATGAGTGACATTCTACTAACATAAAAGTCTGCTGTGATGCCAAGGTGAGTCTGGCACTCATCAGGACTGCTCTGGGATAATGCCACGTAAAAAGGCCTCTTCAATTACACATGCCGGTATCATTCTCCAATCACAATCACAGAATGTAGATTTGTTTTTAATTCCTCCCGTTGCACGCACAATCCTCTGGTCCACTTTATCGCCAGACTTTTCTTTGCCTTTATTGCAGGTACGATGCAGCAGGAGCTCATGGCATTTACAGAAGCAGTAAGATGTTGCCATTCAACTTATTTGCGTTTGTTACTGACAACAAATAAAAGTTCTTTGCGTGCCTCTAATTTAGAGACGAGAACTTCTGACTATTGGATGCATCATGTGGCTGTACTACCAGCCAATCAAGGTCTGCAGCATCGTGGCTGCATATTTATGAGGTTGATTCGCATGATTCATATGGTTGTTTCAGAGTGGAACCAGGTGGGGTTTGAGGTATGTTAGCAAACACATATTTACAAGATGATTGTGATTGATGAATGGTAAATTACGAAGAAATGTGTGTGCTCCAGGTTTTATAAAATTTGATTTTTTTTGGTGTAAGCATTTTCCTGCTATTTGATGTACATGTATTTTCACGCTCAAAATTGTGCCAAGTTTAATAAATGAGGCCCCTAATCTTACATACAAGATTGTTCTTACCTCTTCTTCATCCTGTTTTTTTTTTTTTTTTTATCAGGTTTCCATGCCAGTCCTTCTTTGTTAGTATTTGTGTTAGGATGGAGCTTGGTAAGGGAACTGATTTTTTTTTTACTTAAATCATTTTTAGGTGTGTTCTCATATAATGTGCGAAGCACCTATTGCAATAGCCATGTCTGTCTTTCCACATGAAACGACTCAGGAACTAGTGCACCAATTTTGTTGAAATGTTGTACATATATTCTTCAAGGAAATTTATTGAGTTCAATTTTTTTATTGGCGAATTTACAAACTCATCTACCTTAAAACGAAGAAACGTTTAGTGCAACTTCAGCTACAAATTAATTTGTTTCAATTTTACCTTCAGAGTAGTTACTTCATCTTGTATATTTTGTACATTTCCCTCTTTTACTTGCCTGACAGCTGTGTGGATCTCCAGTACAAGTGAGTCAGATGCTGGGAAAGGAGCAAGACACTTGTAGAAAACACACACACACACACACGCACAAAAAGACATCTGTCTGGGAATGAATGGAAGAAAGAAGAAATTCTGTAAGTGCCGCTCAATAAAATTCGAGGGAACTAACAGTGTTTACATAACAATATAAAGTACCTCACAGCTACATTATCTGCACATTACTATTGTAAAGAACAGACGTTATCAACCTGCAACATGTTTGAACTAATTCATTACACGGCAAAGATGCAGCTACACTAAGTGATTAAAAGATAGCATTAGCTGAAAAAGGTAACAGCAGATTATGTGTAGACAGAAGAGTAGAGCTGTGGGGCACATAACAAGAACCACACTTCTGTTTAGCAGTTTCTATGGTGCACAAATAGCAAGAACTCCAGCTTGTTCTGCTTGTACAGTGGCTTAGCAGCGTGACATTTGACAAAGAGTTGAGGTTATAGCTTGAAGAGCCATTTTTCCTTCTGTGTATTTTGAGACTGAAATTAAAATCTACAAGGTAAGTGTCCCCTTTAGTTGTCCTGTTAATCACTAAATCAGTTCCTTTTCAAGTTCTTAGTAAATTAGGTAGTTTTAATAAACTATCTCGTTTTAACTAATATTAATAGCTAGAAGGACAACTTTTGTAGGTGCTTTTCTTCTTTAATGGAGTAATATTGATTGTAATTTTAAGGCTAGTATTCTTCATTCTCTTTTTTAGTTATTCTCTTTTGGTAATTTCCCTTTATTGTTCATGCAGTATGAGTTGGCATTTAGTTTGTTCAACTGAGTGGTGTGCTGTTATTACTAAGAGGGGATTTTATTTACTGTACTTATTACTTGTTTGGCAGTTTTTGGGGTTTTTAACTTTTAGGGGAAAAAATATATCCAATTAGTCCCAGAGCCCTCACATCTGTCACTCAAATTGGACACTGCTGTGTAAGCCTGTTTGTGCTCTGCTTTCAACTACATGATATTGTAAGGTGCTGTTAAAGGGCAGGTAGGTAATGTAGTCTACTAATGAACGTAACTGAATTTTTATTATTACTGTTATTTTTGAATATTACTTACCAGTAACGGCGTACTGCACGATAACGTGCAGTAAATACACTTGACTTGAGCATTCCTAGTTTTCATCCTCTTTCTCTGTACCTTTAGCATTCATTTGCTTAGAGGTTGATGCGCTTGCTGCTTCCTGAGCAGCTCTTCTTTTCTCCACCCTAGCGGCCTGCTGGTTCTCTTCTTTCGTCTGCATCTTTTCACGGTAAAACTGATTAAGTTAGTGTTTGTGTTGCAATTACTTAGTACGTTTTCTTCATTTTTCACTTAAGCTGACACTTAAGTCTTCAATCTGCCTCAAGAATGATTAGCGAAGGTGGTAGGGAATGAGAACGGCACCCATACGCATGCACCGCACAGCCACCCTGCTGCGTGCTGCAGAGAGCTGATTCTACAATAACATAAAATAAAAATAAAAAGAGTAATAAAAATCATCACCCCGGAAGCGAATATGAGATGTCACGTAGTGTATGTGTACCAAATTTCAAGTCAATAGGTGAAACGGTTTACGAGCTACAGGTGATTTAAAATCCTGGACAGACAAACGAACAGACACGGTAGCGTATTATATAAGAAGATTATTACAAAAATATTAGTAAACCAAAATGTAACAACTGACTCTTTGATGAAGTAACTAAAGAAATAATAAAAAAAGTAACAAAAATGTAAAATGTACCAACTTTTATATCAGTTAATTAAGTACTCAAATGCACCTGACTGTTACATCATGCATAGGTTTTATAACTTTTTAGTACTGCCTTATACTGAAATATTCAATTTCAAATAACCTTTCTTAAAAAGATCATAAACACAATTCTGAAAGAAGATATTCACAGCATGGTCACTGCAAAATAATTTTTAGATTTGACATCCGGGTTATCATGCACAAACAAATGTGTTGGCCATCTTGGAATAAGCCCACCTGTTAACAAAAAATAAAAAAGTAAAATTTTATCCTCCACAGATAATCCAGCTGCTGCAGGATAATTGCATAATGTGCCACATAACGTGTGAATATACAGTGGCCATGACTGGTAAGCTGCAAAAACTTCAAACAAGTGGAGTGCACAACTTAACAAAATAAGAGGGGTGTCAGCACTAAAATGTGGACGCCAATATTGACAGGTGGCACACACAACATTGGATGGGTGGCAACATTAACAGGTGGCAAGAACAAAACCTGGATGCTGGTTAGTAGATAGAACTGCAGGTCACCTTTGAGTCAAATTTTCATTACAGTAGTGGCATGCAGACTGGAAATAATGAAATATACTAATATGCATTTCATAATTTCCAGCCTACATGCCACTACTGTTATCAGATATTCACTCTGGCATGACTGAAAGTTCTTTGTTCCAACCAGCATTCTTCCTTTGTTTTGAATTCATACCTATACACTCAACTCCAATTTTGAGTGCACTACCTGTTAATGCTGCCATCCGTCTAAATTTGGGCATGCTATATACTAATGCTACCACACAACTGCTTTCACGCATGCACATTTTAACGTTGACAGCCCTTGCATTTTGTATGTATTGATTCTTATTTTCTGCATGCCACTTCTCTGTCACTTATATTTCAGGGCCATCATAGGAAGATGATGAGTCTGACCAATTACATGAAATTTCCAATGTCAGGTTTAACTCATTCACACTAAACTTTTTGTTGTAAAGCCAGTTAGTTGAGTTTAACATTATTAGTAAAATTCTTCCCTTAAGACCATTTTTATGTCATTGTTTTCTTTGTAGGTGTTCATAAGCTCTACAATTAGCACCGCTATTATTTTCCTTACACGTTACAGATTTAAATTAAAGATTTTTGTTATCCATTTACTAGTCACTACAGCAGTGGTTCTTAAACATTTTTTCCTCAGGACCCAAATTTGCCATTTTTGTGTCTTCAACACCCAGAATCGCTGTTAACCGTCAAACAACAACAACGATATTTATTTATATAGCATATTTTCAAACAAGTGATGTAGCTCAAAGTGCTTTACAGGATGAAAAAAGAGAAAAAAAAGACAAAATATAAGAATAAAATCAGGCAACACTAATAAAAGTAAGGTCTGATGACCAGGGAGGACAGAAAAAACAAAACAAAAACTCCAGATGGCTGGAGAAAAAAACAAAATCTGCAAGGGTTCCAGGCCACGAGGCCGCCCAGCACCCTTTAGGCATTCTACCTAAATCCTCAATCAGTCCTCATGGTATTCAGGGTTCACATGGAAGAATTTGATGATGATGGTCATGTGGACTGCTGGTCTTTAATCCATCAATGTAGGGACATCACGGTGCTTTGATCGGGTGGTGGTGGCACAGATTGCCACCACAGAAAACCGGAAAAAGAACAGAAGAAAAAGTAGGAGTTAGTAGAGATTTTGGAGCCACGAACGATCCCCCTTGGAGAATAGTTGCCAACCGTCATGCCGAAGAAGAGTGGTCGCCCTTAGAAAATCGGCAGCAATTGTCATTCCGGTGGGTCCAACTTGGAGGATAGCTAATGTGGATCATAGTGGATTAATGGCGTTTGCTTAAACTGCAGGTGGCAACCTATTGCAAGACACTATGCATGTGCAGACATGTGTGGACATGTGCAACCCGAGCCTGACTCTTTGCCCGTTATGTACTAATTTCCCCTTGAGGATTAATAAAGTATCTATCTATCTATCTATCTATCTATCTATCTATCTATCTATCTAT
>JANRMT010062819.1:61809861-61862203 GCA_026402145.1 Polypterus bichir lapradei
TATCTATCTATCTATCTATCTATCTATCTATCTATCTATCTATCTATCTATCTATCTATCTATCTACTGTGAATCACAAATTTCCTTGACCCAAATCCAGACAAGAGCCGATCTGACCCATAGTTTAAGGATCTATGCACTACAGAGTTCTTATTAAGCATTCTGTTTTTTTCCAACCTGTTGGTTCAAAATAATCCTGTATTTTCTTTTGTACCTTTTTTATACAAACACATTTCTACTTAGCTATCTCTACTTTTAGAAGCTTTTCATACTTTATTTCTTTAAAAATGTTCTGCATCTATTTAAAACTGAGCTCAATAATTTAATAGTTTTGGTTTTTGCCAAATCCAGTCTCAAAAAGGACTGAAATGTTAAGGCATTTTTCATCTTTCTCTTAATAAATGGAAACTTTAGCATTGCCAAATATTAAATGTTTTTTTTTCTGTTTTAGGTTGATTAGAGAAAAACTGTTCCTTTCAAAGTGTGAGTGTGTGAGCCAAGTCACTGATGGATCTGAGAATGTTACATTCCATATGTTTTTATCACTAAGAAATGGATTTGCATTTCATCCAAGGTTGCTCTCCATCTTGCACTAACTTCAGTCTGGAAATAGTTTACTTGTAAGTTAGAATTCACCAGAAAATGTAATGTTTAATGGCTTTGTTCCTATACAATGATTACATCTCAAATGGTGACATGTTGCATGTTACTCCTCTGAGAACTGTGCTATTATGATTATTTCACTTGAGCAGTGTGTACACATGAGAATGAGCTTAAACTTAGACTTGAACTAAAAAATGTATTTCCTACTTTCCGAATCTTTATTGTAAACCTTTTCACCTTTTGCAATTCATTTTGGGAGTTAAATCGCCCACACAGGATGGATGACTTAACACAAAGTGGATCAAGAAATAATAATACATTTCATTTATATAGCACCTTAACGGATCTAGTTTGTTAAGCAGAGGTGTTACTTAAGTGCAGACTGTCACTGACCACGTTTACATGCACACAAACCAGGATCAGGTGAGAAACCCACTTAAGGCAGAAACCTGGTTTCTTAAAAAAAACCATTTACATGTGTGAGTCCAATTATAAAGTTATGAAAATGCTCCAATATCGTTAAACCGTGCAAAAAGAGTTAAACATCATCATCAGCACCAAGCATTGACCCTACGTCTCTCAAGATTGTGCTGCTGAGCTTAGCCCGCTACGTTCATCTCATCAACATAAATTTAATGATTTCAGAAATCCTGAAACAGATTATTTCGGCCAATAAAAGGAATAATACAATCACCTGAGCATTTGCCTCAGGAAGTTTATCTTTGTGGACACTTCCACCATTTTATACCCATTAATGCTGGTTGCATCTGTGAAACAAAGTCTGGAGGGACAGAGCTGTTTTGAAAGAGTTTACTGCCAATGACTGGACATGTGCAGACTAACAGTGTGATGGAATTGTGCAGACCACAAAATCCTTAAAGCATTTACATGGCCAGATAACCTGGGTACTCACAGAGAAATCTAAGTGTGTTAACCCAACATCCCAGTTTCTCTAACTGGAATAAGGGTGTACATTGCATTGTTGAAACTGGGTTTTTAAAGCACATGTAAGTGCACTCATGGTGTTTATGGTGTGACTGCATTATGGTTTCAGGAACAAGAGCTCATCTCTCAGGGTTTTCGCTTACGTTTGCATGTTCTTTGTGTGTTTCTCACAGAGTACTAGTTTTCACTAACATCCCACACACATTTTTGTTACTTTGGCTAGTGATTCTAAATTGTCTCAACATGTACAAACACTAGTGTAGCTAGTGATGTACTAGAATCCTGTCCAAGGTGATTTACTTCCTTGCACTCAATGTAAAAATGGTATTAGTTAAAGTAGGTAACTGTAAGATAAAAGGATTAAATTGCATGAAATTCTAAAGAACATTTTAGTGCTCAAAAGAGTGGACATGCATCAAAAGTTGTCACACAGCTATGACCAACTTACTAGTAAATTCAAACAGCTGTTGGATATATAATGAGAAATGTCAAACAAGAAACCCTATGTTTTCATCTGACACAGTCAACCAAAGTACATACACACTTGAAGTGTTTCATCTATCTCAGAGTTTAAAAGAGGTGTTGATTCTTACTCCAGGACAGTTACTGCTTGTTGCATTTGTGAATGCCTAGTTTTCCAGTAAGATTATAGCTATCATATCTATCAGTGCTAGCAGTGTGTATTGATAAAGTGTGATCGGTCCCAAGGGGTGTGAGCAGAAATCAGGGGTGTGGTAACAGTTTAGAAGAAAGGAAATGTCCCTTCAGATACAAGTTGTGACTCTGTGGACATATCTTCTTATCAGAGGTGTGCAGGCCCTTGAGACGGCCCAACTTTCACTCAAGTTTTGCCACTTTTCCCCACATATTGTTACAGGGTTGGCCTAACCTTAGCCCTTCACCTCCACATGGATTCAGACATATCGGGAGAATGTATGAGTCTTTATTTACAGACTAAAAATTTACACAGGACAATGAAGATTTTGCATCATGAACACGTGTCGGTGTGTGATTGTAGTCTGCTGATCACAAAAGCCACATTTAAGTTTTCCTATAACATACATATTTTATTGCATTCATCTATTTTTTGATTTCCTGTCATATTATAAGTACAGTGGAACCTCGGTTCACGAACGTCTCGTAACACGTACAAATTGGTTTACGACCAAAAAGTTCACCAAACTTTTGCATCTGTTCACGACCACAGACTTGGTATATGAACAAGCCAGTTTCCCTTTCGGTTTGTGTGCGCTGATGATTTCCACACATGTTCAGTCTCTCCCTGTGCATTCTCTGTGCAGAGACAGAGAGAGACACACACACAAACGGGAAAGAAAGAGATACACACACACGCGTGCGAGAGAGATGGATGGACGCATAAGGTCGAGAAGGCAGTTAAAGAATGCACCAGGCTTGTTTTTAAAGAGACAGATCCGAGCATTGTTTTAACCTCGTTGTATTTAATGAAGACTTTCTTCTATTGGATTTTAACCTCCACTTCACTTCTGTTTGCAGTGATCAGTTCGTAGCGTGCATTGTTGCAATGTTACTTTTCTTGGTGGTTTATTAAATTACGGATTTTTCAAATGTTCATTTTTTCCCTGTGCTTAAAACTCATTAAAAAAAATTGTTTTTAGCGAGTGGTTCATAGTGCTATAGCGCGAACTCTTACAGTGTTAGTTTTCTCTGTTCAAGGTTTTCTCAGTGTTATTCAATGTTTTTACATTTAGTTTACTATTACGCTGTGCATTCTATGGTATAATTAACTATATTTGTACTTAAAAATCTTTAAAAAAATATATTTACATACAGTTCGTACGGTCTGGAACGGATTAATTGTATTTACATACAATCCTATGGGGGAAATTACTTCGGTTCACGACCAAATCCATTTACGACCAGAGTTTTGGAACGAATTATGGTTGTGAACCACGGTTCCACTGCATACAGAAATAGTATATTTCAACTGGAAAATCTGTGGTAATCTAAAAGTGGTGGCACTGGTAGTAGGAATGCAGCTTGGATATACCAAGTACTGTTGTTGCATTTACGAAATGGACAGCAATGCTAAAGTGTCTGAATACATTAAAAAGAATGGCATTTTGTTCCAGGGCAGGAATATGTGGCACATAAACGAAACATCGACCCAACAAACATTTTTTAACCTTCTCTTTATATTAAACTTAGACTGATGAAAATGAGCCTGGGAATCATTCATTATCTCTCTTGCTGTCAGTCTCTCCTGCTCTGGTGCTTGAAGAGGATGCACATCCCTGGCACACTGACTGACAAGTCGACTGAAGCCTTGCAGATTCTCTCTTTCAAGGTGGAGCACAGGAATGTTTCCTCTCTAAACCGCGGGTCTTGCTCTCTTTCAAAGGCCTACAGGTGGACTTCCTTCCTTTTGTCAGACTGGCAGTGTCCTTGATCTTTTCCCATACAGAAATCACACCAGAATATAACTATCCATTACGTTAAAAACCAAACAACATCAAACTTTGTTTTCTATACATATATTTTAACAGAATATGAGAAATTGTGTTTCCCCTTGACACATACTGTACATACAGTACATGAGAGCAGATGCCATTTTCACTTTTTAAAACTGTCTAATTCTGGGTTTGAATTGTTCTAGTTTCACTTTTATTGATTCCTCCTTAAGCCTTTTACTTTCGTCTGTGATTTCCTCAGTGATTAGATTGCACTGTAGAAAATCTAATTCTGTCTTCTCCTTCTTCTTCTTCTGTTTTCTTCCCTGAAGCACACCTTTTTTCTCAGTGACAGGGGTTATGATGCCTTCATAAGGGTAAGCTGGCTTGGGAGAAAACTGCCAGCTGTGGTTTTGCTATATCAGGCAGAAGCGCGTGAAGCTGAAATATAGAGACATTGTGGAGGCATTTGTAATTTGGTTCACATTAAACGGAACATGACCGTTATCAAATGTTAATTGCATTATAAAAATATATGAAATTCCGTCCGTTTGAACATGACTCTGTCATTTATGGCCTAACGCTCTTCAATTTATTTTTAGCTAGTCTTACACAGGGATTTAACTTACAGACTTAAAACAGTGTATAATATTGCAGGCTTTTTATTTGATAATGTTGCAAGTAATATTGTTGAAGAAGTTATGAGTGCCGCAGGAGATGAATGGGCATCTCAAAGAGGGATTCCTTGTCTGGATGGGATGCCATGATAAAAGAAAGAGAAGGACAGGCTCTCTCATCAGTTGGAAACAAGAATCCTTACCCCGGCAGTGGTAAGACCAAGAGAGACACCAGCATCCAGGTACTATCTCACCCGATACGCTAGTGGGCAGTGTCCCTGGGATTTGGACAACAGGCCATTTAGCCCAAGTACACTTGCCAATTCTGTCCACCTCATTTCACCAAAATAACATCAATAAGTGAGAGACAAAATGGCCTGCAGTAGCCAGGTGTGGCAGCTGCTCTTCCTTTTACCATCTCTTCAAAGATTAATTACAACATTTGCTGAATAAATGATACAATGCCATGTACACATTTTTCTGTTATGGCAGTTTCTAGATCTGCAATTGTATTCTTGCATTCTAGCTTCTCTCTTGATGCTTGGCGTGTCATATTCCCAGCACAAGCTAAAATACTTGCAGATATAGTTGTATATATGTGAGTGAAATCAAATGGACATTTAGCAAAAAATTGCAAATACTGCATCTTTATAACCACTTAAAGAATAATTCACTGTGAGGTACTAATCATTGATTATATTTGCTACACACAACATTAAGTAACTGCTGTGCTAGCTCCTGGCTTTTTAGTGATATTAGTTAGCTGAACTTATTTTTCTTTGTACAACTGAAATATGAGAATACAATGGATTTCTAGCTGATATGTAAACAGAAGCTAAGCTTTGACTCAGGGTACTCTTACCACTGTGCTTCTTGTGAATAGCTGTCTATGACGTACGTCATAAATCACTGAAAGCGCAAAATCCACCAACAAAACACACAACACAAAGGCAGGTGACTCACAAAACCTGTCGATGACAGCAAGTCGAAGACATTTAAAGTAAAATATAGGTGCATCTAAATACATAGTAAACACAACAGTTATACACAAAGTGCTGAAAAAGTGTGAGATAATAAAATAACTAAACACAAAAGCTTTCATCGCTTGGTTTATGCTGATACTTTGAATACACTACTCAACGACTTCACTAAGGAGTTGTAAGAGGACCACATTAACTTGCATCACACTATGAAAAGCCCCATCCATGAGACTCCAATGTCGCTTTTCTTTTCACAGTCTCGCCACTTACTAAAGCTTTTTTTCATTACCGATTGAACGTAGCGTAGCAACAAATAAACACTTGCTATTCTGTTCTGTTACTGTTGGCGTCACCTGCAAGTGCTTGGTTTGAATATAATGGCCTCTGTCAACCCACCCTGGAGATAAAATTTAATTAGAAATGAAACAAAAATCCTCAGGCTTATATATCATAATGTTTATCATTTCAATCATTAATAATTTTCCAAATTGCCAAATATACCAGTTGAAAAGCAAATAATATTAATAATAATAAAGAATGAAAACAGATCATAAACAAGAGAAAAAACCTTTTGTATGCCTGAGTCCATTAAGTGTGTTGTGTCTCCTTCATTTGGTCATTTACAGTCCCTCTTACATCATATTTTCAATAAAACACAGAGATAGACCTTTCACTGGTCCATTACACAAATTGTAAACAAGGCCTATGATCCCAGAAAAGGACAGAAAAGTGTGCCAGGGAGCCAGAGTGCTTACGCCAACACAAAGGAAGCTAATAATGGTCATCGCCTCAGCGGAATTCACAGTGAACGGAATATGACAGTAAGCTGCAAGCCACAGTAGGTCTGCTTCATTGAGCTAATGTGGGGATGATTTACAGATAGAGATGCTCCTACTATTAACATATGACAGTCAACTGCTACAAGTAACCAAAGTGCCAGGGGTGCTGCTCCAGGAACTTGAAAAGACAATGGAGATGACTAGATACTAGACATCCAGAAAATGTTGGACATGAAGGCAAAGTTTCACTAGCCATCTACTGGAGGACACACTAAAGTGCAATAAAGGAGTGGAGTAGGTTCAGGATGTGATAGCATAAAGAAGCAGACTGGATTAGAAGTTAAGTATTCAGCACTTAAAGCTCAAGAGAATAAAGCGACACTACACTCTTAAAAATAAATAAGTTGTGTGGTTTCTCATAGATCCATTTCATACGGGTTCTTTGCATATGAAATAGGTTCAGTGGGCTTTGAAAAGGTTTCTAATATGTGGTCAAAATAGGACACTTTAATGTATAGTGGGCTACCTAGCAGGAAACTAATAGATCGAGAAAACCTGAACTTGGCCTGTGTTATTGTACGCAGTAAGAGATCTTTTATAATCAGGAACCCACTGTTTCTTCAACATTCTATTATCATCTATTCAATAAATAACCTTGATACACAGAAAAAAGGTTTGGGGCAGCCACCCGTATACTTGAGCCCTGGCTGCAAAAACAACAACAACAACAACATTTATTTATATAGCACATTTTCATACAAAAAAATGTAGCTCAAAGTGCTTTACATAATGAAGAATAGAAAAATAAGAGACACATTAAGAAAATAAAATAAGTCAACATTAATTAACATAGAATAAGTGTAAGGTCCAATGGCCAGGGGGGACAGAAAAAACAAAAAAAAAAAACTCCAGACGGCCGGAGAAAAAAAATAAAATCTGCAGGGATTCCAGGCCATGAGACCGCCCAGTCCCCTCTGGGCAATCTACCTAACATAAAGGCAAAATAGGTTGCACAGACATGTACAGGATTGAGTCGAACATAGAACTGAGGAAACATAGGAAGCGGTCTGGGTTTTAAGTCAAGGAACAGGAAGTGATGTCACCCGGAAAAGTGACGTCATAGTGGCCAGACCTGGAAGTGACGTCATCGAGGCTGGTATCAGGCAGAATTTCTCATGTTTGGTCTGTAGGGATAACAGAGAAAGAGTTAGCACACGCTGCCCCCCTCCAACCCAGCCCTTGCCCTGGTATGGAATTACCTTCATTCATCCTTTTAGCAGCTTCCCATGGGCATGTGTGTGATAATGGCTATTTATGGAGCTTGTTACAGATCTAAATATATAAAGGTTCTTTCAGGAACCTTCATTTGGATTTCTCTTTTATGCACCTTAAATGGTTGCTCCTGTGGCATTGCTCTGAAAAACCACTCTGGCTTTATTTTATCAATTATTTATTTATTTTTATTTTTAGGATTTCACAGAGTGTGGATAAGGCAAGGCACTACAATAAAGTGTTGTATGTAGAAAGAATGATTGATATATATATACAGTATATATACTGTATATATATATATATATATATATATATTATTTCTTATGGGAGTAATCTACAGTTGTGCTTGAAAGTTTGTGAACCCTTTAGAATTTTCTATATTTCTGCATAAATATGACCTAAAACATCATCAGATTTTCACTCAAGTCCTAAAAGTAGATAAAGAGAAACTAGTTAAATAAATGAGATAAAAATATTATACTTGGTCATTTATTTATTAATGATCGAATATTACATATTTGTGAGTGGCAAAAGTATGTGAACCTTTGCTTTCAGTATCTGGTGTGACCCCCCCCCTTTGCAGCAATAACTGCAACTAAACGTTTCCGGTAACTTTTGATCATTCTTGTACACCAGCTTGGAGGAATTTTAGCCTATTCCTCCGTACAGAACAGCTTCAACTATGGGATGTTGGTGGGTTTCCTCACATTAACTGCTCGCTTCAGATCCTTCCACAACATTTCAATTGGATTAAGATCAGGACTTTGACTTGGCCATTCCAAAACATTAACTTTATTCTTCTTTAACCATTCTTTGGTAGAACAACTTGTGTGCTTAGGGTCGTTGTCTTGCTGCATGACCCACCTTCTCTTGAGATTCAGTTCATGGACAGATGTCCTGACATTTTCCTCTAGAATTCTCTGATATAATTTGGAATTCATTGTTCCATCAATGAGGGCAAGCCGTCCTGGCCCAGATACAGCAAAACAGGCCCAAACCATGATACTACCACCACCATGTTTCACAGATGGGATAAGGTTCTTATGCTAGAATGCAGTGTTTTCCTTTCTCCAAACATAACGCTTTTCATTTAACCAAAAAGTTCTATTTTGGTCTCATCCATCCACAAAACATTCTTCCACTAGTCTTCTGGTTTGTCCAAGTGATCTTTAGCAAACTGCAGACGAGCAGCAATGTTTCTTTTTGGAGAGAAGTGGCTTTCTCCTTGCAACCCTGCCATGCACACCATTGTTGTTCAGTGTTCTCCTGATGGTGGGCTCATGAACATGAACATTAGCTAACGTGAGAGAGGCCTTCAGTTGTTTAGAAGTTACCCTGGGGTCTTTTCTGACCTCGCCGACTATTACATGCCTTGCTCTTGGAGTGATCTTTGTTGGTCGACCACACCTGGGGAGGGTAACAATGGTCTTGAATTTTCTCCATTTGTACACAATCTGTCTGACTGTGGATTGGTGGAGTCCAAACTCTTTAGAGATGGTTTTGTAACCTTTTCTAGCCTGATGAGCATCACCAACTCTTTTTCTGAGGTCCTCAGAAATCTGCTTTGTTCATGCCATGATACACTTCCACAAACGTGTTGTGAAGATAGATCCCTGTTCTTTAAATAACACAGGGTGCCCACTCACACCTGATTGCCATCCCATTGATTGAAAACACCTGACTCTAATTTCACCTTCAAACTAACTGCTAATCCTAGAGGTTCACATACTTTTGCCACTCACAAATATGTAATATTCAATCATTTTCCACAATAAATAAATGACCAAGTATAATATTTTTGTCTCATTTGTTTAAATGATTTCTCTTTATCTAGTTTTAGGACTTGAGTGAAAATCTGATGACGTTTTAGGTGAAATTTATGCAGAAATATAGAAAATTCTAAAGGGTTCACAAACTTTCAAGCACCACTGTATGCCTTATAAAGAGATAGGAACATGTCTGCAGATTCTACAATGGTCAGTGAATTAATCCATATCTCAGCCATGGAAAAAACACTCTTAAGGAAGATTGAAGCAGAAACTGTTTTTTAGGGAACAGTTTAGTGCGCTGCATAATTAGAAACAGTTGTGGTCTGGAATGTCTCATAACAGTTTGATTTTACCACTGTCTTCTATCAATCCTTGTTCCAAAGGTGCTTAAAATATAAACAATGTGGATGAAGATTTATATATTTAGATAAAAGTATTTATAAGTGAAATAAACTCAGTTATTAATCAAAACATTTTACCAACACTTTCCATCTTGATTTCATGAATATTTCTCCATGACTTAAATCTTTGTTCTTCACATCAGAATGTAACCATAAACATAGAGTGACACTTGAGGTAAGTTCTTCTTCCTGATTCACCACAGAGGGCTCATTGACACACCCTGTCTGAATGCATGAATCTTAAGTCTTAGAAGAATTCCACTTGGCTTAGCATTCATTCCTGTAAAACTAACTTTAGCAAAAGCGTACTGTCAGGAAAATTTTAGAATGGCTCAGTTGTGTTGTATGTTGTGGAACATTTTATACATTGTAGCATTTTCAGAAATTCTTTCAAATAAAGTAACAATTCTACCATGTTCTTCCGATTTAATTCTTTCATTTGGTGCTCACAATAGACTGGATGTAACTGATAGTATTGTATTTGTCCCAATGGGGAAATTCAGTTATTTACAGAAGCTAAATAAATAAACATTATAACAAATGGCAACAGGGTACTCAAATACAACCCAGAATTACTAAAAAGCAATAAAAACTTCTGACTTGGGTAGAGATAAGCCAGCAGTCACGGTATGGTATTATTAAGACTTATTCCTAATAATAATAATACATTTTATTTGTTTATTTATTCCTGCTGGTATGAAGGATCCCCAGTAACATTTCTTGACACAATTCTGCTGAAATTTTGTCAAGGAGAGGATATGCAGCATTGGCCATAATGGATATCAGTATTGTCTTATTTCGCTCCTCTGCTGCCACCTCCAGCAGGTCAAAAGTGTGCCCTGTAATTAAGCCTGCCTTCTTAATCAGCTTGTTGATTCAGTGGGCCTCTCTTGAAGTGATGTTAAGGGCCAGCACACCACAGCATAGAAAATCACACTGGCCATAAAAAAATCTGAATAAGGTTGTGGGAAATGGACTTTTAAAAACACGTTCTGCCTTTGGATATCCAAGAAAATTGTGGTATACACTTCCATTTTTTAGTAAAGGAGGGGTTTGTCCTTTTTAGTGTGATGAATAAATTAATTCATAGGTCAATGAACATGAGCAGACTCCACCATTCTTCTTCTTGTTGTAAATATTGGAAATAGAATTTTTGTTGAGTAGTTTTATTAAAACATGCCTATTTTAATGCAGGACATCTCAACAAACAGAGATAACAAACAAAGACAAACAGCAAACTTTGCAAAAACAGAGGCAGATGACAATGTGTTGCACTATATCTCTTGTCATTTATGGGATATCTGAATGTATGGGGTTGGATAATGGCTGGATGGATGGATGCTTGAGCCTTTTCTGCATGATAAGATATATTGAGTAGGAGACATCTTTAGGGCTCTGGTCAGGTAACTAATGCAACCCTGGGATGAGAGAGTGGCTGCTCTGTTTCTATTCACAGTTCAGAAGGACATCAGATGGAAGAGAAGTGACGGCACTTATGGGTCTTTGCCACCAAGACTTGCCCCTTCTCTGAATCAGCCCTTTAATACCTCCAGAGGGAAGGAGTAATTATTGAGACATACTACAACTGAGAAGCACTTAGTTTATATTTCTCATTTACAGTATCCTCACATGCTGTTTATTTTTCCTTTCTTCAGTACATCCTGCATTGATGAACTGATTACCCATAAATTAAAGCCAAATTACTATAATAAAAAAAATCCCCTAAACATTTATACAGTATATATATAGATTGTGACCAGTGTTGACACTGGTTAGCTCTTACGCTCTTAACTGTGAGCTGTCTCTCTGTTGAACAGTAAACCAATGGCAAAGAAACACAGATGCCCTTCAGGAACTCCCTCTAAAACAGTATTTCAATTTAAAACAAACACATTCTTACCTGTCCCCTTTGTGGGATCAGCTGCAGGCTTACCGCGCAACATCCTTCTCACACGAGGTTTAGAACATTTAAAAGACCGAGCCCTGGCCAACCTAATGGCGGACTCTCCGGTCCTCTCTCCCTCAGACTGTGCCTGCCCCAGTCACTGCTTCTGAGGCACTGAACCTGCTTGATGGTGTTCTATGGAGAGGAGAGCTGGTCTGCCATGTTTGACAGTTTCAATCCATGTGCTTTTTTGCTGTTGATAATCCCTTTCTGAATAAAGTGTTTCGTCTGTACGTGCCAGTTCAGCAATAAAGATTTTGTTTCTTGGAAACCCTTAACCCTTTTCCAGTCTTCTGTGTAACTCTGTGACCCAAGACAGGATATATATATATACAAACAAATACACACACAGAGACACAGACACATACTGTATATATGTAATGTCTACAAAAAGTATTTACCCTAGAAAGTTTTATATTTTATTATTACACACTATTGAATCACAGTGGCTTTAATTTGTCTTTTCTGACACTGCTCAACAGAACCAACTGATCAACCTCCTCAAAGAAAAGAGGAGAACCCGCCAAGCAACTTTGTGAAAAGGTCAAAAAAAAGCAGTTATATCAATCATTCGTTGGTCATGAGTCCTGTCTTCATTTCAAAAAGTTACACTAAGGATCATTCAATTTGTTAAAAACAAAACTGAACCCTAACCCTTAAAAAAGTACTTGCCAGTGAGTAAAAGTACTCTATGCAGATAAATTATTTCTCCCACAGGAATTAACGGATACCAGCTTTTCCAATAGTTGTTCAGGGTAAAAAATATCTGGGCCAGAGCAAATGTGCTTCAGTTGCTAGTGGCAACCATCTTTGAGGTGGCCATAAAGTCTTAGTAGAGCTGAGAAACGTCAAGTTTCATGTGTAAAATGTGGAAGATAACAGTCTCATTAGGCTGTGAGACAGTTTAATGAATGATAAAGACACTAAGCTTTCAAGTGATAATTTATCAGATGTGACAAAAATGAAAATCAACAGAAAGAAAAAAATTAGATCATAGGATACTCTTTTGGAGTTTCCTGACTCAGTGATTAACATGCTTTCTGCATGCTTTATTTTGTATATAAGTAATTTACAAATTTAGCTACAGTCTCTTAAAGTAACAAGGCTGATGGGCTCAATTGTCTCTGCTCATTTATTAAATTTCTTACAGTCATGTTCTACTACATCTTTTAAATAATAATAAAGCGTTCCCTAAATAATAAGTTTCAATTCCATAGAAAATTCTTACATTGATATTCTTAATAAACAGTACACCACACATTTTCTCTGTAACTGTATGAAAATTATTAAAATTAACTTAACGAGAATCATTTCCATCTATACATCCAACTATTTTTATTACTTATTTGACCTTTAATTTTTTAACAAATTACATTAGTACGTGGTCATCAGAAGCTGGGGCCTCATGCATAACGCCGTGCATAGAATTCACACTATAACATGACGTAAGCACAAAAGGCGAAATGTGCTTACGCACAGAAAAATCCAGATGTAGGAATCTGTACGTTCACCAACTTCCGCGTTCTTCCGCTACATAAATCCTGGTCAGCGTGAAAAGTAACGCTTGTGCACGTGCCTTCTGTCCTGCCCCAACTCCTCCCAGAATTACGCCTCTTTGAATATGCAAATCAATATAAATAGCTCTTAAGCTCAGCGTTCTGTGAAAAGACAATGGGAAAAGCACTGGCGAAAATATAAGAATTTCAGTGAATACCAAGTGGAGGCAAAGGAAAAACATACTATTTGTTCATTTAAACAGTGGTATAATCAACAAAAGGAAGTTGATCGAGTGACATAGCGTGTCGGAGAAACTCAAAAGCTCAAGTTCACAAATTCCCACAGTGCCAAAATAAAAAAGAAGTCACATATCAAAGTCACCGTGAAAAGGCGAGTTGTAGCCCACCGTCTGAGTGTCATATGAAAGCTTATTAGGGTACAGACAAAAAAAAAATATGCACACAGTGGGAAAAAAGAACGAAATGCCAACTTTAATCTCGAAATTTGCACTTTAATCACAGTTTATTTTGTCATTAAAGTAGAACATCATAAACTTCATCTTAAAATCATTTAATTTACTAGTTTCTCAAATCCCATCGTAACTAAAGTAGCACGTTAAATGCTTTGTTTTGTATTTGATCTTCTATGTGCTCTATATGTGTGAATCACTATGTGCTTCCGTTCTTTCTCTTTCTCCGACAGGACACAGAATCCATTACATTTGTGATATTACAGCTCTCTGAATAATTAAAATACTGAGATGTATACGTGATATCATTTTCATGATGATTGGAATGAAAGCATGTTATTAAACATGGGAACACGGTGGCGCAGTGATTGTTCATGTCTCACACAAGATGCTGCTGTGCCATGCGTGACCTTCGATGAAATAATTTATTGTAGCAGTACTTTCTCTTTCAAACGTACTAACCTCCAATTCCTGTCGTTACTTTTCTTTCCCCAAATACCCAATCGCCACACAATCAGCTCTGTAATAGACGTTAAGCCATCATCTGTAAGCTTACAACGACGATTCTTCAAAACTTTTAAGGAACATTGAAATATCTTCATAGTACATGTTTAATTATTCTATCCTTCCAGTGTCGCGCCAGCCTCAGTAAATATACAGTGCGAGGCAGGAGCAATACGTGAACTTGCTCGCGCTGCTGCACCGTGTCCTCACATGTTTAATTATTAACAATACAGATTATTTAAATGAAGTTAAAGTTTCATCTGTATAATATAATCAACATATTTTGCTGCATTTCATCTTAAAAATGATATTGTCATCATATGTAAATACGCACTTCATAAAGTGGCGCAGGTTGTGCAATATTATAATTGTAGTGCAAGTTTACAGTGGGGTAATTGTACTTATAAGTACAAACAGTTCTACAAGGAGCAATTGATTGAGTGCGTTTATAGTCCTTGGGATGAAACTGTTTCTGAACAGCGAGGTCCGTACAGGAAAGGCTTTGAAACGTTTTGCCGTGGCTTTGGCAGCATGTGCTTGATGCTGTATACCGATAATTCTCTTTCCGATCAGCTGCTGCTGTGATTCTTCACTCAGATACAGTGATATAAATACTCCGAGTGGTGCAGTGAGAGTAATATGGAAAAAGATGATCTGCTGTGGCAACCCCTAACTGGAGCAGCTTTTGAAGAAGAAGAAGAAGGAGGTGCAGTGAGAGTAACAACGCTAAAGCAGTTATGGTATTTGGAATACTATGGCTATTCTCTAGACCATTATATTGTTACAGGTTAATTACAATCAGATGCATTACACTAATAAACAATATGTGGTTAATTTCAGTGTATTTATAAAGCCGTGTCAGGAAAAGAAAGAATAACCACACAGGAACAGTAGCACTGCTTTGATGCTGGGTGCTGCCAGTCTGCAAAACCGAGCGGTACCATGGAAATGTGTGTGGCTTTACGCCAAGTGTAGGTTTTATACATCGCGATTTGAACGTGGAAACGTTCTTACGCAACATTTCTGTATGTACGCACTGTTTATACATGAGGCCCCTGGTGTCTATGTTGGTCAGTCTACCACACTTATTATTAGCTGGAGAATAAATAGTTGCAAAACTTTAAATATTTCTAAGTGAATATAAACAAAAGTCTGCATCAAGGAGCTGAAGGCCAAACATCAAGAAAAGACACCTAGACTGTATTGTTTAGTTTTATCCACTAGACCTGAGAAAAAGCTGCAAGATAAATTGACTCCTATGCACTTCAGGCATTGATTTTCCCTGTAGTACAGCATTAAGTACTGATTAACAGAAATACTCAGAATATTTTGCATACTCTAGATGACATGTATCCAATACTGTCAGAAGTACTGTCACAAAGATTGACAATGAGGGTGTTAGTGAAGTATCCTCAAGAATAATTGTGTGAGTTTAGATTAGATTAGATAAACTTTATTAATTCATTGAGGAAATTCACATCCATACAGTAGCAGAAACACAAAAACAAGGATAAAGACTCACAGGAGAAATAATACTGCCAATCAATCAATTAATATGTAAATAAATAAATAAACAGCGTTCAGATATTTCAAAATGGTATTTCAAAATAAACTTAACAAGTGTAAACTTAACAAAGAAGCATTGAAATGCCTGAGAACAGTGGGCAGAAAAGACCACCATAGGTTCTTCTTAGCACAATGTGGTGGAATGAACTTGTGGCTAAAAGTGCCTCCTGGAGGGGATGGAGTGGATTTTTCATGACAACATCCAATTTTGCCACCATCCTCTTTTCTACAGCTTCTAGTGTGTCCAGGGTTCATCCAGTGATGGTGCAGGCATTTCTGATACGTTTATTCAGGCATTGTGCTTCTTTTGAGCTCAAGTTGCTTCCCCAGGTGATCACATGTAGAACAGCACACTGGCTACTATAGAGAGAGACCACTGCACAAATGTCTGCAGTTTTTGCTTGGAAAGACTGTCCAGAGATTGATCCCTGGGAGCCTTCTTGGTTGCCAGATTCACAAGAAACATGGCGTTCTGGTTGTTAGTACAGACTATGAGCTAGATTATTATTTAAAACGCAGTAAAGACTCAGTTAACAAAGTAGATGTGTTCCAGGACTTTATTATGAGAAGATAGATGAGCTATAGCACAATTAAAGATATTTATTTAACAACAACTGGGGGGTTTTCGGTGGTGTTTTTGTTTGTATCATGGACAAAACCGTCATCTTCTTCTTCAGCTGCCCTCCAATGGCATTGCTGTCTCCCTAATCCTTAATGACTCCTTCTAGGTAAGTCTAAGTGCCCTCATATGCCTTATCTACTGCCTGTATATTCATATTGCTAGCCTTGCACCATTTACCTGGGGTCTGAGGTACCAGCATTTACTTCACTATATCAAGCTCTATGAGCAGATTAAAAGCCAGGATATTTAAAGAAACCAGAGGTGGCTATACACCCATGTCAATGGATTTTAGCGACAGAAAAGCATCGACTAAGAACTTGCAGGTTAGGACTCTCAATCCACACACCCTTTTCCACAATCTGCATCGACTCCTTTCATAGTTGGATGCTACAGTATGTACAATGATTCTACTGGGTTGCATGTTCAATTAGTTTTTTTGCTGATTTTCAGAAGTGTGAACAGGGCTTTAATATTTGTTTTCATTTCCACCCCAAAAACCTTATTAAAACCTTTGCAGTGAGTTTCATGTTTTACGATCGCAAGATTGCAAACAAATGCAAAACAAATTTTAGATAGATAGATAGATAGATACTTTATTAATCCCAAGGGGAAATTCACAAATTTAGTGTCAGTTCCATAAAACCTTGTATTAAATGAAACTCATCTCTTTTGCTCATCGCTATCTAAAACATGTTGAGATTTATAGTAGTGGTTTTCAAAACTAAGCAGTCTTTCAGCTAAAGCACGGGTGTCAAACTCCAAGCCTGGAGGGCCGCAGTGGGTGCAGGTTTTCTATCTAACCCTTTTTCTAATCAATGTCCAGTTTTCACTGCTAATTAACACATTTTCCCTCTATTTTAATAACCCTTTTTTAAGGATTAAATCTTCTGAATTGATTCTTTTCTTCATTAAATGACAGCCAAACAGAAATGAGACATGAAACGAGCCAACAGATGACCAGCTAAATTGGGGCTTCAAACTCCAACCAGTTCCTTAATGAGAAGCTGATTCTTGATGTTAATTAAACCCGTTATTTAATTCCATGGCTTGTTGCTGCTCTTATTATACCACAGCAGACATTTCCAAAACTGTTGATATTCTGTTTTTTTTTTAGAACTCCTAAAATGTTTTGGTAACCTGAGGGATCAGCCTTACTGAGACCTTCATCTTTATTTTCAGATTTTGTTTGATGGGTACAGGTGAGCTGGTCATGTCCTGCTTGTTTTATGTCTCATTACTGTCCGGCTGCTAATTAAGGAAAAAACAACTATGGGGCTCGAGTCAGGCTAATTAAAGCTAAGGCTAAAGAAGTTAATTAGCATCAAAAACTGGTCACTAATTAAGAAGATGGTTAGAATGAAAACCTGCAGCCACTGCGGCACTCCATGCACAAGCATGAGTCACACGTAATTACCACTTCTACATGCAGGGCAGCTTTACTCCAAAGCCCTACTACTATCTTTTAAGAATTGTATTAAAAACAACAAGCATCGATCAAGTTTAAAGACAAGTAAAGAAATAAGTTGTTGTCTATAGCTATGTAATAAATGCTTAGAGGGCCTCACTACAATAAAGTTAGTCTTGATCAGGAACTTTTTTTTATTTTCATTCTACTGTTGAAATTTTGTTTTAATGTAATGAAGCCAATTGTTTAGATGAATTAAAAAAAAAATTGATTGCCTTCTGTACATCAAGACAAAAAATTAAAAGTTAGCATTTTAGTGGCAGGCAGTCACAATCTTAAACACCTAAACCCCCTTTTTTTAGGAAGAAGTTAAACCACTTTAATAGTACATTAAGCCAACATATAACTTCTGGGAACCATTTTCTCTTGGCATTTCTTTTGGTAAATTCCCTCATAATTGGTTTTAAACCTAACTTGTGTATCCTTTGGCTCTCAGTGAGTCTGTCCTATGCTTGTTAGCTATTTATAAAGTTAGTTTAGTTTTGAAAAAAGAAATTTCCACACTTGTGACTATAACAGGGATTGTAAGAAAAAAGTTCCATAACTACAGCAACATCCCTGGGCTGAATTCAACTGTGGTTCGTGAGCAGAACATTGGTTAGATTTGGCCTTGTGGTGTTTTGAAGCAAAAATGAGGTTAGTAATGAGCTGTTGCCCACACAACACTGTCCTTTTGAAAATACAAAAGGCAAGGCAATTCATTTTGCTGAATTTATCTCTTCATTTCCGGGAAGGAGCCAAGTAGCTGTTACTAGCTGTAAGGGTAACAGGATATAACTAAATAGTTTAAAAAATAATTCCTGAGTGAGTTAACAAATACTTTCCGAAAGCTTACTATAATGAACCAAATTAAAATATAATTTAATAATTTTTCTGCTTAAACCAATAGTTTCTAAAAGGCAGAACATTACCATTGATTGTTTTAAAGAAGTGGGACAGGAATGTATTCCTGCCAAATAAGTTTTGTCCCCCCAGCCAATATGGATGACAAAATCATAAGTCTTATGAGTGTGGTATATTTAAGGTCATTTACAGTATGGTGATGTTTTGTTTTTAAGAAAAAATAGGTGAAGGGAGGTACAGCTTTGTAGCTATTTTGCCTAACACCTCTCTGTTGTAGAGTCTAAGGTTGTACTTATTTGCTACATCCATGTAGGCTCTCTACGGGTATTCATGATTACTCCCATATTCCAATACATTACATTGAATTGTGTTGTGGTTTAGCCACACAGTAAAGAGAGCGATAGGTCTAAAAAAAAAAGGCCTTACTCCAGGCAGCTTGACCCCAAACTCAACAGACAGGCTTCAGCTTGCACAGGCCCGAAATGAAGAACAGGTTTTTAAATCTTCAAAAATACATTTAATGTACAAAATGCACAAAAATGCACTTTGAGGAAAATGGAAATGTAAAATATTTGGCTTGAAAAGACAAAGGCAACCAAAAATCTTTATAAAACGAAGAGGTTATTTATATAAAAAAAGAAAACTAAAGAGGGAAAAAGAAGCGAAAATAAGGTATGTGCCTGAAAAGACCATTAAAGTCCAAATTGAAATGCAATAATCAAAATCCATGAATCAGAAATAAAATATTCAAAACCCCCCCAAAAAAACAAAGAACAATACTCATGAACAAAAACTATGCCACAATAATCAATAAACCTCTAAAGCACCTACTCCCCAAACTCAAAATATATATAAGCCTAAAGGGCGCATCTCAGCAGTGACATCAGGGTGGCTTGTCCTCTTGTGGTACCACATCCAAAACACAAAAAAACATAAGAAAATAAAAATACATAAATGCTACAGTAAATAATAAACACATACACAAATGACCAAAATGTACATAATAACAAAAAGCACATGAAAAATAATAATTTAAAAACAAACAAAAAAAATAACCATAGATTGAAAAATAAACACTAGCAAAGGAATAAATGCTGGCTGACACCTAATAGGATGATTAGTGCCTGTATGAGTAAGTGAGGCTCTTTTCCTATTCAGAGGTGTGTTATACTGTACCTAAAGCTGCCAGGATAGCCTCCTGATAATTCCTAATAACTCTAATGTCAAGTGAGAGAGTTCAGAAAAGAAAGAACAACTGGTTTGAGGAAGAGTACTGCATTATCCTTACAGTCAGTGATTACTGAAATAGGTTCTGGATGACCCATAAGTATTTGGGTTGTGAATGACAAGATGGATAACTGAACACACATTCAAGTGCAATTTTCCCCACACCTCATTCTATTTAATTTTTGAACATAACACACTTGACCAACATAAGCAGGCAACTCAGTCCAATAAGATCATCTGAATATATAATAGCTTATTTGTGCTGGATCACAGTCAAGTGAAGTGACCTGCTCAGGGTCTCACAGTGTCAGTGGTGAGATTTGAACCCACAACCAAAGTCCAAAGCCTTACCACTGTGCCACACTGCCTATGTTCTTAAAAACTCATCAGGGTCTGCACTTCAACTGCATGACAAACTGGTCTTTGAAAAAGTACTTCTTGACTGCTACATTAAATTGATAGATTTGTTTAACACTTTATTTATCCTCAAGGGGAAATTAAAACTTTACAGAAGTTGAACAAGAATATAAATGTTATAATAAACCATGATGCTCCAAACACACATATGAACTACTGGTTTGAATAATAATAGAGCTGCTGCCATCATTGACAGTCTTGTAGGTGGCAGTAAGATAAGGTCAAACCTGCTCAGATTGTGCCACAGGATTATACAGGGTTATTCAAAAAGAATGAACTGATTTCATTACGCAATATTTTATTAAGTAAAACTAATACAAAACTCTAGCTAAGTCACAAGTATTCTACTCACAAACAAATTTTATTTCCTGTCTTACATTTGTTCAATGTGGCCACCACCTGCAGCACGGGCAACATCAATGCGATAAAAGAATTCCTCCCAGTTGCGTTTCAGCATATCACGTTCCATTGAAAGTGATGAGGCAGTTTTGGAGCTTACCGATTTTTTTAAGCATCATCATGGAAGGAGTCATAAAGAATGATTAGTCGCGTCATTCTTCCGGCAACGTTCGGTTGTTTGTTTACCCTAGGAATGGCGAGTCCTCGGCAAAAAGCATTCTGCGTTCTCAAGTTCACGAGAACAAATTCGGTTGTCATGGTGCAGCATGCTTTTCGAAGGCAATTTGACTTTAATCCGCCCTCTCCTAAGAACTTTCGATGGTGGTTTCGACAGTTTCAAGAGAGTGGGTGTCTGTGTAAAGGAAAAAGCCCAGGATGGTAGGAAGGGGGCCCAAGACCTTGCTCTTTGTGCTTGGCCTGCGAGATCTCCAGACCTCACCGTGTGTGATTTTTTTCTTGTGGGGATATGTAAAAGATCATGTTTATGTTCCACCGCTACCCACTAACCTCGATGAGCTTAAATATCGAATAACAACAGCGATCTAGTCAGTGGAACATGATATGCTGATACTCGCCTGGGAGGAATTCTCTTATCGCATTGATGTTGCCTGTGCTGCAGGTGGTGGCCACATTGAACACTTGTAAGACAGGAAATAAAACATGTTTGTGAGTAGAATACTTGTGACTTGGCTGGAGTTTTGTATTACTTTTCCTTAATAAAATATTGCTTAATGAAATCGGTTCATTCTTTTTGAATAACCCTGTATTTAAAGACATTAGCATTTGAACATCTGTTGTGGAACATGCTGATAGATGTTTGTGTCTTTGTTTGAAGTCTCAACATTCTACAGTCAGAATGATTCATCATTAAAATATTACTAACAGAGTGAATCATTTCAGTTGCAGAATTAGCCAGGATGATGTAACTTATTTTCCTGAGCAGTAACGTACACATTCAGTCAGCATTTCAATGTCTTTTTCACATGTGTATAACCTTAAATTAAAAACAAAATTTGGGAAGTTATGGAAAATACACATAAAAAAGCAGTGATTCTTAAAATTACTTTGAATGTTATTTCATTGCAGGAGCAAAGATGGGCAGAGGATCTCCAGTTTGTCTATGAATGTGTGAGAAAATGACTGACATGTTTAAAAACAAAGTTCCTCATAGAAAGATTGGAAGGGACTTGCATATTTCTCCCGCTACAGTGCATATTATCATTTCAGTTTATAAAGGGTATGGGTGCAAGCCTAAGCTGACCACCTGTGATCACCGATCCCTCAGATGGCACTGCATCAATAACTGTCACTCATCAATAGATGATACAACCACAAGGGCAAGGGATTACTTTAGCAAATCTTTGCTAAGCACTACAATACAGAGTTACATGCACAAATGCCACTTAAAACTTTACTGTGCAAAAACAAATGTTAACCATGTCCAGAAGACCCGTCGATTTCTTTGAGCTCTGAAGCTTCTGGGATGGACCATCATACCGTGGAAATTTGTATAGTGGTCAGACGAATCAGTATTCCAGATCTTTTTTGGAAGAAATGGACCAAAGATGAACAGGACCATCCAGACTTTTATCAGCAACAAGTCCAAAAGCCTGCAGAGTCTGTCATGGTATGGGGTTGGGTCAGTGCCCTTGGCAAAGGTAATTGATACTTCTGTGATGGCAGCATTAATGCAGAAAAGTGCATTGAGACTTTAGAGCAACATATGCTGCCTTCAAAATGACCTCTTTTCCACGTCTATGCATTTTTGAAAACTACATTGTGGACACATTACAAAGGCCTGGCTGCATAAGAAGAGGGTACAGGTACTGGACTGACCTGCCTGCAGTCCTGACCTGTCCCCAATACAGAATGTATGGAGAATTTTGAAACAAAAAATGTTACCACAGCGACCCTGGACTGTTGCATACCGTAAGACATGTTGGGAGAAAAAATGGTACAAAATAACACCTGAAATGCTTCATCACTGTCCTCATCAGTGCCAAAACCTCTTTTATGTGTTGTTAGAAGGAGTGGCAACATTACAAATTGGTGAATGCTTTACCGTTCCAACTTTTTTGGAATGTGCTGCAGGCCTGAAATGCAGGAAAGGACGCATATTAACAAATGAAAGATGAGCAGACAAAATGTGAAATATCTTGGGTTCATAGTGTCTGAAATTAAATAAAAGTCAAAGTAAATTTAAGAATCACTGCATTTAATTTTTTTGTATCAGTATACTGCTGCTGGATTATGTGAATTTCCCCTTGGGATTAATAAAGTATCCATCTATCTATCTATCTATCTATCTATCTATCTATCTATCTATCTATCTATCTATCTATCTATTTTTTATTTACATTTTCCATATTGCCCAAACTTTCTGATTTGGGGTTGTAGTTTTTACTTATAATGTGCTTCTTTTTTTTCTTTACCATTGCTTATTCACATAAATCTTCAGTCCTCCTCCTTCTTTTTCTGCTCCATCTGATTGTATTGTAATCCATCCAGCATTAAAATAGTATTTGGGTCCATAGTACCCTGCCGTTCTTTCTTATATTCTGTAAGTGCCTTGAGCATGGGAAAGACGCTATATAAATAAAATGTATTATTATTATTATTATTATTATTAAAATATCTCAGTACCTGAACTTGCCATGACTTGCCATGAGATATAACAATTTGTTCAATGTATAAAACTGACTGAACACTCCTCATTATATAAGTAGTTCAGTCCCAGGTAAACTTGTTCCCTCCTCGGATAAGCTTGTAACTTTTAGCCTCTGTCTCTCCAGATCTTTGCCGTTTCCATCTTCTGACAAGCTGCTCCTGCAATAAGATGTAAAAGAATTCTTTAGGCGGCAGTGATCGCAGTGCTACCTTCTGCCACCTTAAGGTCCACTGGTGTCTTTAAATGCCTATTTCATTGTTAAACTGGAAGATCTGTAGTGGGTCAACTCTATTAATGCTTTTAAAAATTTTGAAAACTGAATTAGATCCTCAGTAAGACTTTAAACTCTATATTACAGGTAATCATGCAGATCTTTTTTTAAATTTCTTATCTCTGCAGTTTTACAGTCATCTCTGAATTTCATAAGTGTACTAATAATAAACTGCAGATATTCCCTTTTAAATTTCCTTACTACTGCATACTGCTGAATTGCATTCACTAAACTAAATGCAAATCAAATAGCTGATATAATATGTGCTCATCAAGGCCTCCATAAGAGTTGGGAGGGAGAAGCATTTACGTGATGCAGTAACTACCAAAGATACAGAACCAAACATTCCTACTTTAGCTGTGGCCATTTCTTTTTTGCTAATGGTTTCTACAATTTGCAAAGACTCCTTAAGTACCATATTCATATCTTCCCTATCTGCTTTCTTTTTCTTTTCTTGTTTTTTTTTTTTTTTTACATATATTTAATGATTTATACTTCAAATCAGAACAGTACTGCCTTTTAATGCTTCTCTTTTATCTGCTTTTCTAAGGAACAGCACAACCAGAAACAGATTTTGTAGTAGACATGCGATTTGTCAAATCATCTCCAGGTGCTTCAAGACAACCTGCTTGCTGGATTGCTTTTTCCACTGAAGTGAAGAAGGATTTTGAGCATCACGATTGATTATTACTGAGAAGAGCTTTGTCACATTTGTCAGACTGACATTTTTTTTTTCAGTATCAGATTGCATGCATTTGGGCATTTATTGATTTTTTTTTTTTCAAAATATTTATTATTTTTGGATGGATCAATAGAAAATAGAACCTTGATTATCTCTGCAAAAAAAGGAACATAGAGCTACAGAACAGAAATGGTCATTTTGTCTGTTGTATTTCTTTTATAATGTATGCATTGCGGACAAATAATGGATAATAAGCACAGTGTACTATAAATCCCTGCATTAGCGTTTAGAAACTCAATGACCAAACATCAAATGAGCCATTTGTTTCTTTTTTTATGCTTTTACTTTATCATATTTAACAGTTGAAATGAATGTCCACAGGCTGCTTCATACTCAGAGTTTTTGTGAAGCTCAAGCCCTCTCATTGATGAAAATCAAAGGTTTCTGAGCTTCATAAATGTTCATTCAGCCTGAACGGTTGCTAATGGGTTGTGAGTGCCATGGGATGTTGATGCATGTAGCAGGATCATTTGCACTCATGTCATATACTGTATGATTCAAAGTACTATATGTCATGTCACAGAGACACGAGAGTTTACAGCGTACTAGTATATTTATGCTAGCTGCAAGTGTTATATTGTTGCTTTTGTTAATTTTAAACTACCATTTTCATATTTTTTTGTGATAAACACATTTAATTTCATGTTCATTATTGGGTGGAGCCCCAGGAGGTGAGGCTGCCCTGACACCACTGCTGCCAAGTCCCCCTTGAAGTGGGACCTAGCAGCAGTGCATTGAGTGTAGTAGTGTTGACTGCAAATATTGTATTATTTCTGGTTTATTTGAACTGTTTATTGATTTGTTCTGCTGATTGGCTTTTGGATGTGTGGTTTAAGACTTTATCACTGCAGTATGCATGTTAAGCAAGCCCTTTTTTGTCCTTTTTTGTTCATTTTGCATTTTTCTTCACTTTTGTTAGTAAACCCTTTATAAATACATATTTTTCATTGCCCTTTTTGTCTGCAAGCCAGACGTTTACAACTACCTTCTCTCTTATAGGGCATTTTGATATACTGTATTTTTGGGACGTTTACTCTAGTTTGGACTTTTATAGCCAGCTACCCTATTTTTGCCCTGTATTGGTTGAAACCAGCAGGAAGTAGTTGCGAGACTAGCTGGATAGGGGTGAGGCATTTTTGGACTGTTCAGTGAAGGTCCTTTGGCCTCATAAATAAATGGTGTGTATTCACAAAAATGTTGTATATGCCTGTTTCCACACTCATTTTGAGATGTATAAAAACTAAACTTGGCATAAAGCCACACACATTTTCATGGGTCACACCTCAGACTATGCATACGCACGTTTCTGCCCAGTTTTGCAAATGGGTGGTACCCAGCGTGAAAGCAGTGCTCGTATTCACCCTGCAATGAGCTATACATATCATTAACATGTTTAATTATTCCATCCATCCATTGTCGCGCCTGTCCCAGCAAGCATCATGCATGAAACAAGAATAATCCCTGGACGGGCGCCAGCTCATCGCAGGGTGAATACAAGCACATACCTACACTAGTTTCGTCAATTTAGCATGACCAGATCCCCTAATATGCATGCCTTTGGAAGGAAACCTAAGCAAGTGGAGGAAATCCACCGGGAAGACATACAAACTTCAGACAATTAACAACAGGTACATTACCCCCTTACTGCGAAGCAGCAACACTACCGCTGCACCACTGTGCCCCACATGTTTTTAATGCATTTCATCATGAAAATGATATCAAGTATACATCTTAGTATTCTAAAATGTTCAGAGAGCTGTAATACCTTCAATGTAATGTATTCTGTGTGGCGATCACTGCCTGCGTGCTCTTCTTGGCATGAGAGAAAGTCTCTTTAAGAAGCATGTAGCGATTAGTGACTGGGTCAGGGAATACTTAGAATAGGAAGCATTTAATGTGCTACTTTAGATATGATGGGGTTTGAGAAACTCTAGTAAATTAATCATCAAATTTAAGATGAAGTTTACAATGTTTTATTTTAATGAGCAAACTAAACTACAAGATTAAAGTGGAAATTTCTAGATTAAAGTCAACATTTCATTTTTAATCTCAACATAGACCTTTTTTTTCTTCTCTGTGGCCCTACTATGTTTCCACTCAAATGGTGGGCTGCGACTCGCCTTTTCCTGGCGACTTTAATATCTGGCCACTTCTTTTTTATTTCACGCACTTTTCAGGTGACTGTCTGAACTTGAACTTTGAGTGCCTCTGCCATGCTGCACCACTCCATCAATTTCCTATTGTTGCTTATACCACTGCTTAAGCCACCAAATACTATGTTCTTCCTTGCCTCCACTTCACTCCATTTCACATTCACTGAGATTCTTCTTTTCTACAAATGATTTTGCTTTTGTCTTTTAACAAAACACTAAACAGAAGGGGGCTATTTACATTGATTTGAATATTCAAATAGGCAAAATTCTAGGAGTCTATAGGCATTTGCTTGTATGTTAAATTGGGATTTATAAAAGAAAAATGTGAGAAACTTTGCTTATGCACAGTTTTATGCATCTTAATTTTTTTATGTGTATGCGCATTTCTATTTTTTCCCATACACCATGTTTTAATGTGAATACACAGCGTTATACATGAGGCCCCTGGTCTGCTTTTGTGGCTAATTTTGAGGACTCACACCCACTCTTTTCTATTTGACACTCCTGTTCACAAGAGTAATACTCTGCATAAAGGAACACTAGAAACTAATTTATTGTAATGTTCAGAACTGCAGATATTGAAAACGAGAATGTCCAATTTTCACCCAATGAGTTTTTTGGAGTGAAAATTGACAGATATAGATTGGTGGCCATTCTATTATAGCATCACTTTAGGATATGTGGTAATAAGAAGAGAAAGTGAAGGGGTTAACTGCCATCATGCTAACCACCACACATACTGTATTACTACAGAAAAATGTCTGCTGTACAAATGTGAACAGCCAACCCAGATATGCTGAAGAAACTCTAAATACAAAAACAGCAGCATTACATTCTAACATTTTTAATAAAGGGCTAATAATCTCTTACTCTATGAAAATACCAAACTGATAAAATCTATTTCAGTATCCTTTTCTGCTTATGCTTGCTTGATATAGCTGTATAGCTAATGAAACATCCATCAATTTTTGGTGCATAAAAGCAAAAAAGCTGCCTTTCTAGTCTTTATATGCTTCATTTTAAGCATATTGAGAAGCCCCACACTTGAAGATCAGAAGGAGTGATTTGGGGGCATAAAGAGACGGGCATTTCAAAATAGACAAAGATGCCAGATCTATTAAATTAATGTAGGATCTGAAGTTCAGCTATGAATAAAGGATGATGCCTGAATTCTTTTCCTTTTGCTTTATCTGTAACAGTAGATGATTACATTTTGCCATACGATTCCTTCTTTACTGTATAAATAGAATCTTGGTTATCTTTTATTAAGTTTAACAAAACTGAGTGTTCATCCACTCTGTAAAACTAGACATATATTCATTCATGTGGTTGAGAGCTGCATAGGCATGAAAATGCACCTTATGTTTATTTGATGATTCTACCCAAGGGTAGCCTGTGTTCAAGGAAGAGTAATGAACCAAGGACTGATCCTTGTGGCACATCATACCATGTATCATATATTTCTCACTAATAGTCACCTAAACATAAAATGAATTTTCTCCAAGTTATATATGACAGAAACTAGTTTAAGGCAGTGCTAAATAGTGAACAGAAATGATGTGATCTATGGTGTCAAATGCAGCCCTCGGATCTAGAAGAATATGTTTAGACATATTATTTAAGTTTTAAGTCATTCACTTTTGTAACGAAATCTGTTTCACTGCTATAATTGGCTTGAAAACCTCATCTCATGCTTTTCTAGAAAAGAATTTTTATTTGAATGATCATTTAACTGTTTAAAACCACATTGTAGAAATATGCTTAACTAAGTTAATTAGGAAATATACCTGTTGTAAGGTTGTTCAAAATCAAACAGTCAGAAGTATTTTTCTTAAGTACACGTTACAACAACCCAAGTTTATAAAACATTTTGAAAAATATTTGCTTTTGTTGAGTAGTATACTATGTCTGGTATGCTGTTGATTAAGCAACCAGAGGCATCTTTTCGAAAATCCCTCTTTGAACCTCAGATTCTCTTTTTTACTTAAATGAGTTAGAATTGGTTTGACAGATAATAGGAAGAGGATATGCTACTGTTTGTGAGGTCAGTTCTATACATGACTGTATATTATTCATTTTTGGTGTAAAAAACTTTGCTCATGTTTTATAGTTAACCACAAATGCCTGACTACTCCATTCTGTAGGTGGAGCTGGTCTTACTAGATGACACATGGCTGAAAAAAATAGTATTGCCACTTACATTTCTGCAAAAGTGTGATGGTCTTTTGGATTGGAGCATACTATTGTTTTTAGTTCTACAAGCCTGCCTTGTGGCAGTTCTTTCGAAAATACAAAGTGCTTGAATTTTCCATGGCAAAACAGCATTTTTTTTATTTCTTTCTTAAGTCTTTTTCCAGTTACAATATCAGCAGTGTTCAACCTAGCAAAAACTATGTTAGCTTTGGTGTGTAATTTGCTGGTGGTTTGAACTGGAGTAGTGATTCCAAGCTGATTGTGAAAACAGCTTGCCTTAATAAATCAGTCAGTCAGTCATTGTGACAGGGTGACGGGGGTCTGCTGGAGCCAATCCCAGCCAACACAGAGCACAAGGCAGGAAACAACCCCAGGCAGGGCGCCAGCCCACTGCAGGACACAAACACCCACACACCAAGCACACACCAGGGACAGTTTAGGATCGGCAATGCACCTAACCTGCATGTCTTTGGACTGTGGGAGGAAACTGGAGCACCCGTAGGAAACCCACGCAGACAAATCATTCCTTATTAATTTTATTCATCAATATCGCTACATTAAAGAAAACACGTTATCAATTTACATGTTTACCTTATTGTTTTTGTTGTTTTCAAGTGATTATATGTCATATTTTTATTTATTTTCTATTATGTAAATTATTGTGTATTATCTCTTTACATTTATTTTTGTTTCATGTTCGTTGTGGGTGGAGTTCCAGGAGATAGGACTACCCTGATTTAACCACAAGTGAGCCCTCCTTCTAGCTATATAAGTAACCTGTTCAAGATTTGAGAATCATTCCTTTATAGTGGAATCCAGTAAGTGAGTATTGTATTTCCTTTGTGGATTTTTTTTACATAATATTTCTAGTCTTCTTCCTCATCTTCTTCTTCTTATTATTATTATTATCTTGGATCATGTATTGGAACTGTTGGGGTGAACTAGCAGTTTTCAAGGGCACTTATTATTTCATATGTAGCCAATACAGCAAATGAATGCCCATTGATAGCATTTGTACAAGTTTTTTATAGCAGAAAGAGGCAATACTAAAATACAGTTACAAGGATTTAACCTTCAAGTAAATACATGATCTAAACATATGACATGCAAGGACATTCCTTGTTCCTGTCTGATAAATATTCTGGAAGACAAGTACATATTGATCTTATAAATGGACAAATAGATGATGCAGACACTTACAAATGAAAACTATACCATTGTTTCTATTATTATTTTACCTCTTGACATAACTGCAAGGCCATTCTATTTGCAGTTACTTGTAAGCTTAAACTAATACTAAATAATACATAATAATACATCACTCCACAGTTCCTCCCATTTTGCTCTTCAGAACAACAAATGTGAATAAAATGTTGTAATCATAAAAGCTGATGACTTCTTTGGCATAATAAGCAATGAGACTTAAAGTTCTTTATGTTTTCTTCTTTTTCTTGATCATCCCCACCTGGTGAGGAGGTGGCCTATATAATTTCCATACTCTTTACAACAGCTCTTTGGTACATGGAAAGGTAGCATTCAAACAGGACAACTATTATTATTACAATCCATATGGCAATAATCATAAAAAAGTCCTTTCAACCATTCAACCAAACTTCATCAAGCTGAAGAGACAGAAATCATTATCTTCACTATCAAACAATAGAGGCTTGTTTAATTTCTCCAGTGACTTAAAGATGTGGTCTGATAATGAATTTAACTTGGAAGATAAGTCAGAGCTACAGTATATGTACAAAAGTGAGCACTGATTACCGCACAAGTCTCATTTCAGCTAGCAAGGAGCATATCCAAGTCCATATGGTTCTAGAATTCTACCATTCTCATAGTTACCATCTCTAGGAAATTTCTTCAACAGCCTCCACTGTCAAGTTTGAAACAACTTCCTGAGTAGATCCTTGAGCTATGGGGAAAGTTCAATTTTGTTTGTATAGTTTTTGCACATGCATTGTTTCCAGTTTGTAAATATATTCATGATTTATAAAAAAAAATGCTATTTGCCCTTTTCTCTACAAGCCATGGGGTTCCTGTATTCTTTTGAGGATTATTAATAATTTTGGTTAGATACTATAAAACATTTTAAGTTTATTTGTTAAGGCTAAAATCCCGTTAGGGCTTGTGGCAGGCTACTGGAGCTGGGGTTAAGCCCACTGGGGTGAGGCATTTTCCAGGCAGTCAAAGGAGATCTGGGGCCTCATGCATAACGGCGTGCGTAGAATTCGCACTATAACATGATGTAAGCACAAAAGCCGAAATGTGCTTATGCACAGAAAAATCCAGATGCAGGAATCTGTGTGTTCGCCAACTTCTGCGTTCTTCCATTATATAAATCCCAGTCAGTGTGAAAAGTAACGCATGTGCATGCGCGTGCTGTCCCACCCCAACTCCTCCCAGAATTACGCCTCTTTGAATATGCAAATCAATATAAATAGCCCTTAAGCTCAGCGTTCTGTGAAAAGACAATGGGAAAAGCATGGGGGAAAATATAAAAATTTCAGCGAATACCAAGTGGAGGCAAAGGAAAAACATACTATTTGTTGGTTTAAACAGTGGTATAATCAACAAAAGGAAGTTGATCAAGTGACATAGCTTGTCGGAGAAACTCGAAAGCTCAAGTTCACAAAGTCGCACAAGTGCCAAAATAAAAAAGAAGTCACATATCAAAGTCGCCATGAAAAGTCGAGTCGTAGCCCACCGTGTGAGTGTCATATGAAAGCTTATTAGGGTACAGACAAAAAAAATAGGCACACAGTGGGAAAAAAGCAGGAAATGTCAACTTTAATCTCGAAATTTCCACTTTAATCACGTTGTTTATTTTGTCATTAAAGTAGAACATCATAAACTTCATCTTAAAATCATTTAATTTACTAGTTTCTCAAATCCCATCGTAACTAAAGTAGCATGTTAAATGCTTTGTTTTGTATTTGATCTTCTATGTGCTCTATGTGTGTGAATCACTACGTGCTTCCGTTCTTTCTCTTTCTCCGACAGGACACAGAATCAATTACATTTGTGATATTACAGCTCTCTAAATAATTGAAATACTGAGATGTATACATGATATCATTTTCATGATGATTGGAATGAAAGCATGTTATTAAACATGGGAACACGATGGCGCAGTGATTGTTCATGTCTCACACAAGATGCTGCTGCGCCATGCGCGACCTTCGATGAAATAATTTATTGTAGCAGTACTGTCTCTTTCAAATGTACTAACCTCCAATTCCTGTCCTTACTTTTCTTTCCCCAAATACCCAATCGCCACACAATCAGCTCTGTAATAGACGTTAAGCCATCTGTAAGCTTACTGCAATGATTCTTCACAACATTTAAGGAACATTAAAACATCTTCATAGTACGTATTTAATTATTCTATCCTACTATCCTTCCAGTGTCGCGCCAGCCTCAGTAAATATACAGCGCGAGGCAGGAACAATATGTGAATTTGCTATCGCTGCGGCACCGTGTCCTCACATGTTTAATTATTAACAATATAGATTATTTAAATGAAGTTAAAGTTTTATCTGTATAATATAATCAACATATTTTGCTGCATTTCATTTTAAAAATGATATCGTCATCATATGTAAATACGCGCTTTATAAAGTGGCGCAGGTTGTGCAATATTATAATTGTAGTGCAAGTTTCCAGTGGGGTAATTGTACTCATAAGTACAAACAGTTCTACAAGGAGCAATTGATTGAGTGCGTTTATAGTTCTTCGGATGAAACTGTTTCTGAACTGCGAGGTCTGTATAGGGAAGGCTTTGAAACGTTTTGCCGTGGCTGAGGCAGCGTGTGCTTGATGCTGTATCCCGATAATTCTCTTTCCGATCAGCTGCTGCTGTGATTCCCCACTCAGATACAGTGATATAAACACTCTGAGTGGTGCAGTGAGGATAATATGGAAAAAGATGATCCGCTGTGGCAACCCCTAACGGGAGCAGCTGAAAGAAGAAGAAGAAGAAGGAGGTGCAGTGAGAGTAACAACGCTAACAGCAGTTATGGTATTTGGAATACTATGGCTATTCCCTGGACCATTATATTGTTACAGGTTAATTACAATCAGATGCATTACACTAATAAACAATATGCGGTTAATTTCAGTGTATTTATAAAGCCGCGTCAGGAAAAGAAAGAAAGCCGCGTCAGGAAAAGAAAGAATAACAACACAGGAACAGTAGCACTGCTTTGACGCTGGGTGCCACCAGTCTGCAAAACCGAGTGGTACCGTGGAAATGTGTGTGGCTTTACGCCAAGTGTAGGTTTTATACATTGCAATTTGAATGTGGAAACATTCTTACGCAACATTTCTGAGCGTACGCACCGTTTATACAGTACAGTACTGGTCTGGCCAGTATATGCTTTTGTGAAGTGTTTGGAGTCCTCACACGCTTATTGTCTGTTTAAGGCTACATTTCATAACAACACAACAATGATGTGAGACTCTTACATCTCAAATTTGTGTCACATTAGTATTAAGTACCTTCCATACAATTAGATCTAGTTTGTGACCGTGATCATGCGTGATCATTTTAGTCAAGGTGTTGACTAAAATCATCACAGCGCTTTTGAGACATAATTGTTATTTACAATTAATACCATCATAGTGAGTTTTCATGATAGATACTAAATCTGAAAATTTATGAATAAACAAGACATTATATTGGTAATATGAATGCAGCAGAGATACAGAATGTTCTTTCGTTTGTGCTCACACTAATATATTGCCAAAATTACTTTAAAAAAATAAATTGTGAAAGAGAAAGAAGACATCCTAAACAAAAGAAACAAAAAATCTTAGAGAAGCATATTACTAGGTTAATTGTTATACTAGTAAACACATACCATATATAATATAGTTTTTCCATTAAAGTCTGTCCTTTAAACTATTTGAATGGAATATGAAGTTACAAAATAAAAAGACTTCTTAGAAACTGAAAAATTAACAAGGAATATATAATAATCTGTGTTTAAAAGTATGCAACTTGTATCAACATTTCTCCGTTTAGTTTATAATTTGTCTATTTTAGGACTTTGACTATGAAAGGCATGGAGTGGTTCCACATGTTGCAGAGGATCCTCCAATCACCAAATCTCAGCTCAATAAACCATGCAATACAATACAATTAATTTTTGTATAGCCCAAAATGGTGCTGCAATGGGCTTTAACAGGCCCTGCCTCTTGACAGCCCACAGCCTTGACTTTCTAAGAAGACAAGGAAAAACTCCCAAAAAAAAAAAAACCTTGTAGGGAAAAAATGGAAGAAACCTCGGGAAAGGCAGTTCAAAGAGAGACCCCTTTCCAGGTAGGTTGGGCATGCAGTGGGTGTCAAAAAGAAGTGGGTCAATACAATACAGTACAATACACAGAACAGAACAAATCCTCAGTACAGTATAAAAATAAAAATTTTAGAAGTACAGAGCAGAATTTAACAGTAGATGATATCACATAATAAGATTTGGATTTGTTTAGAGTCCTGGAGACCTCAGCCATCAAGCTGCCTCCCCCATTTGGCCATTCCACAGCTAAGACAGCGCTGGGCCTGCCAATCCGATGAAAGGACCTCTCTACCCGATGATTCCTGTGATCCTCCATCAGGGATGACTTTACCTTAGGCAGGCAAAACAACTTGGCAGGTGGGCCGTGGCACCAAGTGCCACATTTGAGTACTGAGAAGAGAAATAGAATAGGTGAAGGTTAGTATCCAATTCTACTTATCATGTTGCTTATGTTTTAGTGCTAATGACTAACAACAGAGATGCAGTCTGTACAGTTAATCAGCAGCTCTAGTCAGGATATGCTAAACTGAAGTAGTGAGTCTTCAGCTGGTATTTAAAAGCTGAGACTGAAGGGGCATCTCTTGTAGTAGCAGGCAGACCATTCCACAGTTTAGAGGCCCTGTAACTAAAAGCTCGACCTCCCACTGTTACTTTATTAATTCTTGGAATCATAAGCAGACCGGCATCTTGAGATCTTAATGTGTGCTCTGGTTTGTAAGTCATGATAAGTTCAGACAAGTAAGACCTTGGCCATTTAATGCTTTATATGTTAAAAGGAGGATTTTGAGATCTGCCCTAAACTTAACCGGGAGCCAGTGTAAGGCTTTAAGAACTGGAGGTATGTGTTCATATTTTCTTGTTCTTGTAATAATTATTGCAGCAGCATTTTGGATTAACTGGAGGCTGTATAAAGAATAGTTTGAACATCCAGTGAACACTGCATTACAGTAGCCAATCCTACTAGAAATAAATGCATGAATTAATTTCTCAGAATCCTGTTTATTTAGAAAGTGCCTTAATTTCCTAACATTTTTGAGATGGAAGAAACATGATTTGGACAACTTTGTAATATGCGCTTTAAATGACACGCTAGAGTCAAAGATAACTCCTAGATTGCGGGCTGATTCAGTAAAATTAATGGTGACTCCAACTGAGCTAAATCATGACAGAATATTGTTGTGATCAGCATCATTCCCTCCAACAATTAACATCTCTGTTTTATCAGTGTTTAAAGATAGGTAGTTCTCATTCATCCACTCCTTTAATTTACTAACACAACTAATTAAAGACAACTTTGGAGAAACTTCATTTGATCTAAATGAAAGATATAATTGAGTGTCATCTGCATACAAGTGAAAATTAACATTATGTTTCCTAATGAGAGATCCAAGTGGAAGCATGTAAAGTGAAAACAGTAAAGGTCCCAGTACTGAGCCCTGCGGGACATCATATTGAACTTCTGTGTATAATGATGGAGTACTGTCAGCACGTTTCTGTACATATTGGAATCAATTTGATAAATAAGAACTAAACCAAGCGAGCACGGGGCCTGTAAGCCCAACAGCATTTTCTAGCCTGTGCAGTAAAATAGAATGGTCAATGGTGTCAGATGCTGCACTTAAGTCCAACAACATAATTACAGTGGAGTTCCTTCATCAGAGGGTATCAGAATGTTGTTTACAACCTGCGTTAGTGCCATTTCTGTACTATGACCAGTGCGGAAACCAGACTGGAATTTCTGAAATAAATTGTAATGCGTAAGGTGTGACTGATACTACTTTTTCTAGTATTTTAGAGAGAAAGGGTAAATTTGAAATAGGCCTATAATTATTTAGTATGTGTGGGTCTAGGTCTGACTTTTTAAGTAAAGGTTTAATGACTGACACTTTTAGTGCATCAGGTACTGTGCCATGCAATAATGAACTATTGATAATGTTTAAAATAGGCGCTGCAAGAACATCCATTGCACTTTTTACTAGTTTTGTTGGCACTGGATTTAGGGAACAAGTAGTGGGCTTCATTTTAGAAATTAAAGTTAAGACTTCTTGCTCAGTTACAGGATTAAAATTACTAAAGTGCTGAATGCAATGTGAGACAGGGTCTGCTAAGCTAGTATTTGGTTTGTACTGTGATACTGAGATCTGGGATCTTATATTTTTAATTTTCTTATTGAAGAAGTTCATAAAGTCTGTACTGCTAATATCTGTTGGTATTTTGCACTATGGATCAGAATTTTCATTTGTTAATTTAGCCACTGTTCTAAACAGTACCCGAGGATTTTTTATTATTGCTATCTATTATTGTAGAATAGTATTCTGAGTGAGCTTTAAAGCATCTGATGGATAAGATAGCATGAACTGTTTGCAGCAGAGATCCACTACCAGATTACTTGGAACATATATTGGAAACATGAAAGCAGATATGGGCCAACATTCCTGTGCTACGTTTTTGACACTTTGATGAATTCAGGCTACTCTGAGGGTGAAGGGGTGCCAGCTCTCTTTTTGGTGGGTGTATTTAATAAGTGTAAATTGGCTGATAAAATGATTAATTAATACAGCATGATGACTAAACCTAAAACTGGCAGAAATTCATAATGAAACAATTATCCACTTAGTCTGTAAATGTACTGCATTCCTGAAACATTAAACATACCACACCTTCAATTTTTTAACTAATTAACAGAAAAAGTGTGAAATTCAAAAATAAAAACTTTTTTTCTATGAAAGCCTCATTTTTAGATTTTCTTGAAATATCCAGGCCATTATAATGTTTTACTAGACAGAAAAAAATGTGCCCAGTACAAGGGGCATATCTATATCAATGAACAATATGTGATCAAAGACTCAAAACTTCTACCATGTACAGTTGTCAAAGGCTGCCTCATTATTGTGTTCCAAGAAATGTTTTAATGTTTTAAGATAGCTTGTTGAAAGCATTTTCACATTTGATTGGTATCCTGTTTACACTGACCTTGCCTTCAGTCAGCCAGAAGTTAAAAAGTAAAGAACATGGTGGCACATTTATGAATTTACTTTATGGAAAAATAGTGAATTGTTATGTGAATTGTGTAGGTGAAAACTGTTAAAAGAGCTAAAATTAACAATCATGTAAAGTATGTGCTCAATATAAAGGTAATGTTTTATCTCTACAAGGAAGTGTGACATACAGAACATCTGGAAAGCCATCAACATCAACCACTGATTGGACACAGAGAATAGCTATGGCCCTCTTTCTAACCGATAGTAGAGTAACGATAGAGGAAATTGTGTTACAACTGACAGATGTTATGTTGAACATGAGGTAAAGCACAGAGAAGGAACAGAGGTGACTAGGAGAAGAAACTTTAGTGCACAACTCAAAAAATATGTGGTCCGTTTGGTCTTTGTAAAAACAAAATCACTATAAAAATTGGAGTTTAAGCTAGAAACAAATAGTCAACCTGAAACAAACTACCTGAACACTATCCACAATCTTTGTTGTATCCACAAATTTGGATAAACCAAAAAGTTCATGATACTAACCTTTAAACACTTGAGCTAATGAAGTCATGTGCCATACACATTGACTTTGCCTAACAATTGCTTCACAACCAGGCCAAACAGAATACACAAAATGGTGATGCCTACATCACAAACAAAATGGTGCCATTGAAAAACAATTATACCGAAATAATCTATGACACTGAAAATCTCCAAAAATGCTAAAGAATATTCCATAAAAAATGTATCATGTGCATGAAAAAATGATTACATTTGTCTGTGTGACACTGGCATTATGGGGCTGTGTCCTCCTGTGTGAGTCTGCTGAACTGTACAGTAGGTACGCATGTACAGGATTTCACTTTCGTACTACATCTTGAGGATGAAACAGACAACAACAATGTCAATTGAAGCAAAGAAAACTAGTTCTCAACTTCACAAATGGACAAAGTTAAATCGCTACAATCCATGCACCATTTTTGATATTCTGGTAACTATGGCATCATTCTAGGCATGGTAAACCCATAAGAATATTCTGTCCTGTTATGCTTGAATAGCTCGTAGGATCTACAGCCATCTGCTGACCTTTAAGACCTTACTTAAAGACAGAAGAGTCGTCCAGAGGTAAGTTTTTTTTTTGTTTGTTTTTCTTTTGAGTTTTGACCATGTGCAAAGCGTTACTTTTAAAAACTTCCTGGATATAAAGAAAGAAAAGTTATTTTTGCATATGATGGTATATCAAAAAACATCTCTGAGACAAATTCTAAATATGGAAACACTGGGAACATGGCACAAAGTGTTCCATCACCATCCCAACAACACAAAAAATAAAAAAGTTACTGGAAATTTTAAATAGAAAATGACATAGAGATTTGTGAATGGTAGGTCATGACCCCACACTGTACAAGGACTCAGAGTATTGTTGAATTTAAGACAGTACTCTTGACCAATAAGTGATTGAGAGTTGCAATCTCCAACTTAAACGCACAGTATTGTGGAAATTATGTTTTTTCTGTTGATCTTCAACACTGAAGAAGGTATTAATAATATTTAGCAAAAAATGCTAACATTTGGACCATACATATGGACATGTGATTATGCGAGGATTTGTTTTCTTCCATGGATATTTTTCATTGGACAGAAGTGGTTACCATTACTGTTTAATGTGTCATAAACTGTTTTCTGTTGTTCTTTATGAAAACAAGAGATTAAACATTTTTTTGGCCACCACGACAAAGTACATAGGGTAAGTAATATATAAAAAAATATTATTTTTGGGTGGAGTATTCCTTAAAGGACTGTACTGTCATTACACATATGATGTTTCTATGTTGGCAGGACTAGAATCATTTCATTGTACTGTGCCCAAATATAATGACAAAACATTTAATTGAATCAAAGTAAACTTAGGAAGACAATTAAGATGGATCAGAAAATGGGATGGAAGGGAACATACACTATTGATTGTACCTTAGAAGAAATTAATGACAAGTCTTACAAAATACAAAATTTTTAGGAAACAAATCAGAACTGTATCCATCATTGGGAACATCCATCTAATCATATGCACACCAGGTTAATATAGAGTTGGCAATTAACCTAACATAGGTGGTTTCAGGATGTGCAGAAGTGAAAAATACCCAACTGAGAAACCTCATGAAAACTTCTTACTTGTAGTGACTGGGTTGTGAAATAAGGCAGGTTCCTGGAACTGCAAGACTGCAGCGCTAATCACTGTACCGCACCTCCATACCAACTTACACTCTTAAAAATAAAGGTGCTAAAGTAGTTCTTCAGTGCAATGCCACTGGAGGTTATTTTTGGTTCCCTAAAGAACTATTCACATGAAGGTTCCAACATTAGCCTTTGTTTATTTAGATCTGTAAAAGGTTCCATAAATATCTGCAAATCGGTGATAACAAATCATAATTTCCAATGGACTCTTGCTGCGTAAAATAACACAGGCCAAATTCAGCTTTTCTTCATCATTTAGCATCCTGCTACATAGCCTATTATACTTTAAAGATTTCTGTTTTTTCCACATATTAGGAACCTCTTGAAAGCCCAAAGTAGATTTTTCACATGCAAGGAACCCTTCTCAGAATTAAATGGCTCTTTGCCAAGCAATGGTTCTATGATTAACCACACAACCCCGTGCCATTAAAGAATCAGTATTTTAACAGTGTACTACAAAAATGAATGCTTGTTTATTTATTGCTATAAATATTACCCATCAGTCTTATTAATGTGGAAAAGTTTAATGATATGTTACATGATGTGGCTTTAAACATATCACTCACTGTATAATTAAAATATATTATTGGATTTTTCAGGCATGTAATTCATTGCACGTAATTTTAAATGCATTATAATTCTCTCTAAACTTTTTGTTAGCCAATTTTGTCTAGTTATTTCACTAAAAATATGGGAAAACTCTTGAGATGGATGCAATTCCTTTTAGGGCTGACATTTTGAATTGTGTTGATCCTATTGTATTATATTACTAATCCCTGTTACTTCTAGTTGCATTGTTACAGGGGCTACATTCACATGTGTATTTATATCCTGATTTTGACACACCCAGGCCATGATATCATCAGAAGCCATAAAAATGAATAAAAGCAATTCCAAAATCAATATAAAGCCAATAGTTAATGCTGGGAGTTGGCCAGAGATTAAGAGCTTAGCCAGTATAAAAACCAAGAGACAAGCAAGGTACATTCAGCTTGTTGCTTTAGCTTTTACGTATGTTCATTCTCACCTGAATGTCATGTCAGCTGTAATTGTCAGCTGTAATTGTTTGACTGCTGTGCTTACTCACAATAGAGACTTCAAACCTTTCTTTGCTTTAGTATTAATGTCTTTCACTAAGCATTGTTTAATATCTGCAGACATTTTTCTTTAGACTAGAGACCTTTAACATGTTTGCATAGTCTTACAAGGCAAGTTCAAGTTAATCTTTCCATTTATTCTTTCACTTCATTCTTTGTCATTTTTTAACTCAGAATTAATTTATCTTGCAAACTTAAAAGTGGTCTTCGAAGTACTCCCCCCACCGACCCACAACGTCCCGAGTCAAGCTAAGCAGAGCACCATCCCCAACATATACTGTGTTGACACTGCACTGCTTCCTCCTCCTGACACACCGGACGGTGGACCAGAATCTCCTTGAAGCCGTCTGAAAGTCGTTCTCCATGGCCTCCCCAAACTCCTCCCATGCCCGAGTTTTTGCTTCAGCAACCACCGAAGCCGCATTCTGCTTGGCCTGTCGGTACCTATTAGCTGCCTCCAAAGTCCCACAGGACAAAAGGATCCGATAGGACTTCTTCTTCAGCATGACGGCATCCCTCACCGCCGGTGTCCACCAACGGGTTCGGGGATTACCGCCACGACATGCACCGACCACCTTACAGCCACAGCTGCAGTCAGCCGCCTCAACAATAGAGGCACGGAACATGGCCCATTCGGACTCAATGTCCCCAACCTCCCTCGGGACGTGGTCGAAGTTCTGCCGAAGGTGGGAGTTGAAGCTACTTCTGACAGGGGACTCTGCCAGACATTCTCAGCAGACCCTCACAACATGTTTGGGCCTACCAGGCCTAACTGGCATCCTCCCCCACCATCAAAGCCAACTCACCTCCAGGTGGTGATCACTTCACAGCTCCGCCCCTCTCTTCACCCGAGTGTCCAAGACATGTGGCCGCAAGTCCGATGACATGACCACAAAGTCGATCATCGAACTGAGGCCTAGGGTGTCCTGGTACCAAGTGCACATATGAACACCCCTATGCTTGAGCATGGTGTTTGTTATGGACAATCCGTGACAATGCACAGAAGTCCAATCACAAAACACCGCTCAGGTTCAGATCGGGGGGCCATTCCTCCCAATCATGCCCTTCCAGGTCTCACTGTCATTGCCCACGTGAGCATTGAAGTCTCCCAGCAGTACAAGGGAGTCCCCAGAAGGTATGCCCCCTAGCACCCCCTCCAGGGACTCCAAAAAGGGTGGATACTGCAAACTGCTGTTCGGCGCATATGCACAAACAACAGTCAGGACCCGTCCCCCCACCCGAAGGCGGAGGGAGGCTACCCTCTCGTCCACCGGGGTAAACTCCAATGTACAGGCTCCAAGTTGGGGGGCAATAAGTATGCCAACACCCGCTCAGCGCCTCTCACCTGTGGCAACTCCAGAGTGGTAGAGAGTCCAGCCCCTCTCAAGGAGATTGGTTCCAGAGTCCAAGCTGTGCGTTGAGGTGAGCCCAACTATATCTAGCTGGAACCTCTCGACCTCGCGCACTAGCTCAGGCTCCTTCCCCTTCAGAGAGGTGACATTCCACGTCCCAAGAGCCAGCTTCTGTAGCCAAGGATCGGACCACCAAGGTCCCCGCCTTCGGCCACCACCTAACTCACACTACACCCAACCTCCTTGGCCCCTCCCATAGGTGGTGAGCCCATGAGAAGGGGGACCCACATTGCCTCTTCGGGCTGTGCCCGGCCAAGCCCCATGGGTGCAGGCCCAGCCACCAGGCACTCGCCATCGAGCCCCACCTCCAGGCCTGGCTCCAGAGGGGGGCCCCGGTGACCCGCGTCCGGGCAAGGGAAAACACCGTCCAAATTTTTTATTCGTCATAGAAGGTCTATTGAACCGCTCTTTGTCTCATCCCTCACCTAGGACCAGTTTGCCTTGGGTGGTCCTACCAGGGGCATAAAGCCCTGGACAACAGAGCTCCTAGGATCACTGGGACACACAAACCCCTCCACCACAATAAGGTGACGGTTCGAGGTGGGGTTCCTCAAACCCACTAAAATGCCTTTCAGTGAGGAAGCAGAGCCTGGGGACTCCGAGGTGGGCTCCCCCATCTCTGTGGCTGAGGTCACCGAGGTGGTTAAAAAACTCCTTGGTGGCAGGGCCCCGGGGGTGGATGAGATACGTCCGGAGTTCTTCAAGGCTCTGGATGTTGTAGGACTGTCTTGGTTGACACGTCTCTGCAACATCGCATGGACATCGGGGACAGTGCCTCTGGATTGGCAGACCGGGGTGGTGGTCCCCCTCTTTAAAAAGGGGGAGCAGAGGATGTGTTCCAACTACGGAAGGATCACACTCCTCAGCCTCCCTGGAAAAGTCTATTCGGGGATTCTGGAGAGAAGGGTCCGTCAGATAGTCAAACCTCGGATTCAGGAGGAACACTGTGGTTTTCGTCCTGGTCGCAGAACAGTGGACCAGCTCTACACCCTTAGCAGAATCCTGGAGGGTGCATGGGAGTTTGCCCAACCAGTCTACATGTGTTTTGTGGACTCGGAAAAGGCGTTCAACCGTGTCCCTCGGGGAATCCTGTGGGGTGTGCTCCTGGAGTATGGGGTACCGGACCCCCTGATAAGAGCTGTTCGGTCCCTGTACAACCGGTGTCAGAGCCTGGTCCGCATTGCCGGCAGTAAGTCAAACCCGTTTCCAGTGAGAGTTGGACTCCACCAGGGCTGCCCTTTGTCACGGATTCTGTTCATAACTTTTATGGACAGAATTTCTAGGCGCAGCCAGGGTGTTGAGGGGGTCCGGTTTGGTGGACTCAGAATTGGGTCACTGCTTTTTGCAGATGATGTTGTCCTGTTTGCTTCATCAGACTGTGATCTTCAGCTCTTTCTGAATCGGTTCGCAGCTGAGTGTGAAGCAGCTGGGATGGGAATCAGCACCTCCAAATCCAAGACCATGGTCCTCAGCCGGAAAAGGGTGGAGTGCCCTCTCAGGGTTGGGGGGGAGAACCTGCCCCAAGTGGAGGAGTTCAAGTATCTCGGGGTCTTGTTCACGAGTGAGGGAAGAACGGAACGTGAGATCGACAGGCGGATCGGTGCAGCGTCTGCAGTGATGCGGGCTTTGCATCGGTCTGTCATGGTGAAAAAGGAGCTGAGCAGTAAGACAACACTCTCAATTTACCAGTCGATCTACGTTCCTACCCTCACCTATGGACATGAGCTATGGGTAGTGACCGAAACAACGAGAACACAAATACAAGCGGCTGAAATGAGTTTCCCCCGCTAGTGTCTGGGCTTTCCCTTAAAGATAGGGTGAGAAGCTCAGTCATCCAGGAGGGGCTCAGAGTAGAGCCGCTGCTCCTCCGCATCGAGAGGAGTCAGAGGAGGTGGCTCGGGCATCTGATCAGGATGCCTCCTGGACGCCTCCCTGGTGAGGTGTTCCGGGCACGTCCAACTGGGAGGAGGCCCCGGGGAAGACCCAGGACACGCTGGGGGGGACTATGTATCCCGACTGGCCTGAGAACGCCTTGGGATTCTCCCGGAAGAGCTAGAAGAAGTGGCAGAGGAGAGGGAAGTCTGGGCCTCTCTGCTCAAGCTGCTGCCCCCGCGACCCGACCTCGGATAAGTGGAAGAGGATGGATGGATGAAACCTAAAAGTGCAAATCATATATTAAATGTATACAGTTATAATCATTGAGCTTTTATAAGAACCTGGATCTGTTCAACAATGCAAATAAGAAGTTAAATAATATAAAAATTTGTTATAACAGCTTCACAAATGAAGGACATGACAAATAGTGTATACTGGTGGGTAACAGCAAGAAGACTCCGGAGGTTTTATTTATTTCTGCAGCTCTGTCTTAGTACCTGTTACTCCTGCTGTTACAGCCATGGGGTGTAAGGTGTGTGCAACCTCTTCTAGGCTTTACTTGACACCTTTGCACCCTTTTATCCCCACCCCACTCCCATCATCCCCCTCTGCAATTGGTCCCAAATCTTTTCATGCTGCACTAACTTTGGGTCTTTCTGTGCTTGCAGCTATTTTCCTCAGCAAGATTCAAGATTCAATTAAAAATTCAATTCTTTATTGACACATGTACAAGTACAGGTACCATGTATGATGAAATGCTTACTTACATGTGCCTCTGCAGACAGCAGTTGAACAACTGATCAACTCCCTGTTTTGGCCTTCTGAAATCATCAAAGAACAGCACACACAAAAAACCCTAACCTGGGGGTCTCCTGGAACATACACACCTGCTTTGTCTAGTCCCATGATCACCTAACAGATGTCTCAATACTTATATGTTCATGAATCTCAACACCTGCTAATAAAAAGGAGACCCTGGTCTGGATTATGAATATAGTAATAATGTCACAACCTACTAGGATCTGATTACACCAGTGTCACTGGTTTAAATAGTTCCAGTTGTTTTTCTCATGTCACTACAGCAGGTTTCTGCTCTATCATCACAAGACATCTCCATTTAAATCAAAAAGGATAGACAGATGCAGATGGACAATCTTACTGGGCACTACTTATCGTTATTATTGTATATTTCACAAGTACACAGGATGAAGAATGACTATCTGCAAAATGGCTGCATAAACCACTATTGATCATTTGTTTCAAAATGAGTGTAGCAGTTAGTTTGTAACCATATGACAATATTCTGTTAGACTGGATTGTATGAACTTTGCTAAGTAAATAAAAGAAATGAACTTTTTTCCCATCAGAACTGAGGTATGTAGGGATGAGCATTTAAATATACTGTCAAAATGTAAAGTACTTCTCAGGGGCGAGCTGACAGAGATGGGAGTAGATTCATACCTGATGGCATGGATCATGAACTATCTTACAGACAGACCTCAGTATATGCATCTCGGGAACTGCAGGTCTGACATTGTGGTCAGCAATAAAGGAGCGCCGCAGGGGACTGTGCTTTCTCCGGTCCTGTTCAGCCAATATACATCTGACTTCCAATACAACTTGGAGTCCTGCCACGTGCAAAAGTTCACTGATGACACTGCTATTGTGGGCTGCATCAGGAGTGTGCAGGAGGAGGAGTATAGGAACCTAATCAAGGACTATGTTAAATGGTGCGACTCAAACCACCTACACCTGAACACCAGCAAAACCAAAGAGCCGGTGGTGGATTTTAGGAGGCCCAGGCCCCTCATGGACCCCGTGATCATCAGAGGTGACTGTGTGCAGAGGGTACAGACCTATAAATACCTGGGAGTGCAGCTGGATGATAAATTGGACTGGACTGCCAATACTGATGCTCTGTGTAAGAAAGGAAAGAGCCGACTATACTTCCTTAGAAGACTGTCATCCTTCAACATCTACGCGGTGGTGTGCTGGGAAGGCAGCATAAAGAAGAAGGATGCCTCACGCCTGGACAAACTGGTGAGGAAGGCAGGCTTTATTGTAGGCACGGAGCTGGACAGTTTGACATCTGTGGAAGAGCGACCGGCACTGAGCAGGCTCCTGTCAATCATGGAGAATCCACGGCATCCACTGAACAGGATCATCTCCAGACAGAGGAGTAGCTTCAGTGACAGACTGCTGTCACTGTCCTGCTCCACTAACAGACTGAGGAGACCCCACACTATGCGACTCTTCAAATCCACCTGTGGGGGTGTAAACGTTAACATTATACAAAGTTATTGTCTGTTTTACCTGCATTTTTATCACTCTTTAATTTAATATTGTTTTTTATAAGTATGCTGCTGCTGGAGTATGTGAATTTCCCCTTGGGATTAATAAAGTATCTATCTATCTATCTATCTATCTATCTATCTATCTATCTATCTATCTATCTATCTATCTATCTATCTATCTATCTATCTACATTGAAGCCATAATACATCCCAAATGCAATTCACGATGTATGGTAAACTATGTGAAAAATTTGATTTAATGAAGAAACTCTCTAATTTATTATATTGTGTATATTACCAAATGATAATTCACAGATGCAAAACTGCTGATGCTGATTATGTGCTCCATAACATGTACCATGTACAGCATATCTTAATTATGGGTGACATAGGATTGTCTGGTTGCTATTCTGACTTCCAGGCCTTTAAATGATCAGAACGGTCTACTCCATTTCTTTATGAGTCATGTTTGCCAGAATTTATTAAACACTGAAGTTTACAATTAGGAAAAAAAAATGCATAATAACTCAGAAAAATAAACAAAAAGGCTTCACTAGTTAAATACTAATTTTCAGGATAGCTTTAACATTCCCTGATCTCTTCCAGCTGCTTGTTAACGCCACCATTCTGTAAATCTTTAAACATGACAGTCCAGTGAAAGCAGTCATTGTGCACATACATGTTTTCTTTTGTTATTATGAGAATAAATCTTTGTTTGCTCTTTTCATATTACTGTTACTACCTTGTTTTGAATGTACTACAACTATGAAACTTTAACTCTAACTCTAATTGACTTTTCCCCCCTGCAATGAACAGAATTCATGTTGTTAAAGCATAATTTAAAACTGATGTTTTTTTCTTGTTTTATTTAGTATTTACACTTAATGGTATCACTTTTCTTAAAAAAAACAATAAAAAAATGTTTGCATTATCCATGAAACAAAACTGAAAGTAACAGACATGTTTCAGACAGCAACTGCAAATACTAATTCTCTCACCTATAAAGATCTTTGTTGTGTAGACAAGCCAACAACAAATGTAGGGATTTTTAGGTGCTTCTCCTTTTGCCTATGTCAGTATTCAACATAAAAATAGTATGTCTGCAATGTATGTTACCAACTTAAGTCTCATTCATTTTAAAAGATATTCAGATGAATGCCTTAATCCATTATCTAGTTAGCATAGTTAGTATAGTGTCATTTCATTGGGTCAAGCAAATTTACGTTTTGAGCTTTTTGAATAAATCTTCAAAAACCCCTTTAGAAAGAAATGTTATTCCCTTTTTGATGACCATCACGTATGAACTTCCTAGCTGGTTTAATGTGTATTTGTTATAATTAGGAGGATAACTGCAGTTACAATGAACTTTATCCATTGTTGACAAAGTTTTAGTTGTATTCCTGACAGTACTATACAGTAGATGAAGGCGAAGGAGATCATTAGCATTATTGGTTGATGCTGTATTCTTACTTAAACTATTGTTTAAATTAATCTGATAAGTTCATTACAAAATTATAAATGCTTATGCACAATAAAATCTTGGAAATTGGCAGAAATTGATACGTTTACACTGGCCTGACTTGCAATGGAAAACAAATCTTATTCTAAATGTTTGTGTGCTCACTGCTCTCTGCTCCAATCAATACTAACTATAGACAATTTACTAAAGTGTAAGTGTAAAACGTATTAAAATATTCAACCAATGCGGGACACATTTGAAGGTAGAGAAGCTCTTATCTGCTTCACCTACAAATAATAATTGTCACAATCAGGGCAGAATTTTAGGGTCTATGGCCTTTTTCTCTATTAGACGCCATTTTGTGTAACCATTGTTAGGGTCGTATCCCATGTTTCTAGGAGCATGGTCTCTGGGGTCATGATGGGATAAAAGGCCAGCATCTGCACAAAGCTTTATCTGATTTGCAGGTAAATCCTTTATAACTTTAAAACAAAGTCACTCTTTCTTAGTGATATTTGTGTTTGGCCTGGTTTTGACTTATTGCCTGATTTTTGCCTGTGATTTTTGACTCTCATCTGGGTTTCGGTTGTTTTATTTTCTTTTGCATTTTGCATGTATCTCCCAGTTCAATTAAAAAATTAGCTATTTGTGTTCTGCAGAGCCAGGGTAATAATCACCTTTTTCCACCTCCTCAGACCTACTCAGTGTTTAACTTATGGAAAATGCTAGGGATTAAGACAATTAGGGACCTTTATATAGACAAGTATTTGCATGGTATGAATAATTCCACTCCACATTTAACTTTCTAGATAGCCACTTTATTCCTATATACAAATTAGACATTTTGTTAGAAAGAAATCTACCCAACATTTCACATCTCATCCCATATTTATCCCAGGGACTATACAGTTTAGTCTTGATGAAATCTCAGATATATAAAAATATTTAAATGATTGTACCCTTCAATCATCCTAATGAATGGTGGAAAAGGGACCTTTTAATTAGCATCTCAGAAAAAAGTGTAACTTAGCCATACACAGAATACACATTAGCTCTATATGTTCAAAGCATTCATAATTCAACTAAATTTTTTTAATTAATCACATTTATCTTGTCTAAAATGTACCAAGGGCAATACCCAACCTACGAGTGTTGACATCCAGCTCAAGCATTACTGGGCCACCAGTTTTCAGAATGTACTAAATTAGCATCGTTTTGGGCAAAAATCTTTACATACTTCTCAGATAGTCACTCTAAATCCATTAACAGCAATATAAAATGTACTCCTTGACAGCATTAAAGTGCATAACAAATCAATTCTAACAGCCTATACCCCACTACTAGCCCGCAGATTTATTTTGCTTAACTAGAAGAATTCCAACCCACCTTCTATAATTCAGTGGGCAAGTGATGCTCTGTATTGTTTCAAATTAAAGAAAATCAAATACTCTCTTAGAAGATAGGTCCAAAACTTTTTAAAAACATAGCAGGAATTCATCAATATTATTTTAGAATAGGCATGCTGGGCCTATGGTTGATTCTCTAATGCTACTAATTTTTCTATTATATTTATAAAGTTTGATTATTTTTTTTTCCTTGTACTTCTTTTCCTGATTCTCTTGGTTGGGAGTTGAATCTTGCCTATTATCCCACTTTTCTATTTCTACTTTTCTTTTGTTTTCTCTGTAATGATTTTGAATAGAATGCCATTTTAATGTTCTGCTTTTTGAAAATAAAATAAAAATGTAATAAAAATGAATAAATAACATGCCACAGTTCATAACCAGAAAATCAATAGTACTAATCAAATTCAAAACACTAAACCAAATCCACAGTCTATAAAGCAGATTGTAGGATTTTTAATAAGGAGAACTTTACCACCAGAGGATCCCAGCAACGCTTTGTGAACCCACAGTTGTGAATAATTAGGATGTGCACAATTGGCACACTGGCACACTTCCTGACAATGTTCGTGACAGCTCAGTGGCAATTATTCCACAAAATAGCAGGGCATGTGAAAACCAACTGGGGTTAGTTTCTAGAAAAAAAAATGATAAATGAATATCAAAAATGGATTCCGAATTCCAAAAATCCCTCTCCAAACATGAGTAAAAAGTTATGAATGCAAACCATTCATAACACCCTTGGCCACACATTTTGGCTTTGCTTTCAATTTAGGGTCAACTGAATATTTATTTTTACCTTTGTGCTGGTGTTGCAATAGACCCTCATCCAATTATGAAAATGAAACGATGCATCTCAGTGATCAGCATAATGAAGTTACCTTAATAACAGTAAAAAGTAATATTTATTAAATACAATACAATACAAAACAATTTATTTGGTATAGCCCAAAATCACACAAGAAGTGCCACAATGGGCTTTAACCTCTTGACAGCCCCCCAGCCTTGACTCTCTAAGAAGACAAGGAAAAACTCCCAAAAAAACCCCAGGAGGGAAAAAATGGAAGAAACCTTGGGAAAGGCAGTTCAAAGAGAGACCCCTTTCCAGGTAGGTTGGGCATGCAGTGGGTGTCAAAAAGAAGGGGATCAATACAATACAATACAATACACAGAACAGAAGTAATCCTCAGTACAGTATAAAAATAAAAATATTACAAGTACAGAGCAGAATTTAATAGTAGATGACATCACATAATATGATTTGGATTTGTTTAGAGACCTGGAGACCTCAGCCATCAAGCTGCCTCTCCCATTTGGCCATTCCACAGCTGAAACAGTGCTGGGCCAGCCAATCCGATGAAAGGACCCCTCTACCCGACAATTCCTGCGATCCTCCATCAGGGTTGACTTTAACTTAGGCAGGCAAAACAACTTGACAGGTGGGTTGTGGCACCAAGATAAATGGGGTTCGCCTTATCAATTCTCAAAAACATGTACAATCTTTCTTGAACACTGCCCATTCCTCGATCAATCCTTGATCTTAGAAGTTTTCTTCTAAATTTTGCTTCCTAACTTTAAATCTATTAATTAGGTAACTGTAACTAAAAGAAAATACTACCTTGGACTGCATGACATAATTTTGATGTAATTTACGAGTGTACAGTACTTCATTCTGAAAACTCATTTACACTTATTAAAAAATGTTATTTGGCAAGCTATAACATCCATCCCTCTGTCTGCTTAATCTCACTTCTCTAATCCATTTTTTTATTCATGCACTTTTTTAAAAACACAGATCCTTAGTCTTTTTCCCATCAGAGCTCTTGCTGTATTCATGATCCTTTTTAAGAGCTTCTTTTCCATAATTTATAGTCCAAGTGTTCTTGATAGAGGCAAGTGCCTTACATTTTACTAGTGAATTTTATGGTGCAGTTTGGAATTATAAAAATAAATATTCTGAAAGTTAAAGCAAGAAGATATTATTAAGATGTACCAGATTGAGACGGTGACTTACACTTAAATTAAGACCAGATGATATTTCATGTTATGAAACTTCAGTAAATCCAGTGGAAAAGACAGACTCATGTTCTGATTGCCCTTAAATCAAAAGACCTTCTTGAGGTTATTAGGTTTATTTGGCATAATATTAGACAGGAAGAAATGTGCAGCTAGGCGAACCACCAGCTTAATCTGATTTAAACAATGTGGCTGATAGCATCACCCAAAGACTGTTAGTGGACATTTTGAAATACAGACAGCATTATGGTATAGGTATGAACCCAGGAAAATCAAAATAATTCACTTTCAGAGGAGATCCTTGTGACTTATTTATAAGGTTTAACAATACACCTACCAATGAAACCACACTCAGTTGCTAAAACTATTGGCTAATAGTAATTTAGTTATTGTAAATTAAAGGCTAATTCCAATAACATTGATAAATATATATGCATCATTGCTTATATCTGTATGTATTTTGAAAGTCAACCCCGACATAAAGAGGCAGCAGAAACACACACAAATGCCAACAACACACAATTTATTTTCTTTCTTTTCATTCCAGGACAGAGTGCACAAAACACCACAATAATGCATCTCAGTCCTTCTCTTTTTCTCCTTTCTCTTTCTTCTGCCATCTCGCCGCAAGTGTTGTTCACCTTCCACCCGACTCTGGCTCTTTAAATGGAGTGAGGCAGCCTCCTTTATTGTGCACCCAGAAGTGCTCCAGGTACTCTTCAGTCCTCATCTGGCAACACTTCTGAGTGTGGTGGAAGTGCTGCACAGGCACCCAGAAGTACTCCCGGTGCACCCAGATCCTCTTCTGGCAGCACTTCCGAGTGTTGTGGTAGTGTTGCAGACCTGGACTCCGGAACTGTCTAGGCGCCCCCTGGTGGTGGCCACAGCCCCCAGCAGGGATAAGCTTCCAAGCTCCAAGCCCATGGCCCTGATGCAATGCAGGGGGGTTACCATCTTGTGTTCCTGGGGAGGTAATACTGCGGACATGTCCTCTCCCCGGTCCTTCCATCAGAATGGCATCCCGACTGGGCAAGGCCACCTGCTGTCTATCACAGTATTTATATATCATTGCACTCACAGAGTTCCAGTCTTCTGAGGCACTGATTGGCCGTGCCACACAGCATTTTTTGAAGTCATATTTTGGCTGGCATGTGTAATTAGCCATGTGGCACACCAGCATCTACGCAACGTTTTGTTTCAGATCTACAGTATATGTGTAGATGCTTTTCACCTCTTTCTTTCATCAAAAAGATTGAAACACCTTGTTAACAGTAATAACGATTTCATTATTACTATTGCATACTTTTCCTATGTTTTTCTGACCCTGGGAGCGGGGCTCCTTTTGACTCACCACTGTGCCATGGGCTAGTTGCACATGTCGCTGGAAGCACGACTTCAAATGCTGTGTGGCCCGGTCGATCAGTGCCCTGAAAATTGGAATTGTGTGTATGTAATTCAGGCATGCTGATATGTGAGGTTTAGGGATCAGTGTTA